>JACBXF010000053.1:428026-496104 GCA_014183025.1 Harringtonia lauricola | reverse complement strand
GCACGCAGTCAGCTGCGCCTGCTTCAGCTGCATACGAGAGAGGTGTTCGCTCGTCGGTATCCTTCGAATCCGGATTCACCTTGCCAGTGTCGAGTAGCACACGCACGCAGTCAGCTGCGCCTGCTTCAGCTGCATACGAGAGCGGAGTTCGAGCAGCGCCGTCATTTATATCCGGTTCTGCGTTTAACGATAAGAGGAGAGACACAGAACTGACGGTTGACGATTTGGCGGCATAAGAAAGCGGTGCTGAGCCGGAGTAGTCAACATAGTGGATGTCAACCAGGCCGCTTTGGATCAGTAGCTCTGCACATTTTGTGTGTCCTTCCTCGGCCGCATACGTCAGTGCTGTTCGTCCCGCCTTATCTTTTGCATCGACAAGTTTCTTTCCGGTTTTCTCATCTTCGGTCGCCTTTTTCAGGGCTGCCTCAAGTAGATGACGGGCGCCGCACCGTGCAAGAATGTGTATCGCGCTAGCGCCGGGTGGTATTTGAAACTTGGATTTCGTCCCGTAATATGACATTAGTCTGCGTTGCATTTTTGCCCATGAATCCAAGAATCCATGCTCAACTGAAGGCCAACCAAGAAGTTCCAGGAGTTCGCAATGTGGCGCGTGATCGGCATTGCTCTCTCGGAGGTGGTATATCCACCACTTTGAAGCGTATTGCACCAACTCTGGGTGTTTGCAAATGTCAGGCTCGTCTACCAGCTGTTGGATCCCTTCCATATTCAGGACACGCAGGCAGGTCTTGCAAATCTCGAGGTTTGCTCGCTTGACTGCGTTGATGCTTGAGCCGGAATCGGGATCCAGCAGAAGCAAGCCTTGTTCGAGAAAGAAGTCCCTCACAGACTGGCCGAAAAACCTTACTCCATCCACAACAAAGCCGCAGCTGATTTCCTGCAAGCGCTCCTGTTTTGACGAATCGCTGTATTGTTTATCGAATGTGATCATATCGTTTAGCGACCATTGTGTCTGCATACTCACGACAGTGTGCAATGATCGATGCAAGGGATCGTCGTCGTACATGCAGCACATCCATTGTACCAGAGTCAGAGAACTTTCCCCCATGCTGTGGAGGACATCTCTGTATATGTTGTAAATTTCATGGGGTGTAGAACGCACGGCGTTTTCAATTTCTTGATTCGATACCCCGGCTGCGACGAGACGACCGACTGAGCGCAACACGAGCCGTGCCCTGAGAAACATGCCACTTGATGCTTGAACAATAGCCATTCTGGTATATGATGGAATACTGCCAACTCCATTTATTCCGGCCAATTCGTTCGCCGTACACTTTCTGATGTCGGCCTGATTCTCTTCCTCAAGGTATATGCAGGACTCCTCGGCGTGGCTCAGAGAGGGCCAATAGCGGCTGGAACATATTGCGTAGAACGAAACTGGCGGTTCGGCCCGAGTGAATGCCCGGACCTTTTCACTGAGAAAATGTGCATCATCGTGACTGCTTTCATCCAAAGCGTCGATGAACAACCAGACGGGGCGAGTTTTGATGATTCTCGACAGGGCAATCTCAAAGAACATCCACAACTGGTCGGCGTCTAGCTCCATAGGGTCTTGTCGTCGTTCCTGGATGCTGGCCACGACGTCTGACAATGCAACTGGATCTTTGAAAATAATCTGCCATAGAAGAGACCGAAGGCAGCCCTTTGCACTTTTTTGGAGATGGCTTCCGCTCCGAATAAAAAAGAATGACAATAGAAGGCGGCCATTAGATTCTTTGTCTTGAGTGAGGAGGTGTTTTATGAGAACGGACTTTCCCGATCCTGGTATTCCTTTCAACCAGAGTAGTTTCTGGGCACCCGAGTGCCAAGCTGCGTACATGTCGTGGTTATAGATCCATTTGCAAGTTCCTGGGTAGGCAGGTTCTATGGACTCAAAACGGTCGTTCATTTTCGGAAAAGCAAGCCATTGAAGAACCTCTCGTGTAATCTCTGACTCGCTTGAAGGTTCTAGGTCGCCTGTGATGCTTTGTTAGCATAATTATTTTCGCCTTCTTTCTGGTTTCCAGGTGATATGTGCCACATACGCTCTGGTGGTGGCAGCGCCCGGTGCACAAGTGCTTGAATTTCGCGTGTGACTTGTGTGTAGGCTTCCTCGTGTGGTCCAAATTTCATAAGGCGATCATCTGTAATGTCGATGCCGCGTAACCGCATCCGTTCCACCGGCACCGGCGAGATTTTCTCCGACATCTTTTTCATGTTAGAACGGTTCAGGTTACTTTGATCAAGAAAGACTTGCCTCATTATCCTCTGAATCTTGTGTTGCATAAAGGTAGACGATGTCAACGTCCTTTAGGCTTTCGAATTCCTTGTCACGCAGCGAATTGAAATAGTTATTGTCATCGCTTAACCTCGGTAAAAAGAAACATGCAGACAGAGCTTTCAATAGCTCAGTATCCTCGCTTTCATTGGACTTGACGAGGCCACAAATAACCTGTGCGATTTGTGAGCATGTCGTGTGGGACAGGCGTTTGTTACACGTACCTCCTTTACAGCATATGCTGCAAGTCCTTTGGCAAGAAGAATTATTGGACGAAATGTATTTTGATCATTCCATAGGCGAAGTAGAGTGTTCTGGACCGTGTTTGCTGTCTTTATTACAATATCCTGATTTGGGTCGGTGGGCTCAGTGCTGGAAAAGCACAGGATGATGCGTGCAGAGGGCTTGCCAACTTCGAATTCGGGAAGATCATACGGCAAATAATTAGCGAGCCAGATTCCCCCGTCACTTCTTTCTTCCAGTTCCTCAAACGGCGTCTTGGCCACAGTGACGACCACAATGCTGGATCAATTTGTTAGCAGATGTTCGTCCCGTAGTAGGAAAAAGTCTCATACTCAATTTTATGGTCCTCGGCCGGGGGGGAGAATAGCGTTGCAGTGGTATCTCTAGTGAAGTAGTCCAGCTCAAGGCCAAGTCCATTCTCTTCTGAGAAATGGTGTATGGCCATTGTTTTGTCTGGTATCCTTGGCGTGGACACAATCGCCGTTTTAGACTTCCAGTCAATATCGTAGGCGAGGAAGCGGACGGCTGCATCAGGGAGGTCGCTGGACAAAATAGACAGCACCTGGTTGTTGTCCCAGTCCAGTGGTATGTTCCATACGCCAAAGTGCCCTATTGGACTGGTATCAATACGGTCTTGTTTCTCTGCAGAGACCACGCCATCGTCGATGTTGGCGTTGGCATCTATAAATACCAGGAGATCCTGTCTGCTGTCCTGTTGCTCCTCTTCGTTGAGATTCTCGACACAAAACCTCACCCGTTCTTGAAATACTTCCTCTGCTTCATACAGATTCTTCTTCTGAATGAAGAGCCAATTGGCAAGCGCCTTCAGGCAGTGTGAAACTTGAAGGTGAGAACGCCACTTTCTGGTAAAGTCGACATTGTCCCGAAGTGTTTGCTCCTTGTCTAGTAAGTCCTCTTTCCACTGAGCTTGCCATGTGGCTATGTTGAGAGTTGCATCTGGATGATTGTCACTGTGCACACGGACAAGTTCAGGATTGCGATAGCTGGATATGTAATCGACATCAATGTAGTCCCGTAGCTCATCGTCGTCAAAGGTCCACTCGCTATCGATGATCTTTGCTTTCGGCACAAAGTTCCGGCTCTGTAGTGAGAGAGCTGAGGCGTTCCTGCTAGCTTCGGAAGCCCCTTCATCGTTGTCTTCGAGATAACCCACCGACAAGAAGCCGATCTGCTTCAAATGCTGGCCAATGTGCTTCATCAGCTCTTTTCGCAAGTCCGGGCGCTCTTCGTCCAAGATATTTGGTGTCGTGGCAGCCATGGAATAGATCATGGGAGGTATGCAGTTGCAAACAGGGCAGGTGTACCGCGCTCTGGGTCGTTGCATATTCGCAAAGTCCTTCATGTCATCCATGGTATAGTCTTCAAACAGGTCGGCATGGACGGTGGTCATGTGGTCTTCGTAGTCCTTCTCCTGGTAGAACCACTCCTCGTCGTGGTCTAAATTGCACGACCAGCTGGCAGGACGGTGCACATTCATTGTCCATTGGGGAGTGTGTTCGTGTTCCATGTGCTTCTTCCATTCATCGTAGCTGGCAAAAAGGAGAGGGGGGGAGCAACAGTCCTCCGAAATGCATGTATAGAGTTTCAGGTCGCTTTGAATGTGCTGTTTCCACCAACGCTGTGAAGAAAACATGTCTCGGCGGAAACGGAGAAGACAATAAGGACAGCTGGCATCCACACTGGGGGCGACAATAACCGGAGGTTTGGGAAGTGTCACATTTTCGGGTTGGATGGAGATCACCGACTTCGCTCCCACGAAGGAGGCTTGAGACGAGGCGTATGTATTTAGAGCAACGGTAGAATTGGGAAGACTCGGCATGGATCCAGTGCGCTCTGAGGGCGGTGGGCGAAGATGGCGTGGGATGGCCGATAGCTTCTTTGGGCCCTGGAGACTCTTTGTCTGAGTAACAGGGGGTGGTTGTTGTCCATCATCGTTGCGGCTCTCTTTCTGTGGCATAGCAGGCTTGTCCTCGCGTTTGATAGCCCTCTTCTGTTCATGGTGTCGCCTGTACATGACAGAGAAGTACCGGTATGCGACTGAGGCGGCAAGCTGTTTACAGAGCATGAGTGTGGCCCCCCTAGTGTCATCGGCAGACTCCCCGTCTTGTTCATACTTCGGTCTGTCAACAAGCATGTGCTTGAGCCGAAGGAAGATAACATCCTCCAAGAATCCCTCATTGGACTTTTGCTTGTAGTTTTCGATCCTCTGCGTAAGACGTTCGACAGACGACGACTGGCGAATGGCCGATCCGAATCGTTCCAGACTGTCGACGGTAGATCTGAGTGTCTGCAGGGATTCGACCAAGACAGAGGCTAGCTTGCCTGAGTCGCGAGTCATATACTTGACGATGGCCTCTTGCATTTCGTTGGCACTCATCTGTTTCTCGGCACCATCGCGAGTCTTGTCCGCTGTCATCCGTTTGATTAAGGTTTCCGGTGACTCCTTGTCCCCCATATTTTTGATAATGGACTCCTGCGTCTCGCCAACTTCGTCACGTACCCGTACTTCAACCACTTCGTAGTCCACTGATTAGCACCAAGTATTCTTAAAAAATGACGACAGTCGAGACATACCACGATCAAGACCTGTCTTCATTATTGCCAGCAATTCGAGGACCATGCTACGGAGAGAGTCGCTGTGAGCAAGACGGGCGTCCAGTGAAAATTGAGGCAGGGCAAAGACGCCCATGTTGGACGACCATTGATCAAAGCGTTGCCTCAGCGTCTCGGTGACGACAAAACTCGGTGCATCTTCATCTTGCGTGATTTGCGAAAAGACCGCTTCGCAGGCCCTGGCACTGTGATAAATTTCCTGGCCAATGTTCATTGTTCAGACGATTTGGCGATAGAGGCCTTCTCTGGTCAACACTCAACCACGAACATTTGAGGGAAAAGCTAGCGCAAGAGATAAATCTTTCTGGCCTTCTGTCGAAAGCATTTTCTTCTCTGTATGACCCGCCGGCTTACGCAAGCATGCATTGGCAGGATGGTGTTGTCATGCGATGATTGGCTGCTCACATATTCGTTTTTGTGACGAGCCGAAATTCCCGGAGGAAATAAAGCCTTGCCAGCCATCTTGCCCTCTTTTTTTGGTTTCCTGTTGGTTTCCTGTTAGCTTCCTGTTTCACCCTCGCGCGAGCTCTTTGTAGCTCTTTATGAACTGAGACACTCTGCCGCCTAGGCTTTGTCGCCATGGCCTCGATAACCACCCTGATCCGGGACATCCCCCAGTGGCAACTTTTTCAGTCTGTTTTGCCTGTATTCAAATCCGAATTGAAATGGGAGCCGCACGACCCAGTACGTGATTCGGTCTTCCGCAACCCCGCCTCTCTGGCCCCTCATAGAATGTGGTTAAGCACACAATCAGTGTGCTCGTTTGGATATGAAGTTGGATATTCTAACAGTCGTTCACCAGGAACCTTCCAACAATTCCTCCGTCAATGATTCCGTCAAGTTGCTCCAATCCTACCTGTCCGAGATTCCTTTTTACGTCAACGCAGAGGATGAGCTGCCCGATATCTACCACGCGGTCTTTGTTTCCATTGCCGGCACCCTTCTCTCTACCATGCAAGAGATGGTAGATCTCAACATACCACAAAACTTTGATGATGACACGGATCTGGACCAAAATTCGTTCTACAGCGACACTCAGTTGCGGCAAGGATGGCCGAGACTTCTTAGCCTGGCCTATTTACTAGACAACAACCAAGAGTGGACGAGCTATATCGTCCTCCGGCAAGATCCGTCTGTGTTCAAGAAGCTCCAAGGCCAAGCCGAGGTTTTTGTCAAGAGTTTGAAAACCATTGTGCCGGATCGAGCCATACAAACTGCCAAAGCACTAGAGGAACCATCCCGCAGCCGAGATCCGCAACATCATGACCACGCGAGCCAAATCAACCAGCCGTTCCGCGAGTACTCTAGACACATGTTCACGGCTATTGTCCGCCATATCCGGAGGCTTGCAGAATGTACAGCCACCCACAGGGCTCTTCTGCATCTCAAGGGCCCATCGGATGCACACGACTCTGACCATGAGCCAGAACTGTCCATGTTCATGACCTGTTGTCCTAACCAAGATACATGGCAGCACGTGGTCTGCTCGGAGTATGTGGCCAGTCTGGGCGCGTCTTCTGAGGAGTCAGTCGACGATATCTGCGAATTAACACGGTACTGTTTTGAGGGTGGCTGCATTCTCAAAGTGGAACTGAAAGGAGACACGCTGGTGAACAAGTCAGATGAAGTCGAAGAGATGAAACCAAGCATGCTGGACAACTCCTCTCTCACCGAATTCACCCTGGGCGAGTTGCTCCGACGTGGCATCTTCCGAGAAGGCTACAGAGTCTTCCCTAACGATAAGAAAATCCTCGCTTACATTCTGGCTCGGGCCCTGCTCTGTCTGTACGATGGTCCATGGCTGCAGACGCCGTGGACAGCAGACAAGCTCGTCTTCCGATATGATGCCGATGCTAAAACGATATACAATGTCCACCAGCCGTACATTTCGTGCGATATGCTGGAAGACCCTCCACCGGTTGTGTCCAGAAATCCTATGCACCAATATCCACCGATTCTCGCATTCGCCAAGCTACTGGTCGACTTGAACCAGGGCTCAGTCGACGGTGAGACCGATATCCGAAAGCCAGCACTCCTCAAATACGTGAAAACGTACTACGCGGAGGAGAGGGACAACAATCTCTCGCCCGCATATGCAATGGCCCTCCATTCCAGCATTTTTTTCAACCAGTACCTCAAGAAGATCCAGGGCAAGGATCCCAAGGCCACAGCCCAGGACGCTATTCTGGAAGGGATTGTGAAACCACTGGGGAGAGACGTCCATATGGACAAGAAAAACGAATGGGGCCGTCGAAATGTCAGTTTGGAAAACAACACCTTCATCATGGCACGACCAACTACCGCTATGGACCAACCTGTACCAGCCCCAGAACCACCAAGACTGCAGGAGGTTTCGACAACTTCATCTACACCGTCGAGACCAAAGGAAAACACGACAACCCATTCAAGATCGGCGAGGAATGAGTACAACGGCTTTGGTCGAGGAACCAAACGTCCCACAGAGACGTTATCTACCAGGCCACAAGCTGGATCTCACCTTACAGCCAACAAAACCGTTGGAAGGGTCAGTCCAACATCCCCAAGATCGAGGCCGGCAAGCCGATCAGTGTCTCCATCTGGACCTCCCGCGCCAAGGACAGCCATGACGTCCGTGGCTCCGACTGAAAGCAGGTCGTTTATGAGACATGATGTAATTTTAAACATGCCTACAGTAACCTCACGCACAATCGGCGCGCAACACACAAAACGTTCTTACGGCAACACAAATAAAAGCACGGCCAGTGTTGGTTCCTGTATACATCAAAAGGTACCGCAAGTTCGCGTCAATGGGGAGCATGCAAGCTTTGAACATGGTCACAGAACCCCATCTCCTGGTTAGTTTTGGTATAGAAAATAAGATCAATTTTCTTTCTTGACCAATTTGACTAACCTTTTGGAAAAGACGGAGAACTAGACTTTGCAGAAGGCACGTTTGGTGCATGCATGTTCAGCATTTCGAGTTCAAACAACACGCCCTCGAGAATCACCTTTGAGAACATGAACGCCAAGGTAGAGGAATATCTCCAACATACAGAGGACGACACACCGATCAAGGTCGCCGTCGTTGACACGGGCATCGATCTGGGCCATGTCGACTTTGAAAGAGCCCGGACAAGAAAATTCCGTGGAACGGCGGGGGACGAGCCGAACCCAACCAAGAATGAACTGCCGCAGAAAAACAGGATCCGGGGATACAGAAACTTCTGCAAAGACCAGTCTGAGGACGATGTCACCGACCTGGACGGCCATGGCACACAGGTAGCCGGGATCATATTGAGGCTGGCACCCAATGCCGAGCTGTACATTGCTCGTGTCTGTACAGGAGATATCAATTACGGCCTCGAGGATGACAAAAAGCGGAAAAAGAGCCCCGGAATGGTTACCAAGCCTGAGCCAGAGGCCGTACAAGAGGTATGAAAACATAGTATTTGTGGCTGAATATCATTCCCAACCGTCTTCGAAAACGATCCGCTACATTTTCTGACCCGTCGTCTTTCTATTAGGCAATAGCGTGGGCCATTAACGAAGGCGTCGACATAATCAACCTGTCCTTGGGCTACAGAAACGCCAACGTTGCCCAGTTTCGAGAATTTGTCGCGATGTTGCGCAACACTGACAACACAATCATCTTTGCCGCCACGGCCAACCAGGGTGCGCATGACAAAGTAGCCTGGCCCGCCAATGACCGGAGTGCAGCCATTGGCATTCACTCCTCCTGTGACAGCGGGATGAGCATCTCGAATTTTTCGGCGCGGCCCCTCAGTGACAACGACAACTTTATGACGGTCGGCGAGAACATCTTGTCCCAGTGGCCTATGCACAAGGGCGGCGGCTTCCGACTGTGCTCAGGAACATCCTTTGCCACGCCTGTCGCCGCCGCCGTCGGTGCCCTCATTCTGGCTTTTGCGCAGCAGGATGGCCAAATCCGTTTTCGCAAGGAGAAGAGCCAGGTTGTGAACTTGGAGGAGCTTCACACGACGGACGGGATGCGCAAAGTGCTGCGGCAGATCAGCACCAAGGACAACAACGACTACCGCTGGATCCATAGCAAGCTCTTCTGGCGCGACTGCCGAGACGGGACTGAGCCAGAGATAGCGTTTAAGCATGCATGGGCCATAATCGAGAAGGCTCTGGATATGTAAATACGATCACAGAATGCCCATTTTCTGTTCCGTATATTGAATGATGTACATGAACACTTTTGGCATATTTATATGTATATTTGGCTTTATCAGAGACCCAAAGAAATTGAGTATTTTATCCCGAGACAACTTCTGGCCAATGCCAACTACTCAGATCATTCTCATTCTGCCACCAGCCCAACCAGCTTGGTCGGAGCTACATCGAATGGCTTCAAGCGCGCAAACTTGGGAACATACTCCGGCTCGTCATCATCGTCATCGTCACTCTCCTCATCCGCACGAAACATGGCCTTCTCCGTGCGGTCGCCCTTGTCCTTCAGGCCCCGGATCTTGGAGTACGTAAACTGCCGCACCCGGTAGGCAAAGTCGCACTCCTCGCCCACCTCCAGCTCCGAGCTGATGCCCGACGTAGTCTCGTGCTTGCCCTCAAGAGCCCCCTCGACCACGGCCGGCACGCTCGCCGATACCCCCGCGCCCACCGATCTCAGGTGCGTCGGCGTCTCCTTGGCATACAGCTTCTTGGCTGTGGCGACGCCGATGACAATGTAGAGCCGCTTGCCAAAGAGGCCGGCCTGGATGTAAGCCTGCACTTCCGGGTTCTTCAGGGCCCGCGCCATGTAGTCCTCGTCGGGGATAAAGGAGCGGGCTTGCACGTTCATGGCGCGCAGAGTCGTGGTGATGTCGTGCTTCCAGTGGCCCTCGATGGAGGCGCCGGCAGCGATGCCGGAAAAGACGGGTACGGTGGCGGCAGCCTTGATGAGGGCGCTGTTGTCGCGGCCGAGACTGGTCTCGACGCTGGAGCGGATGCCGAGGGTGGCGTCCATGGTGTCAGACGGGTCCTCGATGCTCTTGAGGTTGAGCGAGGACTCGAGGTTCTCGGGGTCCTTGAGGATGCTGCCCATACGCATGAGCTCGCCTGGTTTCCGCGGATAGCGGGAGACCAGCCACACCATATCGCCAACCAGCTGTCCCGGCTTTTGGTCCATATTTGTCTGTGTTAAGGACGTGCAGATGTGTCTAACAAAGTGGGAAAGAGGTTGTCACGTGCTTCGTGGGATGACGGCCGGGTTTTCGAGGAAGACTATGCTTGATTTTCTGTATTTTCTCTTCGAAAGTGGGCAGCATGCTCGTTAATATGTGACAGAGCATCTCGGCCAAGGGACCCTAGCCTTGTGCAGCACACTCACTCGGCTTACCCCACCATCGTATGCAGGATTCTTGTCCCAAGGCTGCAGCAAATATGATTGGCTCGTTTCCTGCACTTGAGGCTTTTTATGCGGGCGCGCCGATGGTCTTGGGCACCAATAGGTATGTTTTAGGCAGTATTCAGCATATCTGTGCAGCTGAGGCGCAGCTCAGTTGGCTGTTACAAAAGGCGAATCCATTTTGTGCATATGCATAACTCGGTTTATAAATCTAACTACAATGACTGCAATCATTCTACATCTTAATCAAGCATGGATCCAATAGTTCCTGCTTCTGTCGACCGCAGAGAAACGCCTTTACGTCAAATGTCTCCTCGGTTGCTATAAGATAACACAACGTTTGGCCACGACTTGCTTGCTCGTGTCGTAGATAAAGTCACAGTTAAAGTGCGTGTGCCTAAATGTCCACATGATGACCGCTGAACTGGTCTAGCAAAACTCTTGGCCGAGGTTGGTTGGAAATTCAGATGACATGGGACTCTCTACTCTCTAAACCGCGGGTCAACGGTCCGCAAATCAACTGTCGGGTAGTGGTGCGACATGGTGACGATTTTCTACTGGGATTCGGCTGCACCAATGGCGGCAACTTGCTGTACATGATGATTTTGGTTAGTATCGCATATCTTTGAGCCAACACCTTAGGCTCCTAAGCAATCACAGCTACGGCATTAAAGCGTTTCATCTGCTACTAGTTTCGGCTCAGGTGCCCATAACACGGGTATTCCTCGATGGAGACCCAGCCATCGACATGCTGTCGCCACGTCTGCTAATTCTACATCGTGTTGTAATATTCTAAACCTGTCCAGAGCGGGGGGCATATATCGACTCTCTTTTTTGTGAGATGGATAATTCGAGTATTCGATCGGATGGTCCGGCCAATATCGGTGACATAACCGGGCGACGACTCGCTGGATTTTGGGATGGCATGCTTAAAAGTGATAAATATGAAGAAAAGAGTTGAAAGCGGTTTAGATAGAGAGCTTGCTTCTTGGTAGGCCACTCAAGCAATACAAACACAACCAGCCACTCCACTCATCTGGAAGGAGGCCGCATGCCTTGAGGTATGGGGTTCTGCCTTGTTTGCTTACGGTTGGAGGTCTTGTGTTGGTGGGTGGGTGGTAGACCCAGGTAAGGGGTAGGCTCCACAAAGTAGACTCTTTGGATACTAAAAGGTAACCCCTGCGTAGCGGTTTCGCCGCTTTGTAGGGGCAGACCTAGACTTATCATTAACTTAGCTATTGCTTTTACTTCGTAGGCGGTAGCCCAGTGAGGGGTCTAACAGCCGTATCGGTTAACCCACCTCATTCAGGCACGTAACAGAGGATAGGGTGGGAGAGGAAGTTGTCCGGCTGGGCAACTTACTGGATGTCTTCGGGGTTTCGTAATCCTGGCAATTCTTTGGTGAAAGGCCCTTGCTTCTCTCCCTCTCTAAATCATACAGAATTTCTGCAATTATACCAGGGCGAAAAAAGGCTCTTCCGTTTGTAGGGCCATGGAGTTGTCTGATCAACCAATCTAGAAGAATTTAAAGTTTTAGTGGGTGACGGGCACGGGCGCATTTAGTGGAAGAGAGCGATCAGTGATTTAAAATTTCATATTTCGTAGGCCTGCTTAGCGCCTATGTTTCGATATTCCAGCCTGTGGCCCCACCATCCCATTGGCTTTAGGTTAAAAATGAAGTTGGCTAGTTACTTGTAGTTATTACAAAGCAAATAAATAGTAATAAAGCGTCACGGTTAGGCAAACGGGCAGATAGATGGAGACGAGAGGTCTTAAGTTTTCCTCAGGGAGATATACGAGCATGTATTTATAGATTTACAGGTGTTTTAACCAACCGAATGATAAAACGTAATAATTTCGGTCTGAAGGGTAAAAGGTGGGAGCACACACCCTGGTAAAAGGCAGCCTGGAAGGATCCTTACGTTCTTAGCGCTGTTGTCTCGACTGTTGCTAATTTCTACGGGGTCACCCCATCGTTGGGTAGGATTCAGAGTGAAGGAAGGCAAAACAGTGTTTATGACCAACCAACGCAAACGGCCAGACCACGTGAAAAGTGCGAGCATTGAGGCTTAGCTCGGTGCTATTTCGGGCGAAGCGAGATTGAGTCTCAGATTTAATGTCGCCCACACCCATCAGGGCCATTCCATAGCTGGAGATATGATAATACAGAGTTGATTCTTTTTCTACTCTCTCCCCATGCGCTACAAAGACGGCGTCTTAACAAGCGGCTTTCAAAATACTTGCTAAAGATGTGCGGGTTTCCTAGTGCTACGGCGCTACTGTTCGCTTTATCAGGTCAGTAAACGTGCTATAACGAGAAAAGAGTAAACTTTAACACCCAAACAGGGGTCATACACACGGCTGCTGCCGCGAGCTGTGGCAATGTCACCATCGCTAACGCTGGCGACGCCGACACCGTGCGGCGGGACTGCCCAACTATCACCGGCGATCTGACGTTTGCCTCCGAACTGAACGAGACCATCAGCCTGGACGGCGTCGAGACGATCCTGGGCGACATCGGACACGAAGGTTGCGCAGACGATTTCGACAACTGCGTGATCCCGGCGCCCTTCTCCATCTCCAGCTCCACGCTCACGACGCTGAACGGAAGTCTGTACTTTTGGTACTTTAACGGCCTTACGGAGCTCCGGTTCCCCAACCTTACGCTCGTGCAGGGCATGTGGTCCATCAAGCGCATGCACGAGCTGACGCTGCTGGACTTGACGAAACTGGCCCGCGTCGGCAGCTTTTTGATCGAGGCGCGGAACCTGACGACGCTGCGCCACGAGCAGCTGCAGGGCTTCACGGACTGGTCCCTGCGAAGAGGAGGCGGCTCCATTACTTTCTGGGCGGCCGCGATCGACTCGATCGACAGCTTCTACAGCGCACCCCTCGTCGTCTCCAGCGACAACCAGGACTCCACGCTCCAGATCAACAGCTACAACCTGCCCAACGTGCGCCACGTCACGATCGGCTGGGCGCGCGTGCACACCGTGGACATCACAGGGGCGCAAAACAGCAGCCTAGGCGTGACGCTCGGCGCAGACAACACCACCGCCATGGACATTGCCCACCTACAGCTGACCGGCAAGGTCGCCCCCTTCAACCGCGGCGCCGCCGTGCAGAACTTGACCGTGGGACAGTTCAGCTACAAGCAGTCAGAGACGACCACGGCCCTAGATCTTCCCTTTGACCAAGTGACTAGCGTTCGCATCCAGGGCCACGACCGCCTGCAGAATCTCAGCCTGCCAGCCCAGGCGCTGAACTGGAGGAACCTGAGTCTTTCCTTGTACGCATGTCCAAATCTGACACTCGACGCGCCGTTCCGCACCCGCGAGGATGGCACGCAAGAGCAGACGTGGTACTGGCCGCGGGGGGACATTCAGCGCATCGAAATGGTCCGCGTAGGCCTGTCCAACGCCTTTTTGTGAGCATCCCTCCCCCTCTCTCTCATAACAGGTCGTGCGTGTGACTGCTAATGCATATGATTACAGCGACTCATTCCTTGCCAACGTCAATGCCTCAACCAACGCTACGCGAGTCCTGGGCGAGTTCACCCTGACACCGTCCAGGTCGCACGTCTTTGACTGTACACCGTTTGACGACCTGCACAACCGCAGCATCTTGGCCCCTGGCGAATACTCGTGCCTGAGCGTCCGCGCCGACACCAACTCGGCTGGCCTAGCCGCCCTACCCAAGTCTCTGGTATTCGGCGTGGCCATTTTGGCCATGGTTATTTCGTGCATTTAACTGGTTGTGCTCATTCATGATTGTTCTTTTCTTCAAGCTGCATTTTTCTCGAAATTTAGCATATAAGTGGTGTGTTGGTGAGCATTGGGTTTTTATGTATTTTTTTCGTCCTTTTTAGCTGCATGTTTGGTCACGATTTAAACGACGGAAAACAGGAGTATTCTTTCATCACGAATCTAATGACCATTGTCGTATATCGTTGAATCCATATTGAGAAGGCTGTACCCCCTTGTGGCAGATTTCAGTTATCAATCAGGGCTCATCCTCACGGCCGGCTACTGTCGAAAATCTAGAAGTTAACCTTCATGAGGTCTATTTTACACTGAAAGAGCTGCTATTTCAGATCGTGTAGTGATTACTTTAAAGACTAATCCATCATTGTAAAGCCGTTATTGAGAAAATTTCTTGTATCTGTGTCAAAGAAGGAGTAGATAACCCACAAAATATCAGAATCGTAAGCAAAACGAACTAAACTAGTTACTTACTATTTATCACTTCTAGCATTATGAGATAAGCTCCCTTCACAGCCTTGTCAACACTATGGAGATTCAGTCCCTGGGCGTTAAGGCCTTGGCAGAAGAACCGTATTAATGACGCATATAAAGACAACCACGGGACTCCATTGCAGCTTACTTGGCCATATGAGTGGGTTACACTAATACTCCGCAGAAGATCTTGGACGCCCAGATCCCCATTCGTCAGTATGTGGCATGCCTGCAATGCCAAGTGAAATTAATAAGCGGAAGCCGGAATTTACGGGTCCCGGGCGGCCGATTATGAAGCTTATATATCTCTCTGCCTTGATTCAACCCCATCTTGCATCAACCAAGGACATATTTTACAACGTATCCTATCGCCATGCCCACCATTCTCGTTGTTGGAGCGACGGGCCAGCAGGGTGGCGCCGTCGTGCAGGCCCTGCTGGCTGCCGACCGTACTGATCTGACGATCCGTGCCCTCACCCGCAACCCAGCCTCGGCGCGGGCCCGGGCGCTTGCGGCACGCGGCATTGCGCTGGTCAAGGGAGACTTGGCTGACGGCGACAGCCTGACGGCAGCGCTTGCTGGGTGCGACGCAGCGTACTTGGTCACGGACTTCCGGGGACCGGGTGACGTGGCCGGCGAGATCCAGGAGGGTCGGCTGTTTGTGGACCGGGCCAAAGAGGCGCACCTCGGACACCTGGTGTTCTCGTCCGTCGCGGGCGCGGACCTGGCGCAGGCCGTGGAGCACTTTTACTCCAAGTTCCAGATCGAGGAGTACATCCGCGCGTCCGGGCTGACGTGGACGGTCGTGCGGCCGTCCGGGTTCATGGAGGTGCTGCCGGCAGCCGGGATCGGGCGGTCCTTTATGCTGGGCGCGCTTGCGGCGACGATGGGCATCGGCACGTCGCAGCCGTACGTGGCCTGCGCGGACATTGGGCGCATGGCGGCAAAGGCACTCCTGGAGCCGGCCGCGTTTGCGGGACGGACCATTACGTTGGCGGGCGACCGGCTCACGGTGGACCAGCTTCAGGCGGCACTGGAGCGGGTCGAGGGCGTCAAGATCTGGCGCGTTTGGCTGCCCCAGTGGTTGGTGCTGGCGCTATCGCCGTACCACTACCGCCAGATGTTCAAGGTACTTGGATGTTCTCCATGTGATGTGTGCGTGCTGACAATGTCTTTCAGTGGCTTGCCTTGGGTGTCCAGCCTGGCGACCCCGAGGAGTGCCGGCAGATCCTGGGGAGCGTGCTCAGCCTGGAAGAGTGGGCTCGGCGGCAAAAGGAGGAGGCCGATGCTGCTACAGCAAAAGCGAAGTGAGGCGAAGTGATGAATAGTTAGTATTGGTTTGGTATTCCTCGTGATCGTATTTAGGGGAAGCAGCAGTAATTTCGTAAGACATGAAAATGAATCGAATGATTGTTATTCAATATTATTGTACTCAATAGGACTGCAGCTCGTGCCTGTTGTCTGTTGTCACTGAGCAGGTTGATGAAAAGCCAGCCAGTTACTATTAGAGTCGTCAGACCACCTACGTGTATTAATAGTCTAGTCTTCCCTCTACTATACCCTTCTAAAAGACAGGGCAACGCACTTAATCTACGCTGCAATATAGAGCACCTCAACCACCACTTTAAATAGTTGAAGCTCACACAAACGCTTGAAGTGTACAAACGGTCTAGTGCGTGCGGCTATAAATGTTAATAACACCAGTTAACCAGTAATTCGTAGGTTGAAATTTTCCGAGGTCGTTATTTATCACAGTTTCGGCTTGGGATAGGCTGTACGAAATGGAAACATCTACCCAATTCCACCCAGTTGACTGTCATAATCCTCATTAGTGGCAATCGCTAGTTTGTTGAAGCCTGTGCAAAGTATTACATAAATAAGCGAGTGAGTGCAGGATCCCACCAGCCCTAGAATAAGGCTTTTTAAAAAAAATAGCAAGTCTCTGGCTTGCTAGAAGCTGCACAAATCAAGTATCCTTGGCAATTACGCCACGTATTCACCATGATCGAACAAGATTGTCGAAAAGAGCTAAATTGCCACTTGCCCTAGTCCAGCAATGGCGGTCAAACAGCTTCCTTCCGATCTTCTAAACGTCTTTCCAGTTAGCTCCCGTCTGATCGACGGAGACGAGCGTTGGGAACTAAGCCCGTTATCGGCTGCCAGCTGCAGCTCGCAGCTCATTTTGCTGAAAGAGTGGGCTGGGCCAAAATCTCAGTCGGCTTCGCCGTCATTGGGCCACGTATTACCCTCGGCTGTGATCAAAAGAGTGATGTCCCTGAAACCCAAATCCTGTCCTAGCCAAGACACAGAGGCGCGGCTGCGGCTAGAGCAAGTGTTGAAAGGGATCCATCACAAGGGTGTCCGGTCGTGTCCATGGACCACCTTCCTCTGCCTCATGGGGGGCAGCATGTGCTGGTTCCAAACAGGACCACAGAGGAGTACATACCGGGGGAGGGGGGCTTTTTCGCGTTTCCGAAGCGGTGCGGCTGGCAGCCGAAACATGTGCATGGCAACGAAAACTTTGGCGGCCGGACGCCGGCGGCAGTCGAGGCCTTTTTCCAGACGTGGCTGTACTTTGGCGTTCTGGTTGAGATCCTGTCGTCGCACGGCCTGGCGGTGACCGCGTCCGACTTTCTGAGCGATGATGGGGCGTGCGTGTCGACGAAGCGGCTGCCCGAGTGGCTGCGGACGCTGCACGACAACCTGGACCACAGCAATGAACAGCAGCTGACTGCATCAGATTGGCACGTTCAGTGCGTGGCCCCAGTGCTGAAGGAGGCAGCCCGCCAACTGAAGCACTTTTACCGACCCAACGCGGTTGCCCACTGGCCCGTGGACGAGGCCATCACGATGTCGATCCTGGCTCTGATCACAACCCTCGACACGGCACTATCTAGCTACTGCGGCACGGAAAATTTACTCGGCACACACACCGAGGATTCTGTTTTACTGCCCATGTCGCGCCTGCTGCTGCAGCGCATGGCCGCTGTCGGCTGGTGTCCGGCCGATGTGCGGCGAGTGGAGAGGGGGACATTGACGGCCACTACTACGTCGCCATGCGCCCGCGGTCGCTGGGACCGCCTGCATCGCACACCGGCTGCACAGAACGGTCTTGTCTGGCGGGAACCGTAGACGAGGCCACGTACCAGACAAAGCACGCAGACGGCTGCGCGGATGAGGCGGCGCACTTTGTGGGCATAGATGGGCAGCGCATCGTGGACAGTCTCCAGACGGGCGGGTGGCCCATTGTGTCGTGGGACACAGCTGAGGGACGGCTGCAGGTGCACGTGTTCGACCCAGAAAAGAAGGACCAGCAGCGGCAGCCGTATGTGGCCATCTCGCACGTCTGGTCCGACGGCATGGGCAACCCCAGAGACAACGCGCTGCCGCGGTGCCAGCTGGAGCGTCTACAGAAGATGATAGACGAGCTAGAACCGGACGTCTTTTCCGGCAACAAGGATGCAGAGGGCGAGACGGGGGGGCGGCGTGCTTTTTGGATCGACACGTTGTGTGTGCCGGTGGCGCCGGAGCTGAAGCCGTACCGGACGCTGACAATCCGGCGCATGCGCTACATCTACGCGAATGCAGTAGCGGTGCTGGTGATCGACGCGCAGATGGGCCGCGTGTCGCCGAGCCGGGACACGGTGGAAGACCTGGCGTTGAGCGTGTACTTTTCCGGATGGAACCGACGGCTGTGGACCTTCCAAGAGGGCATGCTGGCGAAGAATCTCCTGATTCGGTTTGCGGACGCGACTGTGAACTGCGAAACATACTACGAAATGCTGGAAGACGCCAGAAACATGTCGATAAAAACGGGCCACTGCGTCTCATTTCCCGCTAACGCGTCCTCTGAGGTTATGGACGGGGTTTTCAACCTGCGTACCCTTCTCCCACACCACGAGGCAGATGACGGGTGGATGGCCCTGCTGCCCATGTGGACGTCGATTCAGCACCGGCAGACGACGCGGCTCATCGATCAGGTCGTTTGCGCCTGCGTCATCATAAAATATGACACGCAGCCGCTCTTCCAGCTGCCGACCGTCGACGCCGACGGACACCCCATCGACGTCCAGGCCCGGTTCGATGCTGCCATGGTGTGCTTTTACCGCATGGTCAGCACTCTAGACACCGCCATCGTCTTCAACAGCTGCCCGCGGCTGCCGATCGAGGGCTTTCACTGGGCGCCGCGCTCACTCCTCAACATACCAAAGGACGGCTTCATGACCAAGTTCGGCGATGATAACGGCCAGGTCAAAGCCGACGGCTGCTTCTCCGTCAGCTTCCCGGGCCTCCTGCTCGACAAGGGCGTGCCACAGGCTCGTCAGCGACTAGCCTGCGGGGTTACGTGCGTGTATCTCGACAATAACGATAATCCTATACGGCTGCATGTCCGTCTCGCCCACACGGAGGATCGCTCGGTTGCCGACGCGGGCGATGACCCAACCGCACAGTACGCCCTTCTTTGCGATCAATATTTTTTATCCAGCAAGTCGGAGAACAGTTTAGCAGTGGTCGGCTCCGTGCGGGATCGCGATGGCGAGCAAGTGTCAATCAACCACGAATTTCTGTCATCTGTCACCACGAAGGAACCTCGTTCAGAACTGGAGTTGGGGGAGAACATTATTCCGTGCGAGACGTTGAGCTTGACCACAAAGTGGCTCGTTTATTAGTCAGCTAATCAAGTCTATTGATGTAAATGCTAAATTCTAAACTGAGAAAATGCCATAAATGCAACTCAAGCAGGCACAGCAGACACAGCAGGCGCAGCAGGCGCAGCAGGCGCAGCAGGCGCAGCAGGCGCAGCACGCCGCTCCTGGAGCGTGCGCTTCAGCTCGGCCCAGCGCGCGGTCTCGTGAGGCAGCAGCTCGCCGGGGAAGAACTCGGGAAGGAGGGCGAGGCCAACGCCCGGGTGGCGGCGCTCGGCCTGGAGGAGGGTTTGCATGCTGTGGGGGGTGGCGATGACGCCGACGTAGTCGAGGGGCAGGCCGACGTGCTCGGGGCGACGGGCGGCGCCGGCCACGTAAATGTTCTGCAGGATGCCGAGAGCGCCGACGGCCATGAGAAACCACGTGTTGGCCTCGAGCCCGGCCGCAGCAATGAGGAGGGCAATCCAGAGGATGGCGAGCACGAGGACGGCGGCGCACGTGACGATGCCGGTGGCGCCGGTGGCGACGAGCACGCTGGTCTGGCCCGAGGCCAGGTCCTCGAGGTCGAGCCCGTGGCCGTTGCCGACGACGACAATGGCGTGCTGGGCGCCGCTGCCGCGGGTCAAGACAAAGGTCTGGCGGGTGCCGCTGCGGGCGGCCCACTTCTCGCGGCGCCACTGCGGCAGCAAGCCCGTGGCCAGGGCCAGCAGGTTGCCGACGGCGGTGACCAGCAGGATGCTCCAGTCGCCCCAGAGGCCGCAGGGCACGGCGGCCACGCCCAGCTGCACCAGCATGGTCGGCACCCCCAGCCAGTACACCAGGTCCGTGTGCTGGGCCACCGTCGCCGGCGCCGTGCGGCTGGGCTCGTAGATGGCCACGACGAGGCCCGCAATGGGCGGCCGCGGCACCGCCGCCGCCTTGGGGTCGCCCGCCACCGCCTTGGCCTGCAGCTGGGCCCAGCGCGCGGCGATCACGGCCTCGGTCGCCGTGGCCACGGCCGGGTGGCGCCAGCCGTTCTCGTAGTCGCGCAGCAGCCGCCCCAGCACCCAGCTCGTGTTGTCCTTGGCGTAGCCGCTCTGGATGTTGAACACCTTGCAGGCGCAGTCGGGCTCGACCGTCAGCAGCCGGTTCTCGCCCACGGCCGACACCAGCGCCGAGATGGCATACGACACCCAACCTGTCATCAGCAAACGCACCACAAAAGGGGACAGAGGCAAATCTTACCAAAAGAAAAAGCCACCGTGCTGGGCCCGGAGTCCGTCACCTGCGCCAGCGCTCGCACAATCACGTCACTGCCCAGGATCAGCAGCACGCTGAAGACATCGCTCGGGCGCGTCCATTGGACGCGGAATTCGCTCGTGGCCTGGGCCGGGTCGAAGATTCGGGAGACCAACGCAGGCGCCATGAGTGCGGCAGCAAGAAAAAAGCACCCCGATTCAGCCCTACCAATTTTTTGGTTCCGGTTCGGCCTGCACGTGCCCAGCGTCGCAGCTGAGAAAGGGGCTGCGGTCCATGTTTTTTCCGTAGCTGACAGTTCGAATCCTGCCCGGGAATATCCGTAGAAGAATAGGAAAAGAAAAGTAAAAGATGGACAGAGTAGATTACCCTTTTTGTATACCGCATTTTACATGGATTCATTTGATACTACGTAGGGCAACGCTAAAGGCTGCCAAGACGGGTTAGTCAGCCAACAAATACGGTACGTTCCGTCATTTATCCCTGTAATTTTACTGGTGTAAATTTAATGTAAAGATAACTACTGATCAGTCTGGAGAAGTAAAATTTGTTCTTCCTGTTTCAAAAGAATCCTTTCTGTTTAAGAATCGTCTTCATGTGTGGCATCGCGCTCACAGTCTCGCCGTCACCTTGCTCGTCTCGGCCACGCAGCAGCTGGGCACAGAGGCCCCCTTGGACGCAAAGGCGTTCTTGGAGGACGAGTCAATGGCCACGGTGGAGGGCGGCACCCAGAGAGCCGGGTTGCGCTGGAAAAAGTTGGAGGCCCGCATCATGACGCTGACGGCCTCGGTCGGCATGAGCGGGTAGTCCTCGACGCGGGGGAAGTGCGTCAGGCCGAACTGGATGTAGCACACAATGTCCGTGTTGACAATGGGCTCGTCGCGGGCCACCCAGTCGAGCACCGTCTGGTTGTGCGGGTGGCCGACCTCGCCGGTGGACTGGCACACGTAGTCGCCGGCCGGGAACAGCTCGTAGTCGCGGTACGGCGTCACCCACAGGCTCTTCTCGGCAAACGCGGCGCGCTGCCGCACCACGCTGCCGGGCTGCGCCAGGATGGCCGGGCAGTTGTTGTTGACAATCTTGTAGCCGACCGGCGTGTGTGACGCCTCGTGGATGCTGCTCGGGTTGACAATGGCCCAGCCGCGGCTCGTCTCGTGGCAGTAGCTGGCCGCTCCCTCCTTGGCCGTGCGCAGCAGCGTCTTCTTGGCGTAGAAGCCGTTGCCGTACGGATTCTCCGCCGAGCCCAGCGGCGCCTCATCCGCCGGCACCGCGTCCGTCTGCACGACCGAGTTGTTCGGGCCGTCCACCTCGGGGTCGACGCGCAGCGAGAAGATGTGCTGGTGGTTGTGCGCGTTGATGCGCGGGGCCACCTCGGTGCCAAAGGGCGCCGCCGTTTCCGACGGGTGCAGGCACGTCGTGTTGAGCTGGCCCGTCAGCTTGATCTCGAGCTTGTAGGTGCCATCCAGCGTGAAGATGTGGTAGAAGCAGTAGTCGTAGTTGGCCGCCGTGATGATCTGCGAGATGATCAGCTTGCGGTCGCGCGCCGACACCACCGTGCCGTCGCGGTAGTCCGTGTGCTTGTACAGCAGCCCGTTGTCCTCCTCGTGGATGCAGATGGCGTTCTTGACCAGCGCCGCCTCGCCGCGCGCCGTCGACATGACCGCATCCAGATAGTGGATCACCCCCTTGCAGTCGCATCCCAGCTTCAGCGGGTTCGTCATCAGCCCGGTGCCGTACTCGCCCACGTCGAACGCGTGCTTGCGCTGGTGCGGCGCCGTCGGTTCCCCGTACGGCACCACCATCTCCACGACGCTGATGCGGTTGAACAGCGTGCGCTGGCGGCCCTCATACGGGTCGTCCACCCGCACGTCCGAGAGCACGATGCCCTCGCGGTAGTTGAACCCGATGTGCATCTTGAAGTTGGCCCACGAGATCTCGTTGCCGCGCATGCGGAACGACACCCCCTCCGGCTGCGTGATGTCGATCGGCTTCAGCCGGTTCGCCACGTACCCGTCCTGGATGAACTCGGGCAAGAAGTTGTGGCCCTCCAACGGCACCGCCGTGCGCTCTCCCTGCACGCGCCGGATGTCCACCGCCAGCACCTCCTCCTTCTCCGTGTCCAGCACCACCGTAAAGTCCAGCGGGTGGGCGTACTGGTTGTCGTAGTCCGAGTTGCGGTAGTACACGATGCCCTGCTGCAGGCGCCGGTCCCGGCCCCAGCGCTCGTCGAACCCGATGGCCCAGGCGTCAATGTACACCTTGGACATGTCCGTGATGCCGATTTCGCGGCACGCCTCGATCACTCGCGCATCCGCGCGGCACACCCGCTCGCAGACGTCCAAGTCCTCGAGCGTGAGCGTCGGGCACACGTCCGTCACGTCCTTCCACTGCTCCACCTTGGCCTGCGTGAGGTTGACCACCACCTCGGCCACGTTGGCCGAGCGGCCCACTTCGAGCACAATGGCAAACGCCCGGCGCTCCGGCCGAGGCCCGCGGTGCTCGCGGAAGGCCACATACTCGGCCTTGAGAGGCTCGCGGAGAGTAATGCAGTTGAATTTCAGATTTTTGGGGGCAGCATGCTGGCGAATCAGCCGAGCAGCAAGCGGAATCTCTTCAATCGACAGCTGGTCTAGGCAAGTTAGCGTCCAAAGATCCCCCTCAAAAAGGTAAGCAAGCACCCGACGTACCCAGTGGATGGGGAAGCTGCTGCTGCTGGAGAGGCTTTGGTTCTACTTGAGAGGAACCAGTGTCCTCTTCCCGAAAGATGGTGTAGCCCGGAATAGACGTGGTGTCTACGTTCATGATTGCAATGGCTGAAGGGAACAAAAGCTGCCATCCAGAGGGGTGTAATAGTAAAGAGGCTATAGATAGCAAATGCTACTTAGCAGTAGAGCGATGTGGTACGGTAAGGCTGCCGTGGGATAGCAAACGGTCAAGATGGGCCAACAGGTCTGTCACTGTAGTCTGGTGAGGAGAGAACAACTTGGGAAAGCAGCGGGCACAGCGGGCTTCTTGAAGGCGTCTTTGGCTTCACGCAAGCGAGGACTAGGCCGCTTGTACTTACCGAAACAGGCCAGATCAGTTCTGCCGCTTCCATATCTCCGATGCTCGCACCGCCTTCCCCATAAATCCAAGCCTACTTCCAGACGCTGGACTTTTTGTTGATTTCCGGTTAGTCTCGATGGGTCCGTCTTCAGCCAATCAGCGCCGGATCATTCATAGGCCAACCCTTATCTTGGGTTCCTTTTACAACATGACTGTGACAAAGGGTCCGGCACGGCCGCCACGAGCCTCCCCCCAGACATTCTGCGACCTTCTCCGCACGCCAGTAGTATACTTGACAAATGGAAACCAGAAATGGGCAGGTGAGCAATGCGACCTCAGATAGAGCGAGAGGGGGGCGCGGCAGTGCATGGCAGTTTTGGCTTTGCGCAGAGGCACATGGCATTTGGAGTGTATTTGGAGTGCATTTTGAATATTTTGGGGGTTTTCAGCGTTAGGTCCAGTTTTGATAATGGGGGCTTGCGATAATCCCTCAGGGATTCAAGACCCCCAAACGAGCTTGGGGCACTGGTGACATCTATAACACGACGAGAAAAATTAGAATAAAACGGGTAAGGGACTTTTCATTCCCTTTGAGTCCTGCTATCCCCCTGTCCTTCTTTTCCCTTTCTTTTTTCCTCTATTCGTCCTATATATACCCCCTTTCTCTCTTTTATTTTTCCTTTACACATTGCCAAACACCAATATCAAACGCAAATGCTTGTCTCCCACGATGGGCAGCAACGACAGTTTCACCGTCGAGCCGATCAGCGGCGCCGTCAACAGCGCGGTCGAGCAGGAGATCCAAGATGAGAACGACCTGGCGGCAATGGGCCACGAGCAGGCCATGGCCCGGCGGTTTGGCGTCTGGAGCATGCTGGCCCTGGCCTTTTGCGTGCTCGGCACCTGGTCGACGTTTGCCCAAGACCTGTCGAGCGGGCTGGAGAACGGCGGGCCCATCACCATTCTCTGGGGCCTGTGCCTCGTCACCTTTTGCAACCTCTGCATCGCCCTGTCGCTGGGCGAGCTCTGCAGCAGCATGCCGACAGTCCTGGGCCAGGCCTACTGGGTCTCGCACCTGCTGAGCGGGCGGCCGGGCGGCCGGGTGGCCTCGTACGTCTGCGCCTGGATCAACACGTTTGGCTGGTGGGCGCTGGGGGCGTCGCAGATTGCCTTCATGACCAACTTCCTGCTCGGCATGAAGGTGCTCTTCGACAACGACTGGAGCGGCGCCAGCACGGGCTGGGTGCAGTTTGTGGTGTACCTGGGCATCACGGCCTTTATGACCGTCGTCAACATCCTGCTCTGCCGGCGCGAGAAGCACCTGCCGTGGTTCAACGACATGGTGGGCATCTGCTTCGTCGGCCTCTTCTTCGTCTTCATCCTGGCCCTGCTCATCAGCGTCGGCGCCCGCAGCAACCTGTCCTTCCAGTCGGGCCGCTTTGTCTTTGGCACCTGGCTCAACCACACCGGCTGGAGCGACGGCGTGACGTGGTTCACGGGCCTCGTGCAGGCGGCCTACGGCCTGACCGCCTTTGACTCGGCCATCCACATGGTGGAGGAGATCCCGAGCCCGCGCACCAACATGCCGCGCATCGTCTTTCTGGCCGTGGCCATGGGCGCCGTCAGCGGCTTCCTCTTCATGGTCGTCTGCCTCTTCTGCATCCAGGATATCAATGGTGTGCTCAACGGCCCCTCGGGCCTGCCCTTTATGGACCTGGCCGCCTCGACCATCGGCCTGCAGGGCGGCGCCGTGCTGCTGGCCCTCTTCATCTTCAACGGCCTCGGCCAGGGCGTCAGCATCCTGACCACGGGCTCCCGCATGACCTGGGGCTTCGCCCGCGACGGCGGCCTGCCGCTCAGCACCCTCTTTGCCACCATCAGCCCCCGCTGGCACTGCCCCGTCAACGCGCTGCTGCTGCAGGGCGTGCTCATCGGCCTCGTCGGCCTCCTGTACACGTTTGCCAACACGGTGCTCGAAGCCATTCTCAGCGTCAGCACCATCGCCCTCACCATCTCCTACGCCATGCCCATCGCCGCGCTGATGATTGCCGGCCGCGACAAGCTGCCGCCCGGCGGTCAGTTCTCGCTTGGCCGCTTCGGCCCGGCCATCAACTGGGTGTCGGTCATCTACTGCGCCATCACCACCGTCTTCTTCTTCTTCCCCAGCTCGCCCAACCCCAGCGCCAGCGACATGAACTACGCCATTGCCGTGTTCGGCGTCATGGTGGTGGTGGCCACGGGCTTCTGGTTCATCCGGGGCCGCATCGAATACCTCCAAACGGCGGCGCGTGCCCAGGTGGTCTACGCCCAGACAGAAGCCGGCGTCGGGACGGACAAGGACGATGGCCGGAAAAAGATCTAGCCAGCGTGACCTCGGTTACGCGTTTCCGTGTGTTTTCTAGCGTTTTTGCATTGCTTTACTCATAAGCCGCTCTTTGTTATCGGTCAAATGGCAGACTCAATATAATCGTATTATACTCGTAATGTGTGTTTGAATTGCCCCTGATTCCTGGATGCGGAGTAATGCGACGTCGGCTGGAGTTGCAAAAACGGGAAGTGTACCAAAGATGGCTCAACTTGGCATGCATCAGCGGTCGATCATTCACTGGTTGGTAGGGCGAGGCGCTTGCATGTCTCCAGACCGGTGCTTGTTTCTCTTCACTTACATCATACTCAGCAAAGTCATTCGGTATCTAGACCTAGCACTTGAGATTACAAAGTACTTTATATACACAACTTTCCCGCTAGGTGGATCAGCTATCAAGTGTTTATATTTCGTAATCTATTCCAAGAAGCCCTTCGCTCGGCAGAGGTATTTCTATACACGCCCGCTATTTAGGTTCAGGTCGGATTTCCCGAATGCCGGTAAGGCAGAAGAAATCAACGTATCGGATCTTTACTCTGACATTTCTGCTATGCCTGTAAGATAACAGGCACGACAGACCAGCATCGTGATAGCTCCAGAAGCATTACTAACGTCAAAGACTCATACGACACGGAGAAAAGATAAACCAAAAACGAATACATGTTTCAACAGCTGCTAACTAGCCGTCCTTTTCAGGTCATTTTTATGCTTTAAGGAATGGTCCGGAAGTTGGGGGTGGGGTTGAGGACTATCAAGAAAGACAATGGACTAAGCCGAGATTAGACCGGAGGTCCAAAGCAGGCTATAAGCCATTCCCAAAACGGAAAATTTGACCAGCCCACTTTTCCCTCAAGAGTGACACCGCAGCATCCGGCTATTTGGTGCGTAATGCAACGCGGCCACTTGGACAAACGGTTTGGGACAAAAAGTCCACTAGAGGCAAGAGACGCGGCGTCATGGCTCGACCGGCTCTCCTGCATCGGCGCGGGCTGGCATTGGTGTGTTTCCGAGGCGATTGCTAAAGGCATTCGGTTATGGAAAGGAAGCAACTTATCTTTGATTTTCCAGTTTTGTTTCTCTTAGTATTCCAGTCTCATTCTCTCTCAATTGGTCTTGGCTTGTTGTAGCCGATTGTAGACGACTTGACAACTGTGCCATCCACCAGCACCATGGCTTCCGACCTTGCAGTCCAGCTCACGGCGCCCAATGGCCGGACCTACAGCCAGCCGATCGGCCTCTTTATCGACAACCAGTGGGTGCGCTCGTCGGGCGAGAAGCTCACCAGCGTGAATCCGACGTGAGCACAATCCTTCGCTACTACAAATTGCACACTGACAAATGGCAGCAACGAACAGGAAATCGTGTCCGTGTATGCGGCCTCGGCAGAGGACGTCGACCGCGCGGTGCAGGCGGCCCGCAAGGCCCTGGCGGACCCGGCATGGGGCGAGCTCCCGGGCAGCGAGCGCGGCAAGCTGCTGTACCGGCTGGCGCAGCTGGTAGACGACAACAAGGAGACGCTGGCGACGATTGAGACGTGGGACAATGGCAAGCCGTACTCGGTGGCGCTGAACGAAGACCTGGTGGAGGTGTCGGAGACGCTGCGGTACTATGCCGGCTACGCGGACAAGCTGTTTGGGCAGGTGATCGAGACGACGGCGGCCAAGTTTGCCTACACGGTGCGGGAGCCCATCGGAGTGTGCGGGCAGATCATCCCGTAGGTGAAGCGAACAAACAGACAAACAAGCGGCTGACCAGTCTAGGTGGAACTACCCCCTGTCGATGGCGGCGTGGAAGCTGGGCCCGGCGCTGGCCTGCGGCAACACCGTGGTGGTGAAGCCGGCGGAGCAGACGCCGCTGTCGATTCTCTTCTTGGCCAACCTGGTGGCCGAGGCGGGCTTCCCGCCGGGGGTGGTCAACATTGTCAACGGGCTGGGGGCGGTGGCGGGCGCGGCGCTGGCGTCGCACCCGCAGGTGGACAAGATTGCGTTTACGGGGTCGACGGCGACGGGGCAGAAGATCATGGCCATGGCCAGCGGGACGCTCAAGAACATCACGCTGGAGACGGGGGGCAAGAGCCCGCTGGTGGTGTTTGACGACGCCGAGCTGGCGCTGGCGGTGGAGTGGGCGCACGGCGGCATCATGTCGAACCAGGGGCAGATCTGCACGGCAACGTCGCGGATCCTGGTGCAGGAGGGCATCTACGACGCCTTTGTGGCCGCCTTCCTGGCCCAGACGCGCGCCGTGTCGCAGATCGGCGACCCCTTTGCCGCCAACACCTTCCAGGGCCCGCAGATCACCAAGGCGCAGCAGGAGCGCGTGCTGGCCTACGCGGCCGTGGGCCAGGCCGAGGGGGCGACGCTGGAGATGGGGGGGCAAGCAGCAGCGGCGTCGTCAGCGGGCGGCAGCGGCGCCGGCTACTTTGTGCAGCCGACCGTGTTCACAGGGGTGCAGCCGCACATGCGCATCTTCCAGGAGGAGATCTTTGGGCCGTTTGTGGTGATCACGCGCTTCCGCACCGAGGCGGAGGCGATTGCGCTGGCCAACGGGACGCCGTACGGGCTCGGCAGCGCGCTGTTCACGACGGATATCACCAAGGCGCACCGGGTGGCGCGCAAGATCGAGGCCGGCATGGTGTGGATCAACTCGAGCAACGACAGCGACTGGCGCATCCCCTTTGGCGGCGTCAAGCAGAGCGGCATCGGCCGCGAGCTGGGCCAGGCCGGCCTCGAGGCCTACTCGACCATCAAGGCCATCCACGTGAACATGAAGTCGCGGCTGTGAGGTAGCAATAAAAGTCTATTTAATGCACATTTATCCGTAGACGCTCGCAAACGATGACCCAGCCAAAACGTCCAACCAGTGGGTCATCTGCGGCGGCTCTTCAGTGTCGTACGTCGTCCAGATCGCGTCAAGAAGCTGCCGTATCACGACCACAGGCCGCGGTGGCAGGCTCGTCTCCAGGGCGGCCAGCCGTTCTCGGATCGCGGCGCGGGCCTGCCGCACAGCAGTCTCGGGGCTGGCTATCGCGAACGCGCCTGGGGATACGTCCGGGGGGATGATAGCCGGGCAGTCGGCGAGCAGGATGCTGCTGCTGCTTAGATCCTGGCTGGCAGGGTCCCGCAGTGCCGTGCCAACACAGAGACAGAGCAGCGGCTGCAGACAGCGCATGGACGAGCTAGCGGGGATGGAAACGAGGATGGCGACGATGCGCTGGGCCAGGGGTATTAGCGGTGTGGACGCCGCCAGGTCGGGAAAGGTCTGATAGAGCTGCAGCATGGCGGAAAGGCGGAAGGCCTCGGCGGCGCGGTAGATGTGGCGCTGGGGGTCGTCGACGGTGTCGTCAGCAGTGTTGTCGGCGCAGACGATGGAGACGGACTGCAGCTTGTCCTCGAGCTCTTTGCCCTGCTGGATGTCGAGCATGGCCTGGTGCAGCAGCTGGTAGGTGGGACGGGCGGCGCTGCGGCGCCAGCGGCGGCGGGAGCGGCGGCAGAGCAGCATGACCTTGCCGAGCAGGGCGACGAGGGCGATGGGCACGCCGGCCCAGGGGTGCAGGTCGAGGCGCAGGGGCGCGTTGTTGTTGTTGTTGTTGTTGTTGTTGTTGTTGTTGTTGTCGGTGCTCCAGCGCAAGAGGGCCTGGACGTCGTCGGGGTCGTCAGAGACGATGCTGCGGAGCATCTCCTCGTAGATGAGGCAGCCGCGGAAGAACTCGAGCAGGTCGCGGTCGGCGGCTGACAGATGGGGCGCCCGCAGGTCCAGCAGGTCGATGACGGAGCGGGCGTTGCGCAGGTACTGGATGCCCAGCTGGTGCGGGTCGATCCAGCTCAGCGACGAGCTCATGCAGAAGAGCGACGTCAGCAGGCCCGCCGGCAGGGCCTGCACCGCCTCCGGCGCCGCAAACAGCCGCTGCAGCTCCTGGATCAGCGACTGCGTCGACCGCTGAGGCGCCTGCCGCACCACCTCGCGCACGAGACCCGCCGAGGCCGACATGGATGCCGCCGCGGCTCGCCCCGGCAGCGACGCCGCCGCCATCGTCTGCACCGAGAAGAAGACGGCCTCGTTCGACGACCACAGCGACGAGCACACCTGCCGGAACGGGTTCGACGGCGAGTCCAGCGCCGCCCAGCTGCCGCACACCGACCCGAACCACAGCTCCACCAGCGCCATCTCCGGGCTCGACAGCGTGCGCCCGGGAGACGCCGGCTGCCAGAGTGCCGTGCTCAGAGGCACCTCATCGCACACGGCTGGTGTCTCAGAAACCTCCTCGACCGCGAGGGACAGCAGCGACGACAGCGACGGCGACGACGGTGCAGCACTGCTGGCCGGCGACGACGCCGCCTGGGACAGCGGGGACGCGCTGGACGCGGACCTGGCCCGCGGTTGTTTGGCCGGCTTGGGACGGGTCTCGTACTTGGTCGACCAGCGAAGGGCCTGACGGTACCCCGGACACGCAATGCCTCGGTTGACGCAGTTGCGGCAGCTGGGCAGCGTCTCGTCGCATTTCAACTGGACGGTGGTTCAGCTCGTGTCGTTCCATCTCGTTCTGCTTTCCACACTTACCCGCTTGGCCTTGCAGACCTTGCATCCCGATCGGCTCTTGACATGACGGCCCATGTTGCGCCAGTACACAACAGCGGCACCACGGCTGCGTATCTGGCCAGGGGGGCACCTTATACCACCTATGGCAGTTTGCGGGGCTGCTTAACAGTGGCATTTCTACCACTTCGTTACGTAACGGTTACCAACAGATACGCGAGTGGGCCATTCAGTGATTCGCTGGACAACCTGGGGTAACCGCCTGTAAAGACCGGAGCGTTAACCCAACTCGGCAAAAGAATCCATACATGTCTTCGCCTACATCATAGTCGGCTTGCTGCTGATGGGCGTCCCTACAGCACAAGTTCATCTGTCTTGGTAGTGAGATGGCACGTGATTAGGCTGCACTACTACTCCACACTTCACATTAAACCTCATAACCAAGTGAGACGACTATTGGCACCTTACTTGACATCGATTCTTATGAAGCTGTTTTCCAATTCAACTTTACTCATCGATCGTTTCCCGAACATCACCTTTCTCTTCAATCATCCATCAACTCAGCACAGCTTCAAAAACCTCGTCTTTCTGGAAGTTGTTTAGCCAGCCGTGATACCTAGAGACTTGTCGAATATACTGAATATCCAAATCCGTCGGCTAGTCTTCCTCTCCAGACATAATTTGTTGTTCGGTGACTTTATCGGCACCATCTTGTATATCCCATGCTTCAATGGTAATCCTTCCAAGACAAGCGTGATTTTCAAGCTTTGGTAGGCCTTTTTGAGATTCTCAAGGTAGACATTGATATATACTGCCCTCAGCATGTCGCCTTGGACCATATCCTCGATGATTTTGCCATCCCTGACATTCAAGAATAGGTTGAGACCAGAACTTTCGTGCCCTTTAGCCAAGCAGACGACGTAGTTCTGATCAGCTTCTAAAATCTTCTTTTAGACAAATTAGACATACATTACAATCCAATATAAAGGACGGGTCTTGCCATTTAAAATTTCCAGTTTCGTATTCAATCTTGTTCATACCTGTGCACACTTTGCTGCTCCTGGGCTGCTCCTACACGTGACTTCAGGTTCACCCCGCTATTCTCAAAGCAAGCTTTTACCGTTGGTGACCAAACGATATGTGTCGCTATCAAAGCCTCTAAAGCAATGTCGAGCACACACTGGCCGAGCCAAGATGGTCTGGGATGGGAAGAAACACTGTTTGGCCTGGTGCCTAAATGGACACAAGATATCTCGATCCCAGCGGTTGAAAGTGTGTGCCGCCAGAAGTTGAACACCACGCCAACCGATGCGTGCACCGTCACATTTCACGCAGCTGGTCTGTTCAACAAACTTTACCTCGTCCAATGCATCGAACGCCGTTTTATTATGCGCATCTCACTTCCAGTGTATCCACGGCATAAAACACGCGCCGAAGTGGCCACTTTACGATGGGTGCGTGAGAACACCAAGATTCCAGTCCCCGAGGTGTTCAGTTTCGACGACAGCCACGACAATGAGATTGGGTTTGAGTGGATCTTGATGGAGCTTATGCAAGGGACGCCGGCTTATAGACGGTGGCGGATCATGACGATGGAGCAAAAAGTCGAGCTCGTGAAGCGGATTGCAGTATTTCAGGTGGAATTATCAGCGCTCTTTGGAAAGACGGCGCCCGTCTTTACAGAAATAGGGACACTGGCTCTACAGGACGATGGCGAAAATAACGGCTCGGCAGCCTTAGAAAAGGTTATTCTTGGCCGGCTAGTCTCCCCCGAGTTCTTTACCGGCAATCATATCCACTACAACATTCCACGGGGCCCTTTCAACTCAAGTTATAGTTGGCTCAGTTCGGTGCTAAACATCATTGTATTGCACCAGACTCATGTTCTTGAGAATACGGATGATGAAGACGACAAAGAGGATGCAGAGGAGGTCTTACCTGTTGCTCAGAAACTACTTTCTCTTCTTCCTAACACTTTCCCTTCAGCTGTGGACAAATACGAGACAACAGGGCTCTACCACCATGATCTTCATTTAAACAATATCTTCGTCGACGAGCAAGGAAAAATCACAGCCATCCTCGACTGGGAATGTGTCTCGACAATGCCTCTTTGGGTGTTGACCATGGTACCCAAATTCCTCGACGGACCAGCTCGGGAGGAGGAGCCACAAAGAGATCTATATGCCGACGAAACGCCCGCGCAGGCTGCTGAAGCGGCTAAGAAGCGCGATGACCCAGACTACCTAGACAATGAGGGAAAAAACAAGCTATACTTTATCCACAGGATGGAATACGAGAAGACGCAGTTACGGAAAGTCTACGAGGCCAGGATGAGGGAACTATGGCCCGAATGGCCGCTCGAGGAAAGTCGCGTGAAGGTGGAATTCCTGCAAGCAATATCGCAATGTGATGGAATGTGGGTGAAGAAAGCAGGCAGATGGGCTGCCCGAATGGAGAAGGGCGAATTTGTAAGGTTTGCAGATGCTTGACCAGATATACGTCGAAACCAGATCGAGAAGATTAAACGAAACGAACGATAGAAGATCATAAAAACGTAATCATCTCTCTGAAATAAGCAGCTCCATCTAGGATTATTTTACACGCAGAGTTGTCTCATTTAGAGGGAAAATACAACAGGTCTAATAAACCTGAGTCTAAAGACAAAGACGGGGTTATCCGGTTCACAACTTCAGAGGACTAACTCCATTTCTCTGGGTCTGGTCGTCTTATATGTATATGGACTTGTTACCACTGGACTCCTTATCTCCAGCGCGTGCGATGGCAGGCTCGCCTCTAACACGAACCCACTGCATTGGGTTGGCTGTTGGCCATCCTCGTAGATATTTCTCTCGGTTCACTATCCCGCTCTGAATTTATCCCCAGGCTTCCGCATCTTTCCCCTGCAGTCGCACAACGACTGAATGGGGGTATCCACTCACTTAGGTTATACGTCAATACCTCTTTGATTAATTAAGCTCATCCTTATTATTCCCAGCGCCAGAAAGAGGAGCTCCTTTAGCGATAGGTTGGACATCACAGCGCTGCTTCCAATGCTCCATAGCTGGTCCCTTAGGGCGTACGACTGCTCCCTCGCGTGGTCTTGTTCGTTTCTGATGCCTTTTCGGCCATCTTTATGTCCTTTGTGAGTGTCCTTGACGTTTGCCGATGCGTACTGATACTGGTGGTATTCAAGCGTACCGTTGCCCTCCGACGGAGCAGCGTAGTGTGCATAGAAGTTGAGGTTGGTGCCGTCCGTGGTGAAAGTTGTGACCTCGGCATGGCCGGGGGGGTCAGATTTCGCAAGATAGGACAGGGCTTGGTTCCGGGCGTAGACAAGAGCCGCTCCGTCGTAGGCGCTCTGCAGTCTAGCTTCTTCCATATCCTTCCCGCGTCCGTTCCATTCACCAGCCAAATGCGACAGTGTCAGAGAATCGGGATTATTCTTGTAAAGAACAGCCCCGTCGACATGCTCATCGACGGGGAACGGACGGTATTCTTGCATTTCCAATCCCTCAGTAAAACCGGGCTATGGAGCAGACAGGCCGCCGTTGAAGCCGACATCTTTTGGAAAGCCTGTAAATGCCTGGTTAAAGGCTTGGCGGTAACCCTTGTCGTCAAAGTCTTTCAGCATATGCCTGCTTACTTCGACGGCCATAGTCATTTCGTTACAGGAGATATTAACTCTGTTAACATAATGCTCGAACCTCGATTCGGAGGGAGAAGCAGTTTCACGAGATCTGGTGTGTCGTTTGTGAATATCTTCAACGTTTGTGGGAGGCTTGGAGTGGCGTGGTTCGAGTATGCCATTCTTATAGGCTTGGATGGCAAACCCAGATGTTGTTGTCGAGGTGGTCATTGTTGTGATTGACTCATTCGTAGAGTTGAGGCGCATGGAAACCTTGTTGGATGCCTTCTTCCTCTCCATCTTGTTAAACAAGGCCAAGTTCTTCCGTGATAGCGGCGCCCTCTTTAGCTGGTGTCCGTTGTCGTCACCGTCGCTGTCGATCCGCCGTTTCCGCAGCTGCATGGCTTGAGAGACTTCATCTTGCCTTTCGATGCCGGGCTCCGGGATGGAGGTGTCTCGACGCATAAAAGACCTAGGCTCCGGCTCTGGATGTTGCCCAGCGGTCTGCACGCCCTCCTCAGTTAGTCATTGGCTTGCGTAAGGGAATGTCCCCATACATTGCCAGCCTGTCCTTTTCCCTCAGCTCCAGTTGGTTGTATGCTTTGCGTCAATCGGGGCCTCCTCGCCGGCAGTGAATCGCTCTCGGACGTCGCATCGGGTTGCCTTTTCACCGTCTGTTTAGATGTCGCGTCTCGGGCGACTCCGCTCACTGGAGACTGCAGCGATCGAGTCTCCATGTCTAGAAAGTCAACTATCGTCCGCTTCTGAGAAACAGTGTTGATGGCTGCATACCTGTACCCTTGTCTGCAACGGGAGACAGCGGCTTATTCTCTCCGAGTCACTGATTCCTGTTGCCTGCGGAGTAGTTTATGTACATAACTTAGCTACCCGTGAAATCACTAAATTACTAAGGTATTTTGTTGGGTTACGGGGTTCACCAATTCACGTGACAACCTCATAGACTTCTCTGATTGCCTTCCTCTTCTACCACACTACCGTAGGGTCCTGCCCTGGCTACTTATCTATGAATTTTGGTGCGCTAGGTCCTTCTAGTGACCCTCTATAATGTGCTCCTGAGTTTAATGCATCTCCTGATCCTCCTTCCTTAAAACCCTCCCTGATACGTCAACCGTGGCAGCCCCTTCGCCTAGGTTTAGTGCGTTACAGCGCCACTTGGCTCAACATATTTTAAGGCGAGGACGGGCGCTAAACCCGCAGGCATAGGCGCTAAGCACCTCTAAAGAATAAAATAAGGGTGTCAAGTTTAACTTTGACGTGTTGCGGATACCTACCACGGTCAACCTCTTGGTGCAGCTGCTCGAGCGCGACGCCTACAGTGAGTCCCTCTACATCAACAGCGGTTAATTGGCTATGTCTTAAACATTACATGGCCTGCATAAATGCTCGTTTACTAGTCGAAATCAGTGTCAACTTCATCCATCCCCGGCGTAACACAGAATAACAGAAAATACATTGGAGACATCAAATTGTGTATCTTATCATTCTGATTCCGGTTCGAGGAACATTTGAATTAGAGTCAGATAATATGCAGCAAATTCAGGAGTATAATAAAAAATTCAATGAAGTATAGTCTCTTGAAAACTAGATATGTCTCTTCCAATCGTGCAGTATTTTCCTAGAGCTGTGCAGCATGTTATGAAAAGATAAATATCAAAGTTAATAGCCGTTGGTATAAGCCTCTATCAACCATCCCTGGCTAGACCACCACGATATATTCCTCCCTGCTTTGGCACTGCACTGCGTCAAAGACAACCTGACCGCTTAGCTTGAAGATGCCCACTCTCTGGTAGACACCGGTAGGCCATGTGTCTATGTGGCACAACACAATGCCAGCGCGGCTTGGACCTGAAAGCTCCCCTCGATACTCTATAATGGGAAGTGCGTACATCTCGATTTCGCACTGGTCGTTGTATTCCACAGCTGTTCAGGTCAACCCATCCATTTAACCCTACATCACCAATGTTGTCTTGGATAAATTCAAGTAGGAAATGATGTGGTCGTCGAAAGGAGCGCCCTCGTCCATGGAAACTAGTGAAGTACTCTCGGCCTCATCATCGGTGCCCGGAATGTTTCCCTACAATACCGGTCCCTCAGCGGCTATAATAGGCAGCAACAGTTTCCTGTGGCGAATTTTCACTTTAGTAAGGCGGCCTGTCAACTGGATGTATCCGCCGCGAAGAGTACCTGCATTTATCAGGCTTCCGTCAGCTGGGAATACCACGGCTTCGTCTATCGTACACAGGATGTCCACTAAAGTGTAATATGTAGTCTCTGGTCGATACACAAATACGACAGGCCCGTCAATGGATGCCCAAGACCACGACGGGGCTTAATAAGCGCCTCCTGGCCGCCTATGGTGGCTCTCCTCAAGCGCAACCCAACAAAGCACATGCGGCAGCTGTGATTTCCACAGGCCAGCAAGGCATTGGTCGTCGGTGAAAAGGGACTGGAAGGACTGGGTGATGCCAGAAAATGCGATCATCTTGTCTGACGCCAGGGTCAGGTCGCAGGCTGAATAAAGTTCCACAAGGTGGTTCCAGCGGCCGTAGTGCTTTTCATTTATGAACAAGTCAAGTGGGTTGTGCACCAGCCAAGAGGGGAGACCATCGGGATAGACTCGGGATAGACTTCGCAGGCATCTTTTTCGTCGCAATCCCACCAGAACTGCGAATGGCCCATGTAGAGCGTTCGCGGAGCCAAAAACACCTCCTGCAGCACCCAGGCGCGCTGTCGGACCGGGCTTTGTTGCACCTCGTTTGTATGCATGCCAGCATCGATCAAGTAACGCTGGCTGTGGAAACCATACTCTTTGCCATTCGTGTCAACATTCCGTGCCACTGTGATGGGCAACAGCCTATCGAGAGATACGTCCCTTTGGGCCAGACTGTGCTCTGTGCTCTCGGCGGCCGCTGCTGCAGCAATGTTGAGAACCGAGTTTTTGTACACGTCGCACATAGTGATGGCTTCGCGCTGCCAATCGTCGTGGCAGTCTTGGATGATGCAGAGGGAGTCGATCCAGATGTAGCGGATCCCCAGCTGGCGGCAGACGGCGGTAGCTTCGCGGTAGCTCGTCGGTAGGTCATGCACTCTAACGGCTCTACATAGCTCATCCATGTTGCCTTGTTGGAGTTTGAACGTCTCTGCTTTTCCCCAGCAGTGCGAAAGAGTCGCATACGGCCCATCAGCTACAGATGCCGCAGCATTGTGGTCGGGGTTGCTTTCTGTGGTAACAACAACACGTACAGCATCTTCGTCCTCTGTGCCAAGGAGTTCCAGAAGCCGTGTTGGGCGAAAGCTGGTTTTTTTTTCCGCCGGCATTTTTCATGTTCGTTTTGGCATTGGCTTAGCCAATGCCGGACCAGCAGTACAATCTTGGGCAGGTCGTTCCAACCTCTAGCGGGCGGCACATACTCTCCACCGGGGACTTTGGTATCGTCGCAAAAGTACTCGCTGGGCATCAAGTAAAAGGAGCATTCGAACGGCTCCCAGAAGGGAAGGTTGTCAGTACCTCCACCCTCTTCATCCTCGTTTTCATTCTCCAAAATTGAAAGATGAAGGAAGCCTGGCGGCAGTGTCATCTGCCTACGCAAAGTCCAAACAGTGGAGAGCGGCTTGCTGCCATGTGTCTGCCATTTCGAGCTTCGACAGATGCTGCCGCACACATAGCAGCCGTCGTCTGCAGCAGCCTGGACGGCCGCACTCGACGGCTGATGCGGCTGGTTCTTGTCCAGAATCGGCGTCCCCTCGAAAATCCCAGCGCATACAGAGCACAAGGAAGGCGTGGTGCAAGACTGCGAACGAGTTGGCTGATTTTTGTCAAAGTAAGGCAACAAATTTGGTGGGGGAAGCATTTGACTGGGCACAGGCTGAACTTCCCACCTAATGAATTTCCTTGGTCCATTTTTTAACTAAGTCAAGTTAGAGTGCAAATTGTTTATATGCCATCAAAACAGTGACGAGACACATTTCCATGGTACAAATCAGATGAATGGGATTGACAATTTTGGGGTTATCGTGACCGTTCTGTTCGTCCAGGCAGACACACCATCGTCAGCAACATCCTTGTCAACGATAACAAGCCACCGAGAATAAGCAGGACACCACGGCGTATCCAGCTGTACGGGCATTTATACCAAAACGAGTCTTGTTTTTCTTCCATTGTTGTAGTGGTTATAACACGCAACGAACCGTGTAGGATTGAATAATAAAGCCGCTCGGAGTAAAGTACATAAAGTTGAATGCCATTTGTCACGTATCTGTGAGCATAAGACATGCTCATGGTATACTTGGTCTTCGCTGCTGGTTGAGCGTTCAGCCTGCAGCTGCTCTGCTCGCGCCAGACTACAGCCGCGCGCCATCAGTCGGCAGTTCCGAGCGCAGTCGCACCTCGACGTCTCTGGGCGGCCCTGGGGGCATGTTGCCGGCCAAGACGACGCGGTGGAGGTCCCCGATGCGCCCCAGCGCGCGCAGCTCGGGCCCCGGCTGGTCGAGGGCCAGGACGGCCCGGCCGTCGGGGGCGGGCAGCTTGGCCATGGGCCGCGGGCTGATGACCTTGTCGGCCCACGGCACCCAGGCCGCGGGGCCGTCGGCGTCGTCGACGCCGTCGACGCCGTGCTGGATCAGCCGATGGAGGGCCTGCCGCTCGGCCGCGTAGTGTGCGACTGCGTCGGCACCCGGCGGCCGCCCGGCGGGCCCGCGCAGGACCGGGGCGAGCAAGGTGAGGATGTAGACCTGCGGGGGAAACAGGAGGACATCGCTGCGGCGGGCGCGCTCGAGCCAGTCGGCAGCGGTGGCGTACTCGGCGGTCTGGACCTCGGCGAGGTCGGCGGTGGCGGCGGCCGGGGGCGCGCCGACCTGCGGCAGCAGGTAGAGGTACATCTGGGTGGTGTAGCGGCGGGCCAGGCTCGGGGGGGTGATCCAGCGCGTGAAGGGAACGAGACGGGCCGTGTCGGCGACGCCGCCGACGCTGGCCAGCCAGTCGGTGAAGCGCACCTCATCCAGGGCCACGCGCTGGCGGGCGGGTGCGGCTACGCTCTCGGGCAGCTGCAGGAGCTTTGTGTCGGCCGAGTCAGCCGAATCGGCCAGCCGGGCCAGCAGCACGCCGCTCTCCTCAAAGGTCTCCCGCACGGCGGCCAGACGGTAGGCGGGCCCGTCGACGTGGCGGTCGGGGCTGTCGACGGCGGGGACCTGCGGGCCCTCGTGGAAGGCGCTGAGGTTGCCGCCGGGGAAGACGTGCGCGGACGAGAAGGTGCCCGTCTGCACGCGGTGCAGCAGGAGGATCTTATTCTGCGGAGAGATGACCACGACGCTGAGCGGTCAGCCTCGGCCTCTCTCTGTAACGGGACAGCCAAAAACACCCACCTGGCGCTCGGTGCAGCCACGCTGGGCGCCTTGCCGGCACGCTGACCGTCGCTGCTGGGCTTGCCGGTAGGCTTGCCGGCCATGACGACGCTGGTCTGGAGCAGACGGGTCGTGCAAAGGGGGCGGGTCGCAGAGACCGTGAGATGCCGGAGTCGTGGGACCGGAGACGGCTGAGTGGACCGCGGACATGCCCCAGCGATCAATCTCAGCGGCGAGAGGACAATGGAGAGAGGGCGCAGTGCTGGCGTGGAGGCATGGCACAACATATCTGAACAGTAGTCAATCGGTGGCAATAGAATGCGGGGACGCGAAGCCGAGGTCTAGGATGGGCTCTTGCCTTTCTGGGCATATGTCATGGACCCACTTCCCCAGACTTGGCTTTTTTATTCTTTTTATGCTTGTCATTGTGTACAATCCCTACAACTTCCTCTCCTTGCCGTGCATGTTGATCTTCCAGGTGCAGCACACGCTCTTGCTCTCGCACCACTTCTTGGCGGCGTGCGCGTCCACCGGCGCCGCGTAGCCGGCCTGCTGCAGCGGCCCGTCGTTGAGCCACGCCGTAAAGGTCTCGAGGATGATGGTGTCGTACATGAGCATCTTCTCGTGCCACGACGGGTTCGTCAGGTCGGTCGACCGCGGCGCGCTCGTCACCGCCTGCGTGATGTGCTCAAACAGCGTCGCCTCCTCCAGCGTCGGCGTGCCGGTGAGCATGAGACGGGCGTCGTCGCCTTCCGCGTCGCTCGCGCTGTCCGCGCTCTCCGTGATGGACTCGCTGTCGGACACGACCGATGACCGCGCCATCTGGGACAAGCGCTGCGGCTGAGACCGCCTGTCGTCCTCTGCACCCGAGAGCCGCCCGTCCGACTCGGAATCCTCAATCTCGAATATGCAGGGCTCCACAGACATCCGCCCTCCCACACCTACACCCACACCCACACCCACCCTCGAATCGCTTACGGATGCCCCGGATGTGTGTGCTGCGCTAGCGTCGCCACCCCCTCGCTTCCCCTCATGGCCCGCCTTCTCCCCAGAGCGGCTGGATGCGGGTACTGTCGATTTTGCCGCTTTTGCCGTCTTGGCTGTCTTGGCTGCCTTGGCCTCGGTCGTCTTGGTCCTGGCCGTCGAGAGGGACGCTGTCTGCAGCGGCAGCTGGCTGGCCGCGCACCGGGCATCCCAGCACTGGTGCAGCAGGGCAATCATGGCCCGTCGGTCCCGGATCGGCTTGTACCCGTACGACGACACCTGCTTGTTCAGCTGGGCTGTCGTGCACGTTTCAAATACAGGGCGAGCGGGCTGTGCTGTTTCTGTCTGTGCTGTTTCTGGCTGTGCTGCTTTTGGCTCTGGCTCTGGCTCTGACTGTGCATTCGCCGTCTGTGTGCGACAATACCGCTCCATGGCCGAGCTCGGCACGTCTTTCGTAATGGTCTCCCTGGCTTTTTGAGCTGCTCGCCGAGCCGCCACAGCCACCTCGTCTGGGTCCTCGGGAAAGGCAATGTCGTCTTCGAGGTCGATGACGTTGCTGTAGGACAGGCGGCCGTCCATTCCTCTGGCGCTGACGGCCCACAATTTCGTCGTCGTCTCTGCATCACTCCCCGCAAAAAAAGAGTCGTCATCTGGGCAGTTGGATGACTGCATGGCGGCGTGCAGGTTCCGCAGAAACTCGGGTGAGTCCTCCCGCACCAGCTGGCTCGACGTGCCAAAGACAAAGTCCTGGCCCTGGGATTCCTCCATGGCCGATCGCGGCGACAGCAGCAGCGATTGGCTCGCCGGCGGCTTCTTTCGCCGCTTGGGCGCGGCTTTTGGCTGCAGCTTCAGGCCTTTGCGCAGCTTGGACGCGGGATGGCCTGGATTGTAGGCCGCCGCCGTCTCTTCGCCAGTCTCTTCGCCTTTCTTTGTCTTTTTGGTTGTGCGTTTCTTGGGTTTTGTGATGGCAGGCTTGCTCGTTGTGATGACCTCGGCTGCTTCGTCAGAATCCGCGTACGCAGCCATGGCCAGCTCGGTGATGGTTCTCGGCTTTTTCTTGGCTCGCTTGGGTTTTTCGGGCGACGGCGGTTCGACGGCGGCCGGCATGCTGTCGCCAATCGAAATGGCCTCGATGGCTTTCCGCTTTGTAAGGACATCGGGTCGACCGGCTGCGGCAGCGGCAGTTTCGGACGCGTCTGCGCCCTCCTTGCAGCCGAAGCTGTCGCGAAGCGAGGCAAAGACTTGCCTGCTGTTTCTCGCCGACGCGTTGGGCGAGGACCACGTCTCGAAACCGGCCGAGGACCCGTCAGAGTGCAGAGGGACGGTGTCGTTGGGAGGCGGCGTCCAGTCGTGGCGTCGCTGGAGGGCCAGCTCGGGAGGAAGGACGGAAGACGTGGGGGGCAGCCGCGGCGAGGACGACAGCAGAATGGCGTGGTCGCGGGCAGCGCCCGCCATGTTCAGACGGCAGAGCGGGCGAGGGCGCAGGGCGCATGCTGGAACAAGTAGACGAGGCAGCTTGCGGCTCGAACGGCACCCGGCAAACGCGTGGTGGGTGGACTGGTTGTGTGGACGGGTCGTGTGTGCCTCCCACGCATTAAAGTGGCGCCTGTCTTAGGATCGCGATTTCACGTGATTGGACGGCCCGTTACCGGCAGTTCGCAGGTGGGAATACAACGTCGCCATGCTACCAATCACGTGCGGCCCATGGGTCTCAGGCCTGTGGCTCCGGAAATGCTCCGATATGGCGCTGGTTAGGCCAGCATCACCATGACATAAGCGCCATAATATCCCAGTTTTCCGCCGCCGCCCGCCCCCCAAGTTCCCTTTCAGCGTCGAAAAAACTGCCACCCTCAGCCGCCATGAATCGGCAACCAAGGACACCACGAGAGTGAGCGCGCGCGACCGACACAGCGATGAGGCGTTCCTAAGCGTCCCCGGGGCCACAAGCAAACCCTCTCTTCCCTTTTTTTCCTTGTCTTTCTCTCTCCTACGCTTGTCCTTTTCTGGTGGTTTCTCCCTCGTTCTCCCGCCATTCACGGTTTTTCGGTCCTTGGCTTTTTCGTCTTTTTCTTTTCCTTTTTTTGCCTCTCTGCTCTCCGGCCGAGTGTGCGCTTCCGTCTGCTTCCTCCGCTTGCGCTTCCATTCGCTGTTTTGTCCTTCTTTGCCCTTTTCCCTTTCTTATGATACCCTGCGAGGACAGCCGAGGATCCCGGGTCCTTTGATTGGACCCAATACTCCCCCTCTCCGGGGCCCTTGACTGCCGGCCTGCGGCTTTTCTCCCGGCTAACCCCCCCCCCCCCNCCCACGCTCTACCAAAGATGCCCGACACCAACAAATTCTCTGTCAATACGCCCGCGAAGTCGACCCCCGAGGCCGAGTCGCCGTCGACAGTGGCCTCGCAGCACGAATTCCTCCCCATTGCGCCCTATCACCATGGACCGTCCTCCCTGCCCGGCGGCGGCGGTCAGCACCTGCCGCAGATTCCCGGAGCCACCGTCTACACGCCGACGACGGTGCCGGGGGCCGAGCTCAACCCGCGCAGCTGCGTCACCTGCCGGCGGCGCAAGGTGCGCTGCGACAAGCACATGCCCTGCTCCAACTGCCGGCGGGCCCTCATCCCTTGCATATTTCCCGCACCCGAGCGGGCGCCGCGCCGTCCGCGCCGCAAGGACCCCAGCACGCTGCGGCCGACGCAGTCGAGCGAGCGCGAGATTGAGCTGCTGAAGCGTCTGCGCAAGCTGGAGAACATTGTCGAAGAGCTCAGCGGCCAGGTCGAGCTCGAGACCACCAAGCCGCACTCGAGCAACGGCGGCTCGCCCGAGACCAATGCCGGCTCGCACCGCAGCAGCCTCGACCTGCTGGGCGGCGGCGGCGGCAGTGGTCATGACACTGCGTTGAACAGCCCGGCCACGGGCAGCAACCGAGGCTACGGCTCGCCGATGCTGCGCACGGTCAACAACAACAATTCCGGCAGCTCCGGACAGCTGGTGTGCGGCAACAACAACTCGAGCTACGGCGCCCTGGTCAAGCACAAGGCGACGCCGTCGCAGCTGGGCGGCGTCATCGACGACTACGGGCGCTCGCGCTACGTCAGCAGCGCCTTCTGGGGCAAGATCAACGACGAGCTCGACGAGCTGCGCATGGAGGCGCAAAAGATCTCGGACCCGGACAGCGACGTGTCCGAGGCCGGCAGCTCGCCCACGCACTCGGTGGACCGCCCCGAAGCCGACCACCACGTCTTTGTCTTTGGCTTCCAGTCCACCGCCGTCGACCTGCGCGCGCTGCACCCGCTGCCGTCCCAGATCCCCTACATCTGGCAGGTCTACCAGGAGAACGTCGACCCGCTCGTCAAGTTTCTGCACATTCCCACCACCAGCAAGCTGATCCGCGGCGCCCGCACCAACCTGGACAACATCTCGCCGGCCGCCGAGGCGCTGATGTTTGCCGTCTACTACGCGGCGGTGGGGTCATTAGAAGAGAGCGAGGTATTTCTCCTTTTTCCCCCTTTTCCCTTTTTTTTCTTTTCTTTTTCTTTTTATTTATTTTTATTTTTATTTTTCCCCTGCTCATGCATTTCCAGATCAAAGTCAACTTTATGAATGACAAGGCCACCCTCATCAACAAGTACCGCTTCGCGCTCGAGCAGGCCCTGGCCAAAGCCAACTTTCTCACCTCGTCCGAACTGGTAACGCTGCAGGCGTTTGTGCTGTTCGTGGTGCTGGTGCGGCGGCACGACGACACGCGGCTGGCCTGGACGATGACCGGGCTGGCCATCCGCATCGGCCACTCGATCGGGCTGCACCGCGACGGCAGCCACTTCCCCAGCCTCAAGCCGTTCGAGGTGGAGATGCGGCGGCGGCTGTTCTGGGCCATCTGCGTGCTCGACATGCGCTCGGCCGAGGACCAGGGCACGGAGCTGTCCATCGTCGAGCCCGGCTTCGACACCAGCCTGCCGCTCAACATCAACGACGCCGACATCAGCCCCGACAGCACGGTGCTGCCGCCGTCGCGCGAGGGCGTCACCGACATGACCTTTTCGCTGATCCGCTTCGAGATCTGCCGCGTCGCCCGGCGGCTGCACGCCCTCAACGTGCCGCCGGGGCTGCCGTACCGGCTGGAGCCGTCGTCGTCGCTGGAGGAGCGCGAGAACCTGATCCGCGAGGTGTACGAGCACGTGCAAAAACAATACCTGGCCCGCACCGGCGACACCTCGGGCAACCCCGTCTTCTGGGTGGCCACCAACCTGGCCCGCGTCATCTGCGCCAAGATGCTACTGGTCATCTACCAGCCGATGCTGCTGCCGGGGCCGGGCAACGAGGACCTGTCGCGGGACCGGCGCGACCGCCTGTTCATCGCCTCGACGGAGCTGTTCGAGTACAGCTACACGCTCAACACGGACCCGCGCACCAAGCAGTGGCGCTGGCTGTTCCAGATGTACACGCAGTGGTACGCCGTCGCCTACACGCTGATGGAGTCGGCCCGGCGGCCGTGGAGCGCGTCGGTGGAGCGGGCCTGGCACGCGCTGACGTCCATGATCACGGACCCCAAGGCGCGCGACCTGGAGAAGATGATTGGCAACGTGACCATCTGGCGGCCCTTCAAGATGCTGTACAACAAGGCGCGCGAGCACCGCACCGCCGAGATCCAGCGCCTGCGCGAGGACCCGGACGAGGTGGTGCGGCTGGACCGCGAGGACCGGCAGCGCCTGGCCCCGACCTTGTTTGCCGCCGCCAGCAACGGCATCTCGGACGGCGTCAAGTGGCGCGACCGCTGGCTCGACCTCGTCGGCCAGCCCAACCTGCCCATGGAGGAGGACGAGGGCACCGTGACCCCGGGGCTGTCCGAGGTGCCGGACGCGCCGGACGAGCTGGACGACGACGAGGAGCAGCAGCAGCAGCAGCAGCAGCAGCAGCCACTACCGCAGCATCCACAAAATACGCATGTGCACCCGCACCATCTGCAGCAGCAGCTCCCGCAGCCGCCGCAGCCGGCCCACCTCGCGCCCGGCCAGGACGACCAGGACATGACGGCGACGCTGAGCGTGATCGACCACATGTTTGCGCAGCCCACCTTCCAGCCCACCGACCTGTACCCGGTGCTGTCGAGCAGCGCGGCCAAGGAGATGGCCAGCGCCGGCATGTTTGGGCCCTTTGCCCACGCGGACCTGCCGCGGCAGGACGCCAGCTTGGCCACGTTTGCCACGGGTGGGCAAGCCGGGCAGCCTGGGCAGCCTGGGCAAGCGAGCCAGAGCGGAACCAGCACGCCACAACACCCACAAGGATTTGTGGCCGGCGGTCCAGGCCACCCACAGGGCACGCCGCTCGTGGACGCCATGACCAAAGAGTACCCGCCGCCGTGGCTGTGGACGGACGGGGGCGCGCAGGCGGCGCAGCTGCCGGGGGTGCTGACGGACGATGCAGACATCAACATGGACGAGAACTTTGACTGGCAAGACTTTGGCCAGAACCTGGGCGGCATGACGGACGGCGTGTGGAGTTCGCATGGGCTATAGGTGGTTGGACAAATCATACAGTGCCTGAGCATCTTGGTGCCGAGGATGCGCAAAGGTTTTGGGTAAGGGATGCAAGGCCGATGAGGCATGGTTATTCCGGCCTGGAGGCACCTGGGATACACGAGGAACACGGTGATGCGCATGACAACAGGCACGGGGCGGCGCACGGTGACCGGCTGTATTTAGATATAGATTTCTTTTTCTTCTGGGGTGTGTGGGTGTGTGTATTAGGCTGCGTTGATACCAGTCGATTGATAGATTTTGATTGGATGCCTTGGGCGTTGGACCCATATAATATTTCGCGGTGATTGATGGAGACGAGAAGACAGCCGCAAGCCCAAACCGTCTTCACAACATCAAAGATGGAGTGGTGTCTGCTGCCGGCGACGCACCCCGACGTGCCGCGGCTGCTGGTGTCGGCCGTGTTTGGCCCGGCGTCGTACGCCGTGCAGGTCACCGATCTCGCGCACGTCTGGGCCGAGACGCTGGGCCGCCGCGAGATCTGCATGCGCGGCTTCCAGGAGAACACCACCATCGATCCGAGCTGCGACAATGAGCAGATGGCCGTCTTTCTCGGCAAGATCGAGGGCGCCCTGGGGGGGGCTGCCGGTACGCGTCTGGTCTTGGCGGCTGTGTCGTCCGACACCAGCACCAGCGACCTCCTGCTCCGCGTCACCGCCGACCTGCCCGGCGACCTGCCGCCGCTGCGCTGGCCGCTGCGGCTGACGCGCCAGCCCGCCGCCGCCATCGCCTCCGACCTCGTGCTGCCGCTGGTGCAGGACCGGGCGGCGCGTCGGCGCGAGACGGCGGCGCTCGAGACGGCCCTGCGCGACAAGGACGCCGTCATCGACAAGCTCGTGGACAAGCTGGTGTCGGCCGGCGCCGGGCTCGACACTGTGTTTCCCGCGCTCGCCGGCGGCAGCGGCCGCCGACATCTGCCGCTGCTGGACCGCACGGCGGCCGAGGGGCGCGTCAAGGGGCTGGCGCCGTATGTGTCGGGCGATGCCCGCAAGACGGCGGCGACGACGCCTACAGCCGACGCCGGACAGCTGCTGGCCGAGGCCTTTGGCGACGCGGCGCTGGCGGCGGGCGGCGCGCGCGATGGCGTGCTGTCGGCAGCGATAGAGAGCTGGTGGACGGCGCTGGGGACAGTCGGTCTGCCGCTGGCCCGGGAGGACCAGCGAGAGAAGGGAAAGGAAGCCGAGACGGTCAAAACGCCGTCAAAAGAGGCAGTCGATGACGACGACGACGACGCGTTCCAGACGACACCGAAAAAGGTGGAAAAGACAAAGACGGACGAAGCACCACCCAGACCGGCCCCGACGCTCCCCCAAAAACCCAAGCTCGGCCGCCTGGGTGCTCTTGGCAAGAGCAAGGCCGCGGCAGGCCAGGCTGCGGCGAGCAAGGCCGACAGCGACAGCACGGCCTCGGAAGGCGAGGCACCGCCCACCACGACGCCGCTGCGGCCCAAGCCGCGCGGTCTGGGCCGCATCGGCCAGCCGAGCACGGCGCACAGCGAGCGGCCGCCCACGCCGTCGCCGCCGTCGCAGGCCGAGCGGGCCATCTCGCCGCCGGTCCGGCCGCCGTCGAAGCGGGGGCTGGGCAAGATTGGCGGGGGCAGCAAGACAGAGGCCAAGGCGGATGCGGTCTCCGAGGCAGAGGCCAAGGCAGAGAGCGCGGCGCCGGGTATCCCTGCTGCAGAACCGCAGGTGTCCAAAGGGAAAGAGAAACAAGAGAAAAAAGAGGCACAAGAGACACAAGCACAAGCGGCACAAGAGGCACGCAACGAACGGTTACAGCACGTCGTGGAGAAACACGCGGCACCAGTGCGGAAGCGGCGCAAGTTTTAGCTACGAGATGTATCAGAGCGATGCGTTTGAGCGTAAAGTGAGTCCAAGTCATCCATGTCGACATTGTGATGCGATGCCAAGACGCCAAGCGATCCACAAGCTTTGTGCCAATGCCAGCAAAGGACGTGCATTTGTAGGGCACCGATTCAGGTATCTATTCATATCTGGCCGTTTATCGTCTCACTTCCGGTAGTAGATCTAAATTGTCAGCAGGGCTCAGAAGGAGTAGACAGGTTCTGCTCACCTTTTTGAACTGGAAATGCAGCTGGAGAATGCCCTGTTCTGTTAGAAAAAAAGAGAGAGAGAGAAGAGAGAAACACACCTTTTCAAAACTGCTCTTGAAGCCGCGCTCCCGCTTGGCGCTGTAGTCCCACTCGCGGTCGACAATGCGAAAGGCAATGTCCTCGTAGGGCGGCCCGGCCGAGAAGCGGATCAGACAGGTGTCCTCCTCGCCGGCCGGGGCAAAGGACTCGCCGCGGCGCCGGCCGCCCTCGCGGATGATGCGGTAGGTCGGCGCCTTGGTCTTGTCGATGAGCTCGGGGTAGAAAATGTTAAACTTGTAGCCGTGCACCACCTTGGGCGGCGGGTTGTCGTGGTCGTAGTGCGTCTGGTTGTACTTGTTCCACTCGTACCCCATCTGCACCCGGTTAAAGTACCGCGGCTTGCGCGGCCGGTGCTTGTCTGCCCACTGGGGGGGCGCCGCCGCCGCCGGCACCGCCTCTTCCGCCGCAAAGATCTCCTCGTTCTCGCTGACGCCGCGCGCCGCCTCGCGCTCGTACAGCGCCGCCGTCGCCTGCGACACGTCCTCGTTGCTGGGGGGGATGCCGGAGGCTGTGTCGTCCGTGTCGTCCGTGGCCGCCGCGACCGCCGCGACCGCCGCGACCGCCGCGACCGCCGTGGCCGCCTCGTCCCCCCGCTCCAGGGCCGCCGCCTGGGCGGCGTTGCGCGGCCGCAGCAGGGCCACGCGCTGGGCGGTGACGGCGGCCGTCGTCGTGGCCAGGGCGGCCCGGGCCTTCCAGACCTGCAGCCGCCGCAGCAGCTGCTGCCAGTAGTCCGTGTCGATGGGCTCGTCCGACCGCAGCTTGGCCTGGATCTGCGTCTCCAGCGCCGCCAGCTGGGCGCCCGTCTTGGGCCGCAGGATGTTGTCAATGTCCGCCGACACCGACCCCAGCAGCCGCCGGCTCTCGCCCCCCGCCGCTTCTTCTTCCTCCCGCTTCTGCGCCCGGGCCTCGCCGCAGAGCACCCGCAGCGCCTGCCAGTAGGCCCGGTTGTCGGCGTTCTTCTCCAGCGTGCGGAACGAGGCAATGTCGGCGTCCAGCTCGGCCAGCTGCGCCGCCGTTGCCGTCTCCAGCACCCGCTCCGGCGTCGGCACGGCAATGTCCACGTCGCCGTCGTCGTCGTCCAGCACGTCGCGGTCCGCGTCCACAAACCGCAGGTGGAACGCCAGAAAATCAATCGGCTTCGCCCGCCGCTCCCGCACCCGGATGTCTGCCTTTTTTTTCGCCTGCCGCAGCACAAACTTGTCCTCCTCCTCCACAAACTTTTCCGACAGCTGGTCCTGCGTCATGTAGCTGCTGCTGTTGCTGCTGCCACCTCGGTTTCCCGTGTCGCCGTTGTTCGTCCGTCGCGCTGGCTTCGCAATGCGGTTCCGCGCATCGTGTCGGGGCGCCGTCAGGTCGCGCCGCGGCGACTTGCGCGGCGACTTGCGCCCAGCAATCATCGCGGCCCGCCCAGGGTCCATCGTGCGTATCGAGGTCCGTGGTGAAGAAAGAACGGTGATTTTGATAATGCAGCAGACGATAAAGATGGGACCGATAAAGATTTGATAAGCTAAATGTCACGTGATACCGTGTGCACAGTGTCGCGTGCATGAGATACGAGTACTCGTACGAGTACGAATTATGCTATTCTTCAGCTTCCCCTCTGCAACGATCGATAAAGCCCAGCCACGTATCAGATGGCCACGCAGTCGAACCCGCGCATAGGTGTGGCAGCCGTGATCCGGAGCGGCGACGGCCGGTTTGTGCTGGGCCGGCGCAAGGGGTCCCATGGCGTCGGTGCGTGCGGTTGCATTTCTTTCCTCTGCTGCATGGCACTCGGCTGATGGCTCAGGCAAGTGGCAGTTCCCGGGCGGCCACCTGGACTACGGCGAGGACGCGTTTGCGTGCGCGCGCCGCGAGACGTTCGAGGAGACCGGCCTCGCGGTGCGTGCGCTGGGCATCCTGGCCGTGACCAACGACGTCTTTGCCCAGGAGCACAAGCACTACATGACGGTGTTTGTCGTGTGCGAGCGCGAGGACGCGCGGCAGCAACCAGAGGTGGGCGGACAGCGTCGATCGGTGTTGACATAAAATGGCTCATGCTGATGGCTCTAGACCCGCGAGCCCGACAAGTGCGACGGCTGGCACTGGAAGACGTGGGCACATGTTGCGGATCTGGCCAAGAAGGGCCCCGATGCCGCAGACGGACTGTTCCTGCCCATCATCCACATGCTCGAGCAAGTGGACAAGCCTTTGTGGGTCAGCGTGGAGATGCTTGGACAGTGATTTTTTTTTTCATTTTTTTTATTTTCTAGTTTCTTGTGATTACAATTTGATCATGTTGTAATATCCCGGCCAAGTCGGACGTGACGAATACTGTCCAGCCGTCGGGGTCGTCGACGGGATGCCTCTTTTGATGCAAACGGAGCGGATTAACAATGATACAAGCTATCTATGCTATCGCAAGCGCGATGTCGTCTGAATTAAGGGCGAGAGCCCACATGGCCGGCAAATGCACGCTCCCGCTGACCCACAGCAGCTGTCCGGCTTCATGACGAGGCCTTGTTTTCAACAAAGTATGCTCGTATACACATCCGTCGTCTCTGCGCAAATGGTTGAACATGCTGTCTTTGTTGCAGCTCACGCAGTTAACTCTAGCTGGAAGATAGTTTGACAAATCCGGGGTTAAGCGGAGGTCAAAATTGCCGTTTGGAAACTGCCAGTCCGGCCAGTTGCCTTTTTGGGACACTTGCCACGCCTGCCACGCCTGTGGTTCGTTGCCAAGTTTCGGTCGGTAGGTGCGACACACCGCGGCGTTGCTTCTGCATTGGTCGAGCTGGGACTCGTCATCATCCAGACCAAGCTTTGACGGCGTGCCAACCATGGAAGGCGCCGATGGCAACGGTGGAGCGCGCGCTTGCCTTTCTTGATCAGATAAGATTGACGGACGGATTATCATCTCCGTCGTCTCTTTTTTTTTTGCTTATTTTTTGCTTATTTTTCTTGTTGCGACCCACCGTCGTCCTGCATATGGAACCATTTTTTCTACCCTGGCCCATGCCTCGTGGCCGCCGCGATGGGATTCCTCATCCTGGTGGGGGGGGGGGACCGAAGTTGACCGGGTCTCGCCCGGTCGAGAGACGGATATGGCTCCAAGGGTACTCGTTCTCAGTATAAAGCGCCTCTCCCCAGGCCAACGGTTGCGTGACAGTCTCTCTCTCATCGATCATCACTCTTTCCTCCAAGATCACCATGCGCGTCAAGATCCCTTTCATCACCACGCCGTCCGAAGAGGATGTGCGCCACCACGAGGCGCGTCCGGCCACGGACATGGAGACGCCGGTCGGTGAGAGCAGCGAGAAGCCCGAGGGCAGCCGTCCCGAGGCAGAATCGGACGACAGCGAGGAGCAGGCGGCCTATGAGCACGGCGTAGCGGCCGCCCGGGCCATGACGCAGACGTGGTCGCGGCGCCATCTCGTGATTGCCTATCTGCTGTAAGCTCTCTTTCTCTCTCTCTCTCTCTCTCTCTTTCTTCTGCTTACAGTCTAGCATCTGGCTCGTCAGCTTCATCCAGGCCTTCTCGTCTGGCATCATCAGCACGCTATCGGTGTACGTGCTGAGCAGCTTCAGCGCGCACTCGCTGACGCCGACGGTGTCGATCCTGGCCAACCTGATGAGCGGGCTGATCAAGCTGCCGTACGCCAAGGTGATGAACATCTGGGGGCGGCCGCAGGCGTTTGGGCTGATGATCGTGTGCATGACCATGGGCCTGGTCATGATGGCGGCGGCGCGGAACGTGCCGACCTATGCGGCGGCGCAGGTGTTTTACGCCGTGGGCTACAGCGGCCTCGACTTCACCAACACCATCTTCATCGCCGACACGTCGTCGCTCAAGAGCCGCGCCTTCATGATCGCCTTCTCCTCGTCGCCCTACCTGGCCACGGTGTGGGCCTACGGCCCGGCCGCCCAGAGCGCCCTGGCCGGCATGGGCTTCCGCTGGGGGCTGGGCATCTGGGCCATCATCTACCCAGTCGTCACGGTGCCGCTGTGGGCGCTCTTTTACTTTAACCAGAAAAAGGCCGAGAGGCTGGGCCTGGTGCGCAAGCAGGCGAGCGGCCGCACGTGGCGCGCGAGCCTGTGGTACTACGCCAAGGAGTTTGACGTGGTCGGCCTGCTGCTGATCGCCACCGGCCTCGCTCTCTTTCTGCTGGCCTTTGCCATCTACTCGTACCAGGCGGACACGTGGCGGGCGCCCATCATCATCACCTTTCTCATCTTTGGCGGGCTGCTGGTGATTGCCTTTTGCCTGTGGGAGCGGTACCTGGCGCCGGTGACGTTCATCCCGTGGTACCTCATCTCGAACCGCACCGTCTTCTTCACCTACACCATGGTGGCGAGCATCTACACGGCGTGGTACATTTGGGACAGCTACTTTTACTCGTTTCTGGTGGTGGTGTTTGAGCAGAGCGTGGCGCACGCGACGTACGTGACCAACATCTACACGGTGGGGGCGACGTTCATCTCGCTGGTGGTGGGGGTGGTGATCCGGTTCAACGGGCGGCTCAAGTGGCTGGCCGTCTTTTTCGGGGTGCCGCTGACCATTCTGGGGGTGGGCCTCATGATCCACTTCCGGCAGCCGGACTCGCACATTGGCTTCATCGTCATGTGCCAAATCTTCATCGCCTTTGGCGGCGGCACGCTGGTGATCTGCGAGCAGATGACGGTCATGGCGGTGTCGCTGCACCGCGACATCCCGGCGGTGCTGGCCATGGAGGGCATGGTGGCGTACGTGGCCGACGGCATCGGCGAGGCCATTGCCGCGGCCATGTGGACGGGCATCTTCCCCAAGAAGCTGGCGGCCTACCTGCCGCCCGAGTCGCAGGCGGACCTGGCCACCATCTACGGCGACATCACCGTGCAGAGCTCGTACCCCCGGGGCTCGGCCACGCGCGACGCCATCAACCGGTCCTACGGCGACACCCAGAAGCTAATGCTCATCGCGGCCACCAGCCTGTACTCCATCACGCTCGTGTCGGTGCTCATGTGGAAGGATATCAACGTCAAGAAGATCAAGCAGCTTAAAGGGCTGGTGTGGTAGTTATCCCTGTAGACTATGCAATTCATCTGTACGTGCAACAAACCGCGCTCTCGTCCCTGTCAGCATGGCCAGAAAGTAGTAGTGGATGTCGTCGTCGGCGGGCATGGTGACGTGGACGTCAAACTCGCGGACCAGGGCGACAACGGCCTTGTGCAGGATGAGCTCGGCGAGGTAGCGCCCGGGACAGGTGCGCGGGCCGCCGCCCCAGGTGAGGTTGAAGCGGGTCATGGCACGGCGGCGGGCAGTGTCGCCGTCGTCGAGCCAGCGGGCGGGCCGGAAGGCGTCAGCGTCGGGACCAAAGATGGACTCGTTGCGGTGGAGAGCCGGAGGGCTGCAGCCGACAACGGTGCCGGGGGGCAGGCGGTAGCCGAGGAGGTCGGCGCCGTGAAGAGGCACGACGCGGGGTAGGGACATGGCCAAGGCGGGGTGGAGGCGCTGGGCTTCGCGGATGGCGGCCCAGGTTTGGGGGAGGTGGACGGCGGCCTCGCGGGCCGAGCGGACCTGGGCGGTGGTGGCGGAAGAGGCGGAGCGGACCTCGTGGGCGACGCGGCGAAAGACGTCGGGGTGGCTGCCGAGCATGGCGATGGCGGCGGTGAGGGCGGAGCACATGGTCTCGTGGCCGGCGCCAAAGTTGGTGACGGCCATGCGGCGCAGGTCGGTCTCGGAGAAGGTGGGACGGGTGCTGTGCAGGCGGAGGAGGTCGGCCATGAGGTCGTTTTTGGGGGAAGAGGAGGTGGACTTGCGAGCCTGGCGGATGCGGGCGCTGACGCGCTGGCCGACCTGGGGAAAAAAGGAGCGAAAGTCCGGGGGCAGGTCGTAGCGGAGGCGCCAGACAGCAGCAAAGGCCTTGGTGAGCCAGGGGGCGTAGGCGTCGGCGACGACGAGGGCCGGGAAGAGGCCGAGGACGCTCTTGCGGCGCCAGTTGGCGTAGCCGACGCGGCTGGTGCCGCGGTCGGAGTGGGCGGCGAGCAGGCCGGGGGACCAGGACAGGACGACGGCGCCGAGGCACTCGAGCACGACGAGGTGCATCCACTCCTTGAGGTCGACGTCGGCGCCGGGCGGCAGGGCGCGCAGCTCGGCGACGGCGCGGCGCAGGACGGCGTCGACGGGGTCGGCAAACTTGTGCAGGTTGGCCTCGTGGTAGACGGGGCCGATCAGGCGGCGCTGGACGCGGTAGCGGTCCATGTCGCGCTCGGACAGCAGGTCCAGCGTGTCAGGGGGGGGCGGGCGAGGCCGTCGCCATGTCGGGCGGGGGCGAAACAAGGCCGTGGCCACTGGAGGTTAGAGGTGAGAGACAGACAGACAGAGAGACCATACAGTAAAAGTTGGACTTGGCAAAGCCGTGTCGCGAACCTGGTGGTTAGCACGAATGCATGGATTCCCTGGCTGAGACACACTGTAGATGACCTGGAAAGCCTCCGGGGCGTCGAACCAGACCTCGTTGGGCCGGACGCGGACGGCCGGGCCGTAGGTCTGGTGCAGGGTGCGGGCCAGGCGCAGCAGGCGGCCGTTGCGGACCTGGTAGGCATACCAGAGGGAGGAGACGGCGGCCAGGCGCGGGCCGGGCACGTGGGCGAGCGGATGGAAGTACAGGCGGTGGAGGGCGAGGCAGAGGGTGGCAGAGGGCAGCAGCAGGAGCAGCAGAAGCATGTTGGGTGAAGGTGAGAGGTGCAGTGGCACGTGGGTTCACGTGATGTGGATATCTTTTTTTTTTTTTATTAATTGGCAGGTGCGTCCGCGCTGAACGCCACGACGACAAAACGGCAACAGCAACATGCCACGATGCGAAAACTGCTGAGCAAGCCCGGCTCGCACGAACCGACACCGGACACGACGGTGACGCGGCGACAGCGGCCGAGCGGGCGACAGGATGCCGTGTACCAGGCCCACGTGCCGATTGCGGCGCTGGACCGGTCGCCGGACGGGCGGTCGGCGGTGCTGGGCGGCCGCCACGTGCTCAAGACGGTGCGGGTGGAAGGACGGGAGGTGCGCGAGGTGTTTGACCTGCGGGCGCTGATCACGGCGCAGGCGGGGACGCGCGGGGGGGGCAGCGGCGGGATCGGCGGTGACGGCGGCGGCGGCAGCAGCAGCAGCACGATTGCGGACCAGCTGTCGATCGGCGACGTCAAGTGGGCGCCGCGGGGGTCGAGCGAGACGTGCATCTTCACGGCGTGCCTCACGGGCAAGATCTTCCAGTACGACCTGGGGCGGGTGGGCTCGGCGGCGGCGACGGTGGCGGTGGTGCAGACGCAGGAGGACTCGCGGCAGGTCAGCACGCTGGACATCAACCCGCACCGGGGCTCGTACCTGCTGTCGGGGGGGCAGGACGGCATCGTGCGCTGCTTCGACATCCGGGCGCCGGTGGCCGCGCGGCTGGGGCCGACGTTCCGGTCGGTGCAGCAGTTCCGCTGCAACGCGGGCGTGCGCCACGTGCAGTGGTCGCCGCGCGAGGGCTTCTACTTTGCCTGCGGCACCGAGCAGGGCGTCGTGCTCAAGTGGGACATTCGCAAGGCCACCGCCCCCGTCCTGCGCATCAACGCCCACGACAAGGCCTGCGTCGCCGTCGCCTGGCACCCCGACGGCGAGCACCTCGCCAGCGCCGGCAGCGACAAGCGCTGCCACGTCTGGGACCTCTCCCGCACCGCCGACAAGCGCCAGAAGCCCCAGCACTCGCTGGCCACCCCCTCTGGCGTCGCCGCCCTCGCCTGGCGCCCGCCCCAGTGGTCGGCTGCCTGCCAGGGCCTGCGCGCCGCCCAGCTGGCCGTCTCCTACAGCGACCCGGCCGCCGCCGTCAAGCGCGCCGGCCTCTACGCCGTCCACATCTGGGACCTCGCCCGCCCGGCCATCCCCTACAAGACCATTGACCACTTTGCCAGCTCGCCCGCCGCCCTGCTGTGGCGCAGCCCCGACCTGCTCTGGACCGCCGGCGACGACGGGCTCTTTTGCCAGGTCGACGCCGCCTTTGCCCCCCGGACCGTCGACCGCCTCCCCGTTTCCTCTCTCGCCTTTTCGCCGCGCGGCCACGTGCTCGCGCTGCTCGACGAGCGGCCGCCGCCGGTCGTGCGCTTTTTCAAAGAGGCCACCACCGCCGCGTCCATCCCCAACAGCGACTCGGAAGACGAGGGCGTCCGCAGCTTTCTCGTCCCGCGCCGACGGACCACGCGGCGCCGCCAGCCACCCCCTCCGACGACCACGCCCTCCTCCACCCCCCCCGACGCCGTCCTCTCGCTCGACGCCGCTCTGCCCAAGGCCCTGCGCTACCGCCCCCAGCAGATCATGGCCATGGGCCCCGTGCCGTCGGCTGCGCGCCCCGACGTCTACGCCTACCTGGCCGGCCGCTACCTCGAGGCCCTCGAGAACGGTCTGCCCCAGGCCGGCCACGGCGACACCGCCCTGCCCGCCCGCGTCGCCGCCATCCTCGACACCTTTGCCCGCGCCGCCGAGCGCGTGAGCCAGTACCGCCTCGCCCAGGTCTGGCGCATCCTCGCCTTTGCCGTCGACCTGCTGCTGCGCCGCCGCGCCCAGTACCACCTCGAGAAGCGCACCGCACCGGCCAGCACCACCACTCCCCCCCACAACCAGGAACCGGCCGTCGCCAGCCGCACGCTGCCCGTGCGCTCGCTGCTCACCGAAGAGATCGAGAGCACGTCCAACGTGCCCACGCCTCTGGCCCGTCCCGCCGCGCGCGCCTACCTGGGCGAGCATTTCAGCTTGGCCACCGGCAGCGGCGACGGCGACGGCGGCGACAGCGGCAGCAGCGTCCCCTCCGACGTCGACGGCTTTGCCCTGCCCCCGGCCCTCTACCGCGGCCGCCGCCACCTCGACTCCCTCCCCCTCTCCGAAACCAGCCACGCCAGCAGCAGCCGCACCCTCTCGAGCATCGAGGGCTACGACTTTTACGACACGGAAGCCATGGCCCGCGCCATTGACATGCCGGCCAGGCCCGGCGCTGCTGCTGCTGCGACTGCTGCTGTCCCTTCATTCCACGCGTCGCCCCCGCGGACGACGCAAGACTCGGACGGCAGCGCTGCCCACATCTTTCGCATCTCCCAGGTGTCGGGCGCCCGGGAATCCGACGACCTGCCGCTCGCGCAGAGCAGCGTCGCCGAGACGGACGACGCCAACTACAGCGAGTACCAGACCCGCATCCGCGGCCGCCAGATGGCCCGCTCGGGGTCGCTCGGGTCCGAGCGGCTGGCGCGTCTGAGCCGAGCTCTGGGCGGGAGCACAGCCACAAGCGTCAAAAGTATAAACGCCACAAACGCCACGAAACTCACAAACGTCAACGCCACAGACGCCACAGACGCCACAATCCCCCCCCCGACAGACATCACAGAGACAGACTACCTCCCCTGGCCCGACGACGACCCCTTTCCCTTTCCCCTCCGAGACGAGCCCGACGACTTGTCCCCCCTCCCGCCCGCCATCCACCCCTACGTCGTCGTCCAGCGCGCCCTCGCTTTCGAGACCCGCACCTCGCCCCTCCACGCCGCCGCCATGGTGCTGCTGCTCAAGCCGCTGCTGCCCGACCCCGTCATCGACCCGCTGCTGGCCGCCGCCGTCCTGCGCCAGCACCACGCCCGCCTCATGGGCATGCAGCTGTTCCTCGAGGCCGCCCTGCTGCGCAAGCTGCTCGTCCGCGGCTGGCCCGCCGCCGACCTCGCCGCCTGGGGCGCCAGCTACCCGTCCACCACCGCCCCCGCCCAGCACGGCGTCTCCGCCGCCTACCTGTGTCCCTACTGCCGCAAGCCGCGCGAGCGCACCGCCCTCGGCGCCCCCGGCCGGGCCGATCTCTGGACCTGCGAGCGCTGCCGCCGCGCCATGGCCCCCTGCGCCGTCTGCGGCCACCGCGATGCCGCCCCGGGCACCCCCCGCAGCGTCCCCGGCGACGCCCTGTCCACCTGGTGGTACTGCGCCGGCTGCGGCCACGGCGGCCACGCCACCTGCATGGAAGGCTGGCACGCCGCCGTCACGCCCGGCCGACCCCCGAGTCCGCCCTGCCGCGGCAGCGAGGCCGTGCCGCCCGAGCCCCCCGTCTTGGTCTCGGACGGCTGCTGTCCCCTCGACGGCTGCGGCCACGCCTGTCTGCCGGGGCGCTGGCGCGCCCAGATGACCACCGCCCGCAGCGAGGCGCTGTCGTCGGTCCTCCGCGAGGCTCGCGAGACCCGGGACACCCAGACCCGGGACCCCCAAGAGACGCGGCCGGCCGTCGGCTCCCGCAAGTCGTCTCTGCTGCTGCCCGACCGAGACGACGGCGTGCGCGCCGACGCCCACGACGTCGCCCCCAGCCGGGCCGTCGACAAGGTGCGCGAGTCGCTGAGCCGGCCGATGAGCCGGAGCGCGAGCGCCAGCGGGAGCGCAGGCGCAGGCGCAAGCACAAACACAAACGCAAACACAAGTCCGGCGCCGCGGTCCGAGCAGCGGGAAAGGCGCAAGAGCGTCAAGTTTGCGGGCGACCGGTAGACTGTGTGTATTCTGCCGGCGCCGTGTATTCTACTGTATCACCAAGAGGCTATTGTATACCGTCGTTGACGGATCATGAAAACATGTAAAACAAAAGACAGATATATTTGAAAAGATACCAATTTTATAAAAAACGGCAACACGTAGAAAAGACAAATGAGCTTTCACTTGGTAATAAACGTTGAAGAATTGTTAGGTATTAATATACAGTTCAAAACTACTCGTATTAGTGACCTTTTGTACTGGTGCTTTCTTCGTATTACTCAATCTTACAAAAGCACCCCGACATCCTCGACAGCTCCCGTCAACACGTTTGCCACCATTACCTCCGTGCAGAACCAGCCTTGAACGTTGCACAGGACGGCACCCTCGTCATTCTTCATCCTCAAACATGGGTATGGGTCCCTGCAGGACGGCTGGGTCGTCAGCTTTCTTATAGTACCCTTTGTCTTCGAGATACTGCTTGACATCAACTTTCGGGGATCTCTGCCACATATCTAATATCTCCCTATTTTTACGACTGGATATCTCTTCCGGTAGCTTGCGTTGGTTCAGATGAGGAATTAACTCTAGTCCGTCCAATAGCCTCTCAGAGTCTCCAAAGTCTATCTCGGCGAATGACGTTGGGTGAAGGTCTCCACGGGAGCTGGCAGTGCTGTCGTCGTAAGAATCCATTGAATTATTTGTTTCTTGTTCAAGCGACTCCTCTTCCGAATCTTTTGAAGGAGTGTGTGTGGGTAGATCGTCCATTGAGTAGCCCGGGTAGACAAGAAGGACTTGTCGGTGAGATTGTGCTTTCTGCACGTCAGGTCTGGAAAGGACCGTTGCTCCATCAGGACAATAGACCAGCGGTCCATGACAGAGCTGTTCCTCCAAAAGATACTTTGCGTTGACTTCGATGACGAAAAGCATCCTATATTCTACGTCCATAAATGACTGTGGCGGTAGAATTCGGGAATCGACATTGGTTAAAGACGACTCGTGTCCGGAAAAGCATTTCAAAAGTACGGTTCGATCATCAAGGCTTGCCCCATTGTCTAAAAAAGTGTTGATGGTGTCCATGACGAGGTTGTGACTTGGAAGGCGATTTCAATCGTCTCCGGTGCCCACGAGGTATTGGAGCCATGGCGAAGTCTTTAGCCGATCTTGCAATCCCCAATAAAACCTGGCATTTGGATTTGCTCCAAGCTCGAGGAATTTCTTTCTCCACGCCAGAGCGAAATCACGATTGGGCGAGGATAGGAGGAGATAATCTTTATATCTACCACTCAGACCTCGTTCCATGCTCATGGAGTGAGATAACAATTCAGTCGATCCCGCTTGAAAGGCAAGTGTCACAAAGTCGATCACCCGATCATCGCCCCAATCCAACCTCGCTTGGTCGTACACCCAATTCTCGTTGACACCTCCGTTCTTCAAGGCATGCACTCGCGACATGGCTTCATTGACGTGTTGCAGGAATTTGAGCTTGTCCGCACCAGTTAACTCTTTCATCTCGTGAAGCCATCTAATCATTTCGCGCGCTTCATGTGCATTTAGCTCATACGCGCAGCCGCTATGCCCATTTCTTGTTATGGCATCAACGAAGAGGCAGTAGCTTTCGAGTTGCGTCAGCTCGCACCGTTGTAGAATCTTCATGCCAGATGGCTCGCGAAAGAAATCTCTTGCAGTTCTGTGGGAAAACAAAACCTCCGGATGTTCAACATAGTCAGATTCCTCGACAACAACCAGTCCCGCACATAGGGAGTTGACTCTTTGCCGTATTGCGTCAAGGATAGACCGTCCATTTTCAAGTTGTGTTTTCTCGTGATATTTTTCGTAGAAAGGCACGAGATTCTCGAGCCCACCTCTGAAGCAACTGAAGACAATGTAAACGCCGTGCTGAATATATCGTTCACTGTGATCGATGACGAATTGAAAGTACATCGCAGATTCGGCTTGGCGATGCCCCTTAGCTATACCGGATTTTTCAATCATATTGTCGTATAGTTTCATCATGTCGCGTGGCAACTCTCTCAACTGTTCTTGGAGTTGGTCAATTGAGTCTCCAATCTCTATGCCCTCACAGAGCTTTCGCGTCACCAGGAAGGCCCAGAGAAAAACTCCTTCAGAGGACGAAACGATTTCATAGATGAGTTGTTCTTTCTGCTCCTTGGTTGGAGAAACGGCACCCTGCCAGCAATTTTCAAACTGATCGGTAACATGTCGCCATATGTCACGATATGTCAGCTCATGAAGTTTCAACATCTGTGGCGCAAATCCCTCAAGCCGATTGTAGAGTTTCTGCTCCGGTCGCGAAGACACGCAAAACTTGATCTTCGATTCGGAACATAAGGCAAGCGTCCTGATGACTCTCACGACGTGATCGAGATCGGTTGACATACACTCATCCAGACCGTCGATGAAGAAACATAGAGGCGTCTCTGCTGCAATTTCGCAAGCGACATCTTTGAAGAGAGTCTCCAGCTCTTCTGGATCCCAATCGGCAATTCTGCGTTTTTGTCGGTATCGGTCGACCAATGACCTACTTAAGACGAAGCCCGGGCTTCTGTTTGACAGTAGTTGGTGAAGGAGGTGGCACAAGAAACCACGGAAACTTTTCTGAATGCCAGTTTCATCGGCGAGCCAGAAGTAAAAAGACAGGATGTGTGGTTTTCTCGGTCGCGTCCAGGTTTCGAGGCATTGCATGGTTTGGTGGTTCTGATTGTTTATGCCGGCGAGGAATTTCATGAACGTGCTTTTCCCCGAACCTGGTTTGCCGATAATCCAAAATACACCATCGCCACTTCTCAGCCATTGACGGAGTTGTAATTCTGGACACATGGGGTCGGAACATTGATGATCGAAAATCCACGTATAAGTCCCTTCGGAGCATTTCCGTATATTCTTCGACCGTGTGAATGGACTGCCATCGTTTAGGCTCTCGATAATCTGTTCCATACAGCGGGAGGACTCTGGTCGAGGATAAAGACTTAGAAAGAATATACTAGTGACAGGTGGAGACGACTTACCCCTTGACAACTGATTGATTGCATCTCTCAGACGATTGAAGGCATTCCCCTCCCCTCCATAAATAAGGGGTATGAAGACGCCAAGAATCCCCAAGAGACAGTACGCCTTATCTTCTTTTTTCTTTGTTTCGCGTCTTGCTGCCCATCGCATCCGCTCCTCTGTGCTGAAATTGGAGAGAGGAGCGCCGCGAAGAGCCTCACGCGGAATTTCTGTCGTCTCGTGGATTTCTTGCTCGAGTGTATTTCTATCACCCAGCCGGTCGTGATCTCGCGAAAAGAAGTCGACTGATTTCGGAGCAAGGAGTTCTTGGAGCGTCCAGCCTCGTGTGAACCATCTACTCTTCCGAAAAGCCGACACCCATTTTGGCACAGTATCGTGTTGACGTTTCCGAGTCGTGACGTCCGATAGGAATACATAGCACTTTGTCGCATCGCGGTACCAGCGGAACATGGAGCTGATAGCTTCTGCAAGCTCAGCGGAGCTTGCTTTGTTGATGCAGCAGGTGTCCACCCAAATGTACTGTAAACTGTCTTTCTGAGCCTGTTGAGCACAAAACCGAATCTTGCCATAGCCAGTCTTGGTCTGGCCGTGTCCGTCTTTCAGGTCGTCAAAAGTGACCTCATCCTCATCCGGACCCCATGTGTGCGAAAGGATCGCGTAAGGAACATTTTGGACTAAGTCGTTGGTAAGGCTTAACTCTCCGCTACTCTCAATTTTCAGAAGGCGCATCGTGCCGGCCACTCGTAGAACGCGTGTCGACTGATAGGGTTGTCTAAAGGCGACTGAAAGGCTGCGAAAAGAGTGATGCCGCTGGATGCTCACCCTAAAGGGAAAGGAGAGGAAGTCCAAAGGAACTCCAAGGGTTGTGGGTGGCTCTGCACCAACCAAAGGGAACAGTAAGAATATTTACAGGAAAGAGTTTTCCAAACGGATTCTACGCTGTAGAGAGGGAGACCCTGTCTACTTATACTTTCTATCTATGAGGTTCACATGAGGTTCACATTGAAGAACTCAATGAACAACTCAAAACCATACCCCTCTGGGCCATTCATACAACAAAGAAGTTGGGTCACCCCTCCGTGACCCATCTCAAATCCTCGACTCAAGCCAAGTCTTTGTCCACCAAATAACTGTGTCCATATACCTTCAACTGAAGTTGGGTTATGGGCTACTAGTTTGTATAGATAATACTATCCCTCCCAAAGTCGGGAACAAACTGGTGGCATTTCAGAGTGGAGCGTGACCCAACTCTGTTCGAGTTGTTCATTGGCTTGCCTGTCTTTACAGACAGACAGTCTTTTTTTCTTGTCTTCTCAGACCACCTGCTCTCGCAGACTCTACGATTTCGTTCTTTGTCGCTTTGTTGTTGTCGCTCCTCTCCCAGACCGCTTGGTCTTCTTTGTCCTGTTCGTCCTCTCGACACCGTAGACTCCCTAGACCACACCCGATCCCTCGTTCCGATTAAGAGAAAGCAATCGACTCACCGGGGGTAGAAGACGTAGAATAGACGGTGCACGGTGTAGACCATGTCGTGCCATCGTCCGCAGCCACCGGTGTGGACATGAAGCTATTCCCCGATTCCGAATCTGCAGCAGAGGCAGCCAGACCCTGGCTCCCGTCCCCGCATAACAAAGACGACCGGATCTTCTCCCAAAACCGCAACCTCTGCGTCAGTTTCTCCGTTTCCACTTGCCATGCAGACAAGGCCGCTGCCTCCTCCTCCTCGTCGTCCTCCTCCTTCTCAAAAAGACTGTCTTCCTCCCCAAACAGGTTGTCGCCCTGCCAACGTCTGGATGCCTCCCGCCGCGCATATTCTCGCTGCTCGCCCTCTTCTCTTGCCATACGCAACGCTGCCTCCACCACTTCGATCTCGTGCTCCACGGCCTCTCGGTCCGTCGGATCCTCCAACCTCCAAAAGAGCGGCGTAAAGACCAAAGGCTTCCTCGTGTCCTTCTGCCACGCATGCAACTCCATAAAGTCGACCACATACCTGGCCAACATCATCATGCTGAAGTCGTTCCAACCCATATCCGATAGAATCGTGCAAACGCCATCCTTGAACGTGCGAGGGGACTTTCCTCTGCCGACTCCGAAACACGCCGCGTCGAACAAGTGGGACACCATAGGAGCCGGTCGACACCTACCTGCATCGCGCGACTCAAAGACCAGCCAGCCAAGATAGTCATCCACATCTTTCGAAGACTCCACCCTCCTTGGTGGTAAAGCAGGCACACTCTGCCACCGACGGTCGACGACCATCCCATGACCCGCATCGACCATCCACGACTCCACCGTGTCCGAACAAGAAGAAGACATTCTCACTTGTGTCGCGATGCTCCCAAGGCAGTCCAAGCCAAGAACAAAAAGAAAGAACCGGAATCCCAATTCCCCAAGGCCGCAAGCCCAAGGAAACAAAATCCAAGTATCCAACAAGACGACGCTGTCGGTACTAAGAGATCACAAAGAAGGATCGTACTGCTGGTCGATGGAAAAGAAAAAGAAGGATCCCAAGGAATAAAAGAATGGGATCCCAAGGAATGAAAGAAAGGAAGTGGGATCGTGGCCTCTCACGATCTTTCTCCGAAATGGGAAATCAATGATTGTCGATGGCTGCTGGCCACTTAAAAGGAACCCAAAGAATATTTACAAGGAAGAGTTTGAGAAACTCAATCTACGCTGTAGGGGACGAGACCCTGTCTCTTTATACTAAATACAATGAACTTCACATTGTACTTCACATGAACTTCACATTGAACTTCACAATGCCCCTCTGGTCCATCCTATGAAAACAAAAGAAACCATACCCCTCTGGGCCATTCATACAACAAAGAAGTTGGGTCACCCCTCCGTGACCCATCTCAAATCCTCGACTCAAGCCAAGTCTTTGTCCACCAAATAACTGTGTCCATATACCTCCAACTGAAGTTGGGTCATGGGCCACCAGTTTGTATAGATAATACTATCCCTCCCAAAGTCGGGAACAAACTGGTGGCATTTCAGAGTGGATCGTGACCCAACTCCTTTGTGTCTTTTTATTGGCTTGCCTGCCTTTGCTGACTGTCTTTGCAGACAGACAGACTCTACGATTTCCTTTCTCACTGTCTTGGAGAAGACAGCGACTTTCTTTTTTTTTCTTCCTGTTCTCACACCTTGTTAGCTCTTGCACCTTGAAGAAGCGAAGGAGGCACTCTGTGCCATATGCATCCTAAGACCATAAGATGGAAGACTCACCGTCCATTGTAAAATCGAAGATAGACGATGCGCAGTGCAGGATCAGTGTAGACCAAGGTGTGCTCACCGCGCCAAAGTGAAGCTATTCGCAGATTTTCCACTCCACGCAGATTCGCGACCCCGTTCCGGTACTCTTCCGAGCAAAGGCCTCTTGCCAGCCAGGACCTCGATCACGCCGAGAACACGACGATTCCTATGACGATGCCGGTCACCCCATTTCTCTCGCTTTCCGCCCCTCTCGGGACCTCTTTGACGATGCCGCGTACCTTGCCACTGCTGTGTTGTTTCCGTTCTCACCGATGCTTCCCCATTGGACACCGAAGACAAAGGAGGCCTTCTCCGCGGCACTCGCCGCTGCCCCAACTCTTTTTGTATCTTCTCCAAGCCTGTCGTAGACGCCGTAGAGGTCCTAGAGGTCCTAGAGGTCGTAGAAGACGTGCTGGTGGACGGACTGACTGTCCTGCTCGCTCTCGCCTGTCGCGCATCCTCCTGCTTTCCACGTGTCTCACGATCCTCACTGCCCTCGTCAGCCTCTGGGCTCGCCACACGCATCGGCTGCCCACTCCTCGGGGCCTCCGCCACATGCATCTGGTGCAAAGCGTGCGACAATTGCCCGACGTCTCTCGGACACACCTCTCCTGCCTGCCTAGGCGTATTTTCGCCTACTGCTCCCATCACAGGGCGACTCTCCGAGCCACCCTCCTTCTCTTCCTCCTTCGCCACTGGTCTCGGACCCTCACCAGAAGACCGATCCGCCTGTCCCAAAGACAATTCTCCCACAGGAAACCCCCAAGTCGGCTTTTCGAACGATGCACCGATTCCTCGTCCCACGAGAGAGTGGGCCTCCTCGCTTCGCGCAGAGACGGAAGGCAAGACAACAGACTCGAACACCGGCATTCTCGAAGACGACGCATCTACCCCATTCAACTCCATCTCGCAGAGACGGACGCCTCTGGCCGATCCAAGGGAAAGATCGTACTGCTGGTCGAAAGAAAGGATCCCAAGGCAAGAAAAGGATGGGATCCCAAAGGGAATCCAAAAAAGAATGTTGTGATGCTGTCACGATGTTTCTCCGAAACAGGAAATAAGGAAGTCAAGAGACTCCAAATCGATTGTCGCTGTCTGCTGGCCAACCCAAGCCTGTCGCTGTTGCAAAAAAGATTTTTACAAGTCTACGTTTTCCAAACGGAATCTACGCTGTAGGCGAGGGGTCTCCCTCTACTTATACTAAATACATTGAGGTGCTCAATGAAGTGCTCAATGAGGTGCTCATTGAAGTGCTCAAAGGACTGCCCCTCTGGGCCATCCATACAATAATAAGTAAACAATGAAGTGCTCAAGTTGGGTCACCCCTCCGTGACCCATCTCAAATCCTCGACTCAAGCCAAGTCTTTGTCCACCAAATAACTGTGTCCATATACCTCCAACTGAAGTTGGGTCATGGGCCACCAGTTTGTATAGATAATACTATCCCTCCCAAAGTCGGGAACAAACTGGTGGCCATGAAGAGTGGAGCGTGACCCAACTCCTTCTCAGGAGTTGATTGGCTTGCCTGTCTTTGCAGACAGACTCTACGATTCTTTTTTTTTCTTTTTCTGTCTCTGTCTTCTTAGACCGACTGCTCTCGCAGACCCTTTTTCTTCTTCTGTCAAGAAAGACAGAGAGAAACACTTTCTTTTCCTGTTCTCACTCTTGTCAGCTTGCCCTTCCAAGACCGCACGCTGTGCCCCATCCAGAGTAAACAGTAAACGGGGTCCGACTCACCATAGAAACGTAGAAGGCGTAAAGACAGTAGAACGGCGATCGGGTGCGCGGTGTCGTGTCGGTGTGCGCGGTGTAGACCCAGGTGTGAAAGTGAAGCTATTCGCAAATGCCCCGCCCACCGACGGCGCTGTACTTACTAGGATGCACCCATCCATGGTTGGACCGACTTTCTGGCCAGCCGCTTGCCTTCTTCATCCGCTCGTTCCTCGCACCACTCTCTTCCCACATCCGTCTCCGACCACAATGGCAAGGCCATTCGCAAGGGACGACGCTCTTGCCCCCTCTCTGTAGACCGTCTCTCGCCCGATGGCGCACGCTCTGCATCCGAGCGGGCATCCCCATGCTTTTTGTCGTTCTCCGTCCTCACCACTGCCAAGGCCGCCATTAACAGTGAAAACGACCGTTCCGCTACTACCAAGCTGTCCTCCATATCGATCGTCGCGGCCTCCTCCTTCTTCTCGTCGCCTTCTTGGCTCTCCTCCCCCTCTCTGGGTTCGACTGTCTCCTCCCAAGACACCGGCAAGCCATAACGCGTGTGCAACCTAGAAAACAAGCCGTCCAACGCTGCTAGTCGATCCCTCTCATACAGCATACGCTTTCGCAAAGACTGGCCTTCCACTTCCTCCATTCTTCGGCTCTCGCACGCAAGGATGCACGCATCCCAAGAACAGACCATAGCTAGGACATCCTGCACTGTCACCACCGGCCCGGACGAAAACAAAGAAGACGCCTCTTGCCCCTTCGCATCCCTCTCGCTGCCTGGCGACTCCCCTCGCAGGGTCTCCGGAGACCCTCCCTCTCCTCCGTCCATCCTGTTCCACCGAACGAAACAAGAACCAAGAACAGGAAGCTGCTCTAGGCAATCGTCCAACCAAGGAACACGAAGCCTCTGGCCGATCCAACAGAATGTCGCTGAATCCTAACCTCGCAAAGGGAAAGAAAGGATCCCAAGGAATAAAAGGATGGGATCCCAAGGCAAGAAAAGGCAGTCGTGATGCCCTCACTCGCTTGCTCTGCAAACAACGAAAGACAAGAAAGGGAATCCCACAGGGAATCCAAAGAGGGTGTCGTGATGCTATCACCGAGTGTCGCGAAACAGGAATCCAAAATGGATGTCGCTGGCTCCTAGCCAACCAAAGGAACCGAAAGAATATTTACAAGGAAGAGTTCAGAAACTCCAATCTACGCTGTAGGGGACGAGACCCTGTCTACTTATACTAAATACAATGAACTTCACATTGTACTTCACATGAACTTCACATTGAACTTCACAATGCCCCTCTGGTCCATCCTATGAAAACAAAAGAAACCATACCCCTCTGGGCCATTCATACAACAAAGAAGTTGGGTCACCCCTCC
>JACBXF010000053.1:2767-420657 GCA_014183025.1 Harringtonia lauricola | reverse complement strand
GCTCCGCCTGGAGACCATTTTTCATCGTCATCAGCGTCTGCTGGATCGTAGGCACCATAGCCGTCACCGGCAAAAGATGCACACAGTTGTTCTCGCCCAACTCCAAAGTTCGCATAATGCTCATACGCGACGTCCCGCCACCGAAAAGCACCCTAGCAAAGACGCGCTGCGACGGTGCCAATACTTGCTTTGAAAGAGACGCAACCTGCTTCTTCAACTCCTGGACATCACGCGACGATGTCATCTTACTCTTCGACGCACCCGCTCGGCGCCGATAACTGCCCTTGAACGGTGTCCCACGCTTCTTGTAACCAAAACGCATACGGGATCCTCCCTTCTTATACTGACTCGAAGAATAACCCATCTCGCGGAGATCGAACAACAATCGAAAATGTAGATGTCTTGCTAAGACACAAGGGATCCCAAGGAAAGGAAAGGATGTCGTAGTCGTAATGCTATCACCGAATGTCGCGAAATGGAATCCAATAATGATTGTCGATGGCTGCTGGCCAACCAAGGGAATCCAAAGAATATTTACAGGAGAGAGTTTTCTCAACGGAATCTACGCTGTAGAGAGGGAGACCCTGTCTCTTTATACTTCATACTACGAACTTCACAATGAGCTTCACAATGTACTTCACGATGTGCTTCACAATGCCCCTCTAGGCCATCCATACAATAAACAATGCAGTGCTCAAGTTGGGTCACCCCTCCGTGACCCATCTCGAATCCTCGACTCTGTCAAGGTATTCTCCCACCAAATAACTGTGCCCATATACCTCCAACTGAAGTTGGGTCATGGGTTACCAGTTTGTAAAGATAATACTATCCCTCCTAAAGTTGGGAACAAACTAGTGTCCTGAAGAGTGGATACTGACCCAACTCCTTCTCAGGCGTTGATTGGCAGACCGTCTTCCCAGACTTGGTTTGCTGTCTGTCCCCTCCGACTGACTCTACAATTTCGTTCTTGGTGGTCTTCCCCGACCGACCGAGGAAGGACGTCTGCCGTCTTCTCCTTTTTTTCCTGTCTTCTCTCCAGACAGACTGCTCCCGCCGACTCTTTTTCTTCGACAGACTTCCTTTTCCTATGCTCGCACCAAATCCGTCAGCCTGCTCCCTCAACCTCGAAGGAGGCGCTTTGCGCCAGATCCAGCGTAGGGCCATGAGACTGAGAGACCGAGTCGAAGACAGCCTGCACCTTGCAGAGAGACCACTCGGCCCACACCCACTTCCAGACGGGCCATTCCATCAGGGCCAACTCCGATTCCCAGCAAACGCGCAGACCATATTTTGTCTGCAACTCCCAGAACACGACATCGAGCCTCTGCTGGCGGCACACACGACCAGAGACGGTCCCCTAATGAAGTGCAGTAAGACAGATTTGTGGGACCAGAGCGCGGGGCTGTCTTTAGAAGGAGTTCTGAAGGCGGCTCTTTCCCTCCCGCCCTGTGGCTTGACAATGACGGCAAAACATTATCCCGGCTGTCACCAAGCCACTGCAGTTTCTGTGCCAATGAAATCACCCTTTGCGAGAGGAAGTTGGTTTTGCTCATAGCTGTACACCCTTATTTAAGCGACTACATCAACACGAGTTTGGCTTCTTAAACTGCAAGATATTTGTTGTTTACTCAAAGAAGGGAAGGGGAGTGCGATGTTTGGTCTCAACGGCTTAGAGTAATTTGGTAAACGCCTTTTCCGTTTCGAGATTCCTCGTCGGTATATTTGGTCAGCTAGGTAAGCACTCTGTCGATGGCAGAACACAGTGGCAGCTCTTTTCAGACAGTTAACTGTTTCATTGCGGCGAACGGCCACTCGGGCTTAGCCGCAGATCGGGCTTCTGCCGCTCGCTGCCGGAAAAAGTCAGGGATCAGCAAGGCCCATTGCAGGGAGTATGCTTGGCGGCTGGCATCTACCAGCTGTCGCTGAACTGTTGCATTAAAGCAACTAGCCAAGCCAGGGCAGGTATTGCCACTGTCATTCGTCAAGGGTTCAAGTCGAGCATTAGCAATAAACACAGTAACGGGATAGGGTTGTGGCGTGTTGACAAAGATTTCCTACTTATTTTAAAGCAAGGTGTGGATATAAAAGTACAATAAAGAGGGACATGATAATAAGGCAACATGAATCTACAGAGAAAATACAAATACAGTGAGAAATGATCAAGTACGAGACGAAAATTCCAATTAATCTGGACACGCCACTGTACCAAGATGCCATTCCCCAAGATTGTAAAATATCGGAAATAAGCTTAATGAGCGTCGATGCAGCCAATGGCAAACCAGCGCACACGCAATAGAAGGACTTGACTCGCTGGCCAATAGGAAGCCAGCGCACAATTTGTCACGGCCGCAGTTTCGTCTTCGTAATCATTGAGGCATACGGCGGAGAAAAGACGCCACCACAGACTGGCAGGAAGACAATCGATTCGGTAGTCGCATACAAGACGTTGCACCTCTCTGTCTCTCTCTGTCTATTTCTTTCTCCCCCTCTCCCCCCTCTCTCCGTCTCCCCCCCCCTCTGTCTATGGGCCTCTTCTCGCACCTGCCGACGTTGTCACTCTTCTCTCGCTCCACCATGACGGCCGCTGCCCAAGTCAGCGCGGCTCCTGCGCCGGCCATCGTCCCGCCCGGCGCCCAGGTGGCCACCGTCGCCGCCGGCTGCTTCTGGGGCGTGGAGCACGAGTACCGCAAGCACTTTGCCCACCGGGGCCTCTACGACGCGCGCGTCGGCTTCATCGGCGGCGACCTGGCCAACCCGTCGTACCGGGCCGTCTGCAGCGGCCGGACGGGCCACGCCGAAGCCACGCAGCTCATCTTCGACCCGAAGCAGGTGTCGTACCGCGAGCTGCTGGCCTTTTTTTACAAGATGCACGACCCCACCACGCGCAACCAGCAGGGCAACGACCGCGGGCCCCAGTACCGCAGCGGCATCTTTTACCACGACGCCGCCCAGGAGGCCGTCGCCCGCGAGGTCACCGCCGCCGCCAACGCCCACTGGTGGCACGGCCGCATCGTCACCGAGATCCTGCCCGCCCACCACTGGTGGGATGCCGAGGCCTACCACCAGCGCTACCTCATCAACAACCCAGACGGTTACGTCTGCGAGAGCCACTACGTCCGGCCGTTTCCCGATCTCAAGTAGGCAATTGGGTTGTATGAGCTTAGTTTAATAATACATGATTCCTGAGGAGAGTGCATTCCTGCGTCCTTTCTGCTCCCCGTCTACTTCCTCCGGTTCTGCTGCATCATCAGAATCTGCACCATCCGGATGAAAATGTTCAAAAAGTCCAGCTCCAGCGAGATGCTCTCGTTGACCGGGTCCCGCTTCATCACGCCGCGCTCCGCCAGCCGCGCGTGGTACAGCACCTTTTGCACGTCGTACAGCGTGAACCCGCCAAACACCGCCAGCCCGCCGTACAGCCAGATGTTCTCCGTGAACGCCAGCGTCCGCACCGCCGTCACCGGAATCAAAAGCGGCGCCAGCCCCGACGCCAGCACGATCGCGCACCCGGCCAGCAGCGGCCCGCCCAGATACAGGTACTTCTCCTGCTTGGCCGTCGCGCCCACGATCGACAGCGATCCCATCATGGCCACCGTGTAGAGACCCGCGCGCGCGAGAAGAGCGCCGGGCGCGAAGGCCACGAGCGGGGCGATAAAGGCAGCCTGCGTCGCGTTGAAGGCAGTCCAGAGGGCGTACTTGGGAATGTAGCTGGTGACAAAGGTCAATAGGTCAAGTTAAAACAGCGGCAGCAAGACTGTCACTTACTTTTCCGGCTCAATCATGCGCGTGCCGATCATCGTGCCAAAGCTCAGCGCCAGGCCGCCAATCGCCACCACCCACGGGCTCGTCGTCATCAGCCGGTACACGAAGCCTGTCTGCACCATCTGCCGCGCCGACAGCGCAATGATGCCGACGCCGAGGCCCGTGTGCAGGAACGTATTGTTGAGATACTCGCGCTCGTACACCGGCATGCCTCCGTCGTCGCGCGTCTCGCGGTTGAACACCAGGTTCGTCGCCACCAGCGTGCCGCCAAACACCGCCCCGCCCACCAGCAGCTTGCGCACCAGGCCGGCGCTGTCGTTCGGCACCGCCGCCCGCGCCTGCTGGTAGTATGTCCGGCCGGCGCCCGCGATCATGGCCACGATGCTGCCCTGCGCCTTTGCGGAGGTTGCCGCTGGCCGGCGCGCGGAGAAAAAGGCTTGCTTGGCAAACGGCTTCGTCAGCGGCTGCTGGCTGTGGAAGGCTCGGACGGTCGTCCGCCGTGTCGCCTGGGCGATCTGCGGGGCCAGGCGCCGCAGCGCGCTCTGGCCCACTGCTGTCGTTAACGGCATCATTGCGTGTTTTGTCGATGAGTTGTGGTGGGTGGTGGATGGCGAGGAGGAAAAGAGCAGCAAAAGGATTTTTGGCGGCAAAGAATCGCTAAATCGGAGGCAAATGGAAGGCAATGACGTTCCCGCGGGCCCCTTGACTAATCGTTCGCCCACGTGAACACAGCGGGGTGGATGAACTGCATCCAATCGCTTCTAGAATTGTCCACGGTTATCTGGACAATCTCTGGCGAAATGATTGGGTAATCGGATACAGTCATGTGACCCGTGGTATTCGTTGCGAAAGCCTGTTTACCCGTGGCGTTGTTAAACCGCCACAAACGTTGTGAGATACTTAACATCTCTTCGATCGCTGTAATACACATTTTTCTTCAGGCAGCCTAAGGCCTGCTAACTTCCAATCAACAGTTACGTAGACTGCAAGCAGCCAGAGAGAAGACTGGCGTTAGATATGTTGACTCCTGTCTGCCGCCACGACAGATAAACAACGGCTACTGCACTGTAGCTCGCCCTATGCCATGCAGTCGCGAGCACAGCTATTCCTGCGATACAAGCCACGGTTTGCGGCCCGCTGACTTGCGTGTTTCTTGGCCATCCTAAGCTTTTTGGAGCAGTTAATAGGCAGAAAGGGAAAAAGAAGGAAAAGAAAGAAAAGAAAAGAAAATATTAGAAAAACAGGCAAGCCCGCACGGCAATTCATTTGGAATGAAAGTGCGTTTTGATTATACATGTAGCTGCATGCTCTTTGATTTTTGATTGCTGTTCTCTGTCTCGACGTTTCTTCCTGTCAATTCACCATAGTAAGATATCTTCGTCTCTTGCTCTCTCTTGCCCGTCTATGCCACTGGCTTCATGCACCACTCGTCGTAAACCACACCTGTCACTTAGTGCCAACCGGATGCCGCCAACAACTGTATCCATTATGCCCGGCAAAGCCGCGTCCCTTGTGTTGAAAGTTGGCCGTAACCTGGCACCCAACACCCGACCAGGCAGTCGTCCGAAGCATCGAGGCCTCAACTACAAAATCGGCTGCGGGAGGACAGATCGCACGATAGGAACCGCCTATTGTTTTGTTTGGGTAAGCTTAACCAGCTTGGTCACGCAATAGATTGAAGCAACACAACATGACGGCGCAGGTGTCAGCAGGGCTGTGCGCCGGTCATCAGAAGGGCACTCCGAGCTAAACATACACCTGGGCTTATATACTTTTTTCTTGCACGCCGTCAGTTGTTGCAGCTGTGCAATTAGCGACTGAAATATCGCATTTTCCTTTGTATGGGCTTCGCTTTCAGGGGCGCTGGACAGGTGCACAGCCCACACAAAAATGAGATTTTTTTTTTCGATTCTGATTTCGACGGCGGCGGCCCTCGGACGGCCCGCAGCGTTACAGCAGACGCTTGGATCTGTGCGGATGCCCCCCCCCCTTCCTTTGTGTGTAGTACAACAGATGGACCAGATCCATCTAGGAAGGAGAAGAGCGTTTTGCATGATAGCAGCATGCAAGGAAAAGGGTTTTCCAGTGTCACCAGGGCCCTCCTGCGCGCGTGCACAGGCCAACGCTAGAAGCATTCTGGAACTGCTGTCATTGCTGTTGGTGCTGATCGGCCGCGCCGACCAGCGAGGCAGATTGCTAATGTTGAATGTCCGTGTGTGCAAAGGCCAGTTCTCGGAAGAGCCACGGCGCAAAATTGGACGAGCCTCTTTTTTCTTGGGCCTTCGGAAATCACGACGAGGCGCTATGTGGGCTTTGGCGGGGTTCCTGCCCTTTGCTGAAACCAGCCCTGCACAGTGGCCACCGGCCGTTCTGGCTACTCGTACTCGTAAGATACGCCCGTTGGCGCGGCGGCAAGAGCTCACCGGTCGCCACCTCCTTGTTTGGCAGCGCGCACAGCAGCTGGAAGAGAAGGATCTCTCAGGAGGAAGGGGCGATGCCTGGAAGGTGAAGAAAATGGGAAGGAGCAGCTGAGCCCAAGGTTGCATGCCTTGATTGGGAGGGGCAGCAGCAATAATAGCGCGACGCACGGCCGCTGCCGCTGCTACCCTTGTCATTAGGGTCCCTCTAGGCATATTACGTACCTTACAGCGCTGCTGGTCAGCGTCAGCTCACCGCTGGAAGCAAGGCCCTAAAAGCAAAAGTGCCAGGCGCGAACGTCATCAGTGTGATCGGTGTGGGGCACCTTCCCTCTCTCCATTTTGGCGATGGGGTCTCGCGAGCCCTCTGGCTTCCTTGCGCCCGCTTTGGTTTTGAAACCGCACCAGTCACCGCACCAGTCACTGCACACGGCCTCGGCGACCCTTTCGCCCCAGCTTTTGCCTGGACATTCATTTCGCGGTGCGCGCGCGCTCGTCTGCCTCGCCGCTGCTGCTGACCAATTGCGATCCGCTCTCGGAGCTCCCCACTACCATCTTTCTGTCTGAGACGGCGGCTGCTAGAATCGCCAGAATCACCAGTCACCAAGATCACCAAAATCACCAGGCATCTCGACGAAGAACCGCATTTCACGGGCTGCCTTGTTGGTTTTTTTTGTCCCTCTGGCTTTGATGTTTTCATGCAGCTGATCGTGATCTAGCCCGCGGTCACAGCCCACGGCCTTCTGGGCCTCCTCGAACGCCCACCTCCATCCTTGGACAGCTCACCATGCGCCAGGTTTCCCCCCTCTGATCCCTCTGCTTGGCCGAAGAACCAAGAAGCGCTTGCCGACGTCACCGGCTGGCGACCCCAAAACGCGCAGCAGCCATTTGCTCGACACATTGCCTCGCCTGCTCTGCTCCTCTCGATCCGCTCCTCCGTCCTGGTGCCTGCCGCCTCTAGCATGAATTGTTCTGCTTGATGGTCATCTGCGAAAATATCCTGCTTCCAGCGGCGACAGCAAATCTACTCGGCACGGATCTGCTCCAGCCCGCGTCATCCAATACCGAGTCTTCACCTGCTGTTCTGCTTGCCGTCTCCCCCTGGCCTGGAAAGCTTCTTTTGGCGGGCAGGGGGGACGTGACAAGACAAAGCGCGCCGGCAGAGACGGGACACACGCTGCACCATGCGGCGATCACGCGGCTCGCCGCCGCCCTCGCCCTTCCGGGCGCTGGCCCACCACCATGCCGCCCACGGCAGCGCGGGCCAGCAGACGCCCGAGTCTGCTTCGTCCCTCATCCGGTCCTTCAACATCGAGACGAATCCGGCGCGGCCCATACGGCCCAGCCCGCTGACGGCCTCGGCCATCCCGGACATGCCCCTCGACCTCGTCGACCGCATACGCTCGTTTCCTCTCTTCATGTCTGCCCCCGACAGCTTTCTGGCCGCCATTGGCAAGCACCTGCGGCCGCAAATCCACTCCCCCCACGACCACATCCTCACCGAGGGTGACGACGCAAAAGCCATGTACTGGCTCGTCCGCGGCGTTGTCGCCGTCACGTCGCGCGACGGCGAGGCCGTCTACGCCGAGCTCAAGCCAGGCGCCTTCTTTGGCGAGATCGGCGTGCTCATGGACATTCCCCGAACCGCCACCATTGTGGCCCGCACAAAGTGTCTGCTGGTCGTCCTCAAGAAGGAGGACCTCCATGCCGAGCTGCCGCGCTTCCCCGACATGGAAAAGGCCATCCGCCAGGAAGCCCAGGAGCGCCTGACCATTCTCAAGAAGAAGCAGCACGAGCGCCGCTCTCCGGGCAACGACAAGGACCCTCTGGCGCCCTCGCAGGCATCCGCCGGCGGCACGTCGACGCCCGAGAGCGGCGTCATTGCCGAGGGCGCCGTGATCAACACCAAGAAGCGCAAGTCGCCCAGCCCCGGCATCATCGAGGACCCGGCCGTGGGCGGCAGCGCTCTGGGCAGCGGCTACGTCAACGTGCGCAAGACGCTCAAGGAGCTGCCGCTGTTCTCGGCCCTGCCTCCCGACATTCTTCACTTTCTCGGGCTCAGCGCCCAGCCGCGGAGCTACTCGCCCTTTACCGAAATCGTCCGCCAAGGCTGCCCGGGCAACGAGATCTTCTTCATCGTCAGCGGCGAGGCCGAGGTGATCTACGAGACGCCGGCCGGCACGGCGACGGCGGCGACGGCGGCAGCGGCACCGACCGACTCTTCGGCGTCCTTTGCTCGCCCGCGACTCTCGCAGGGCCAATACTTTGGCGAGGTGGCCAGCCTCGGTCTGTCGCCCGGACGCACGGCCACGGTCCGCTCCATCACCAGCGTCGAGTGTCTCATCATCGGAGGCGAGGCGCTGGACGAGCTCTGGCGGCGCTGTCCGCCGGAGCTGAGGCTGCAGGTCGAGGAGACTGCGCGGGAGCGCTACAGCCTGAAGAAGGCCGACGCAGAGCGCAATGCCGATGTCGAGATGCAGGACCACGCAGACAGGGCAGACACGGCCGCTGTGGGAAAGCCGCAAGCCCTGACGCTTGCAGCTCCGCTGCGGCGGCATTCGGTCCCGCACGTCATATTCACGACGCCGTCCAAGCCATCGTCACCTACCAAGGATGAATCGGAGATGATGCAGCCGACGGATCCTGACCCGTTCCTCAGCGTGGACATGGAGAACATGCGGAACCGGCGGCGGAATTCGCTGGCGCCGCCTACGCCGCCGCTGGACCCGTCGTCTTCTTCGCAGACGTTCCCGTCGCCGCAAGCAGCCGACGCGGCCACGGTCAGCAGCAGCAACAGCAGTCCACTAAAGCTGTTTACGTTTCCTCCCAGCGGCCATGACAGCGACGAAGCGGACGCGGCCAGCGCCAACGGCAACGACGAGGATGACGACGACTTGCAAAAGGAGCCGACAGACGAAGATGCCAACACGATCCACAGGCACTTCAAAAAGCTGCGAACGCGGGCGCCCGACTCGGAAGAAGGCGAGACGCCGGCCCGGCCGCTGCACCCGTCGGAGGCGGTGCTGGTGGCGGTGTTCCAGCACCTGAACATCATCGAGCTGATCCGGCTGCGGGCGGTGTGTCGGGACTGGAAGCGGATCTTGACGACGTGTCCGGCGCTCTGCCAGCACGTGGACCTGAGCGGGTACAACCGGTTCGTCAACGACTGGTCGCTGGCGCAGGTGGTGGCGCCGTTTTTGGGCGAGCGGCCTCTGGAGATCGACATCAGCAACTGCTTCCACATCACGGACGAGAGCTTCCAGGTGCTGTGGCGGAAGTGCGGCAAGAACGTCAAGTCGTGGCGGATGAAGTCGGTGTGGGACGTGTCGGCGAACCAGATCCTGGACATGAGCGAGCACGCCAAGGACCTGGAGGAGATCGACTGGAGCAACTGCCGCAAGGTGGGGGACAACCTGCTGGCGCGGGTGGTGGGCTGGGTGGTGCCGCCGGCACCGGCAGCGCCTGCGACGCCTGCGACGGGCGGCAAGACGATTGCGATTGCCAGCTCGAGGCAGCAGAAGCAGCAGAAGCAGCAGCTAAAACAACAACAACAGCAGCAGCAGCAGCAGCAGCAACAGCAAGCGAGGGTGGGCCCGCCGCCCGGCACGGTGATCGGATGTCCCAAGCTCAACATCCTGGACCTGTCGTACTGCAAGCACATCACAGACCGGTCGATGGTGCACCTGGCGGCGCACGCGTCGAGCCGGCTGCGGTCGCTGTCGCTGACGCGGTGCACGTCGGTGACGGACGCGGGGTTCCAGTCGTGGGCGCCGTCGCGGTTCAGCCAGCTGACGCACCTGTGCCTGGCGGACTGCACGTACCTGTCGGACAATGCGATCGTGTCGCTGGTGAACGCGGCCAAGGTGCTGACGCACCTGGACCTGTCGTTCTGCTGCGCGCTGTCGGACACGGCGACGGAGGTGGTGGCGCTGGGGCTGCCGATGCTGCAAGAGCTGCGGCTGGCGTTCTGCGGCAGCGCGGTGAGCGACGCGAGCCTGCGGTGCGTGGCGCTGCATCTCAACGACCTGCGGGGGCTCAGCGTGCGCGGGTGCGTGCGGGTGACGGGGGTCGGGGTGGAGCACGTGCTGGACGGGTGCGGGCGGCTTGAGTGGCTGGATGCGAGCCAGTGCAAGAACCTGACGAGCTGGGTGGCGAGCGGCGGCATCGGGCGGTGGGGCTACGACGAGCGGTCGCCGCCGGCGGGACGGGCGGTGCGCGGGAGCACGCACGAGCGGCCGGTGAGCGTGTGGCGGTCGGCCGGGCTGAAGCGGAGCCTGGGGCTGGACACGGGACTGGGCCTGTCGCCGATGCCGCTGCCGCCGCTGCCGCCGATGCGGGGCCAGCGACGACGGGCGCGCAAGCTGGTGCGGTTCATTGTGGAGAAGGGCACGTTTGACGGGCTGAGATGAAAGCTGGATATACCTCTCAAGGTGGTATTGGATAACACGTGCGTCAACGGAGGATTGCCTGCATTTAGCCTGAGTGACGCGATGCGCTGCCGACCCGTTGCATTAAAAAAGACCCCTCGCCACCCCTCCAAAGCAGAAAGCAGAAGCGCAACAACCAACATGTCGACTCCTGCGGAAAAGCTGGCGGCGTCGGTGGCGAGCACCAAGGTGGAGTACAGGGTAGGTGGACGCCGTGCCTTTGATTGATTTCTGCTGACGAGCCAGCGGCTGGGCCAGAGCGGGCTGCGGGTGTCGGTGCCGATCATCGGGGCGATGTCGTACGGCAGCGCGGAGTGGGCGCCGTGGGTGCTGGGCGAGGCGGAGGCGCTGCCGCTGCTCAAGGCGGCGTACGACCGGGGGCTCAACACGTGGGACACGGCCAACGTGTACTCGAACGGGGAGTCGGAGCGGATCATCGGGCGGGCGCTGCAGACGTACCAGATCCCGCGGCACAAGGTGGTGATCCTCAGCAAGCTGCACAACCCGGTGGGAGAGGACGTGGGCCTGCGGACGATTCTGCACCGGCCGGCGATCGCGGCGAGCAAGGACTATGTCAACCAGCACGGGCAGTCGCGGGCGGCCATCTTCAACCAGGTGGAGGCGTCGCTGCAGCGGCTGGGCACGGACTACATTGACCTGCTGCAGATCCACCGGTTCGACGCGGAGACGCCGGCGGAGGAGCTGCTGGAGGCGCTGCACGACCTGGTCAAGGCGGGCAAGGTGCGGTACCTGGGGGCCAGCTCGATGTGGACGTACCAGTTTGCGCAGCTGCAGTTTGTGGCGGAGCGGCGCGGCTGGACGCGGTTCGTGTCGATGCAGAACCACTACAGCCTGCTGTACCGGGAGGAGGAGCGGGAGATGAACAAGTTCTGCCGCGAGACGGGCGTCGGCCTGATTCCCTGGGCGCCGCTGGCCCGGGGGAACCTGGCGCGGCCGCTGGCGGCCTCGGGCACGTCGACGCGGTCGCAGGACGCCGAGGCGCTCAGTCCGGCGTCCCAGGCCATCGTGACCCGGGTGCAGGAGGTGGCGGACAAGAAGGGCTGGACCATGGCGCAGGTGGCGCTGGCGTGGATCAGCCAGCGGGTGTCCAGTCCGATTGTGGGGCTCAACAGCCTGGCGCGGCTGGACGAGGCCACGGACCTGCGCGGCAAGGTGCTGACGGCCGAGGAGGAGGCGTACCTGGAGGCGCCGTACGCGCCGGTGAACATTGTGGGACATGCATAATGGGTATAAGCGTATGTAGCTAAGCGGTACGGCATTGGACAAAAGCCGCAAAAGCCGTGAGAGGCCGCATCTCACTACTGAGCATCTCACAGGCCTCGTCTTCTCACAGGCCTCGTCTTCTCACAGGCCTCGTCTTCTCACAGAGACCTCGGCATCGTCACCCCGCCATCTCACTGGACCACAATATGCCCCGCGTCGGCATCGTCTGCGGGTCGCAGCGCGTCGTCCGTGCCGGCCTGCAGATCACCCACTTTGTGGCCGACATTGTGCAGCAGCAGCTGGACAGTTTGGGTGAGACGGAGACAGAGACGGAGCCAGTCGACTTGGACGTGATTGACATTGCCACGCTGGACCTGCCGCTGACCGACGAGCCCGGCATGCCGTCGCAGATCACCGGCGCCGCCGGCTACGCCCACGAGCGCACCCGGGCGTGGTCGAGGCGCGCGGCCGCCCTCGACGCCTTTGTGTTTGTGACGCCGCAGTACAACTGGGGCGTGCCGGCCGGGCTGAAGAACGCGCTGGACCACCTGTTCCACGAGTGGCGCGGCAAGCCCGCCCTCGTCGTCAGCTACGGCGGCCACGGCGGCGACAAGGCTGCCGCCGCCCTCCAGCTCGTCCTCGCCGGCGGCCTCGGCATGCGCGTCGTTGCGCCGCCCGTGTGTCTCGCCTTTCCCAGCCGCGCCGTCCTCGCGCAAGCCGCCCAAGGCGCCGATTTGGGGCTGAGTGCCACGCGCGCCGACAGCGTCTGGCACGACCGGCAGGGCGACATTGTCCAAGCGTGGGGGAAGCTGCAGGAGCTCTTGCGCACGCCGTAGTGCTGTCGAATCATAGTCTGTCGTCGAGCAATAGCTGTCGAATCCATGTTGCGTCCATTTGAGCAAGTTTCGTAGACCGCATCTCGGCCAATCACCGCTCCGTCCGTCCAACGGCCGTCTCCGCCTCCGGTGCTCCTTTCCCAATCCGACAAGGCTGGGGGCCCATGTCGTCGGGACCTCTGCTTCTTGCTCCTGTCAAGGTTATCGACAGCTCGGCCTAGCTTCTTGGCTGCTCTGTAAAACTTGCTCACCAATCGCCGCGAACGGGCCTTTCCCGACACTGTTCCGGTATATAAGCCCTGTCGATCGCTGCCGCCCCGATCAACTGCATTGAACCGCTGCACCGCTGCACTGTACTTCCTGCTCGCTCCTGACCATGCTGCCGTTTCTCCTCCTCGCCGCTGCTGGCCTCGCCTCGGCCCACTTCCAGCTCGAATATCCCTACTGGCGTGCTGACTCGCTCAACAACGACAGCTACTCGCAATACGAGTATCCCTGTAAGTCACCCCCCAAAGCAGTCGTTTCTCTTTCTGACCTCCAGGCGCCGGCGTCCCCTCTGGCAACAACCGCACCGCCTGGCCCACCCGCGGCAGCGGCTCCCTGGAGCTGCACCTCCACCACGCCTGGTCGTACCTCTTCATCAGCGTCGGCCTCGGCGACAACGTCACCAACTTCAACTACACCCTGACCCCCGGCTTGTGGAACATCACCGGCAAGGGCACCCTCTGCGTCTCCGACCTCGCTCTGCCCGCCGGCCTCACCCCGACCGACGGCCAGGTCGGCAGTCTCCAGGTCGTCACCGTCAGCAACACCGGCGCCGCCTTGTACAACTGCGCCGACATCACCTTCCGCGCCAACGCCACCGCCTTTGGCGGCGCCAACTGCACCTCCACCGACGGCATCACCATCCACGCCGTCGGCGACCGCACCAACGCCACCTCGTCCAGCTCCAGCGCCAGCTCTAGCTCTAGCTCTGCCACCACCACCACCAAGAGTGCCGGCACCATGCCCTCCGTCAGCTTCGCAGCTCTCTCGGTCGTCGGGGCAGCTGTTCTTTTGTGCTTGGCTTGAGTGAGATCCATCTGTGTTCTGTGCCTGGCTTGAGATCATCTGTGTAGTGAAATAGCACATGTGCAGCAATTCAAACTGAGCGTTCGCGTGCATAAGTAAAAGGCAGAATGGCCATGGTATAATATATGCTGTTCTCCAATCCGCATGCTCTATGCAAAATATCCAATGGGCTGAGTAATGGAAACAAGCAACCAACACCATTGACGAGACAGTAAACAGAAACACAGCAAATATCACAAAACGAGACAGTAAACAGAACACAAAGCAAACAATGCAAATGGGTATGACAAATAACGCCAGCAGATCCGTCCCATGCAATGTCGCAACCCGACAGAAAACATAAACATAAATGCATACATAAAGCACCACACCCAAAAAGAAAAAAGAAGATGAAAGAGAAAAAAAAGGAAAAAAAAAAAAAAAAAAAAAAAANATAACGCCAGCAGATCCGTCCCATGCAATGTCGCAACCCGACAGAAAACATAAACATAAATGCATACATAAAGCACCACACCCAAAAAGAAAAAAAAAAAAAAAAAAAAATCAAGACGTTTCCGTAAACATCTCATTGGCAACGCGCTTCATCGTCAGACGCTGGTTGCGGTTCGGTATCAGCATCTCGTATGCCAGCCGCTCCAGCCGGTCTTCCCGGTTCAGCTTCTCCTTGGCCTCGTTGACCTCGGACAGCCACATCTGCATCTTGGCCACCGCCGACGGCTCCCGCGCCTTGCCGGGCCCGGGCCCGGCCCCGACCCCCGGTCCATAGTGCGCCGGCTTGTTGACGTCCGCAATCAGCCAGTACAGCGGCTTCCGCTGCCGCCCCCGCGAGTCTGGAAACGCCATCTTGCGCAGCACGTACAGCATCGTGATGCCCAGCGCCCACACGTCGCTTGGCGGCCCCCGCAGCTGGCCCCCGATGAACTCGGGCGGCAGGTAGTACGGCGTGCCCCCCGACGACGGCGGGTTGCTCGTCTGCGTCGTCAGCCCAAAATCGCACAGCACCGCCCCGCGCTCCCGCGAGTACAGAATGTTGCCCGGCTTGATGTCGTTGTGCACCAGGCTGCGCCCGTGCACGTAGTGCAGCGCCCCGGCAATGTCCCGCAGGATCCGCATTGCGTCCCGCCGGTCCCCCGTAAAGTAGTCCGAGTTCGTCGCCCGCCACACCCCCTTGGCGCTCAGGTCCTTGCCGTCCACGTGCTCCATGTACAGCGAGAGATACCGCGCGTCTCCGCCGTACAGCCGCACGATGCTGTTGTGCCGCAGATACTCGTGCGATCGGTACTCGCGCAGCCACATGTCCGCCTGCCGGATCAGATTGCGCCCAACCTCTTGCGGTCGCGCCGCCGCCGCCGCCGCCGCCGCCGCCGCCGCCACAGCAGCGCCCCCTGCCGCCGCCGTCGACGGCCGCGTCTTGATCACCTTGACCGTGATCACCGCCCCGGGCGGCACATCCGGATGGTCCATGGTCCCGGTGAAGACGCTGGACAGCGACGTCGATGCGATCGGGTCCCGCTTCGTCAGCTTGTACGAGTCCATCTCGCACCCGCCCGGAATCGCGGCCGTGTCGTCCCGCCCCAGCGCCAGCAGCGCATGGGCGCCTGCCGGCACCGTGCTGACCTCGCTGCTGCCGCCCTTGCCGCTCTTGGGCAGCGGAAACACCAGCGGCTCCACCGTGGGCGGCAGAAACATAATCACCGACTCATTGTCCTCGGCGGCTGGCGCAGCCGGTGTGCTCTCCTTGGTTTTTTGTCGCCGCACCTCTGGGCCCAGCACGTCGTCTTTGTCCGCCATGAAAGAGCGCTTTCCCGATGTGTTTGGCCCTTCCGCGGCGCTCGTCTCCGTGCCGCCGAGCCTGGGTGCGAGCGGCAGTATGACGGGCCTGCGCTGCTTCTCTACTATCCGGAAATCCAGCACCTCCGTGTCGCAGATCTTGATCCTCCATGTGCCCGGGGACAGGTTCTTGGTAATGCCCGGGTTGATTGTGTATTCCAGGCCCGTGGTGGTCGGCGTGCTGGGCACCGAGCTGGGCACCGAGCTGGGCACCGAGCCGGTGTCGGTGCTGCTTCCCTCTGACGCCGTCCGCGGCCGCTGGGCCACGCGCGCCAGGACAATGGGCAGGTCGCAGTTGTTCAGCAGGATCTGGTTGTCGCTGGCGGGGTCGTAGTAGAGCTCGCACCACAGCGTGGGCAGCGGCATGCCGCCGCCGCCGCTGTGGTCGCCCGGCACCAGAACCGTAAACTTGATGTCCTTGGCCGTCTGCGTCACCGCCAGCACCGTCTCCTGCGGCTGGTCCGGCGCAGACACCTCGGCGCGCAGAGCCAGCCACTCCCAATTGTCATTCGTGCCCGGGCTCACCGACCGGCTCCTCAATGGCCGCACAAGCAGCCGGATGTCCTTGTCTGGCGGCACCACCAGCTCGTCCAGGTGCACGGCGCTGCCGCTCTCGCTGAGCGCCAGGCTCTCCTGCACGTGCAGGCCATGGATGCGGGCCGCGTATTCGGACGAGGGGAACGGCTCAGTCTTCTCCTCGGTGTCGTACTCGGAGAGCGGCTCGGTAGTGTTGCCCATCGCAGAGAGCGACGGCGAGGCTGCGCAGAAACGAGTCAATAGGAAATGCGAAAGAGCCCGAGATCAAGCGTCAAGCGCAATAGTGCGGTTCGCCACAGCCAAGATGGCGAGAAAAACAAGAAATTGAAAAAACGGGCAGAGGCGAGAAGAACGAGGGGCGAGGAGGCAAAACGAGTCAGAGTCGGCGCTTTGCGACAGATGCGCTTAAAAATCAAAGCCGCCAACGGGGAGCAGCGGCAGCAGTGGGGCTCAAGGGCTAGATAAAGAAGTGGGAAATGCTCGCAGTGGGCTCGTCCAGCCCTGTGCTTCCGGCGGGCCTGCGTGAGGGAGACGGAGGCCACAAAAGCAGCACAAGCTGTCAGATGCAAGGACAAAAAAAAAGTTGGGGCGTGATGTCCCTCTAGGCGAGTTTGACTCAGGGCTGCCACGGCAGGTGCCTAGCGAAACGGCGTGCGGAAGGCACGAGCCACGTCCTAAAATAACGCCACACTAGCAGTCACAAGCACAGTTAGCTGTCAGCACGAGCACTGTTTTTTGACTGGCATTTTGGGGGAGTGCACTGTGTACATGTGATTGCGTGGCTTTTTGCGTGTTTTACGAGTATCTGTCAGCATCATGTATTGGCACATGCAGTCTGACAAAAACCGGTTAGCTTCGTATATTTAGGTACAGGGCTTGGAAAATAACGCGCAATCGACCAATCAGTACAGTCAGACTCCCACTTCTTACCCCCGCCGGGTATCGGGACAGCAGGCGCACCACTTTCAAACACGTCTCGTGGACCCACAAAGGTAACCCCTCCAACAAAGAGTTCACGCCGATTGGCTGTGCGGGATTTAGCGCATCGCTCTGATTGGTCTTAAAAGGTGGCACTGCACACGCCCCGGTCAGGCGAAGTAATATCGGGTGGCAAGGAAGACACTAGCGTCGCGTCTCATTGGCTAACCACCCAACCAGCCCTGCATAGTTCCACCTTCCGTTCTCAGGCCACAGCAGGGCTCGTTTTGGGTATTGACCGCATCACCCACTTTTTGACCCTCGTAGTCTCTCTCCCCCTTTGTCGCCCATATCCTTTCATCCATCGCCAGACCCCGTTTTCGTCTCCTTTCACGAAGCCGACCGAGCCATTGCCATCGACATTGGTGTGCTATTCTCTACAAATCTCAACTGAAACCCCCCCTGGAAAACACTGTAAAAATGAACGGATTCTCCATACAAACGATCTGAAGAGCTTTGGCTTCAGTTTCTTCTCGCTCTCGACTCGCCGCCATCTCCTCCCAATCAATCACCCTCTCTCTCTCTCTCTCTCTCTCTCCCCTATGCTGCCGACGCCTTCCGCCAACTCGACCCTCTGACCGAACACTCCCCTAGCAGACGCCAGTCAGTGCCTCCTCCACGACTCCTTCGCCAGCAAAGTCTCTCGAGTTTTGTTGTTTTCACCTGCAGACTCGCTGAAGATGGACGATCCGGCCTGGACATGGCCTGCTTGGAAGTTTGGGATGAAGAGGGACGCGCTCTTCACCACGCTCCAAGACCAATATAACACCCTCCCCTCCGCCATACAAGACCCCAATGCCTTCCACCACGATGTCTACGAGATCTCTACCGAAGCCTCGACCACCGAAGAATTCCACCAGCGCATGGCAGAACGCCGAGAACAGCGGCTGCGTGAGCTGAACGAATCGCTCGAGTCCGCCTCCTTTGAGATCATCGCCAATCCCTCTCTCATCGGCACCACTCAGTGGGAATACGCCCTGCAGCTATTCCGGACGCGGTCGCTCGACTCGCTCGTCCGCTACTTTGCCTCCTACCTCTCGGCGACCCATCCGTGGCATCACGACGATGCCGAAACTGCCGTCTGCTCTGCCAGCGAGCACCCCTCTCAAACACGCGATGCCTTCTTTGACGATCAGGTCCTCACCGAAGAACCCGACTGTCTCTCTCACGACGCAGCGCCCGTCGAGCTTCCGCCGTCTCCTCGCTCTCTCACCATCTGCTCCGACGATTCTGCCGCCAACCACGTCTTCGATGTCGACGTTCTCACGCCGCCCCGCACTCTCTCCTTCTCCGACTCGGATTCCGACCGCTTCGAAGACGCACTCAAGGGCGACGACACTCGCGACACCCATCTCTCGTACCACGACGATACTTCGTCTCAGTCTTCTGGCCCCGAGACGCCTGATTCCGTCTCGGAAATCGGTGAGGAGGCCGAATTGGGTGACGCCCTGGCCGCCGCTGTCGATACTGTGGAGATCGTGTCGTCGTCATCATGCACCGGCGAGGACGAAATTGCCCATGCCGATGAAGAAAGGCATGCCACCCTAGCTGATCTCCAAGTGAAGTCCCCGTCGCTCTCTCCACAGCCCAAGACCCCTCCAACTTTGACGCCCATCACTCTTCGTTCTTCCCGCTCAGCGTCTCGTGCTGCTGCCGGCTTCTACGATGCCGCACGGCCCTCTCCCTATGCCACTCCCATTCGCCAGCGCAGCCTGTCACCCTCACGGCCCTGGACCTACGTCTACACCTCGACACAGCAAGATGCCTCGTCGGATTGCCGCAAGCCGGCCATGTCACATCGCCCATCGGGGCGGCCGACACGGCTGGAGCGCTCACCGCTGCCGGACAGTGAACGGCGCCGGAGTCCACGTGGGCTCAGCAACCGCCGAGGTCGTGATCCTGTCGATCACGAAACAACCGGGCGGGTGCAGAAACCACGGCCGATGCGGACGCGGCGGCGCGAGCGACGCGAAGGCAACAGTAATTGAAACTGACAAAACTTATCAAAAAAAACACGATAAAAAACGGAAACATGGACAACATGGACCAGACATGGAGGCAAGAAGATGATGCATTGGCATTGGCGTTGGAAGGCTGGAAGGCCAGATGGCCTGGAATGGTCAACACTTGCTTGACCGCGCATACCCGTATGGTGCACCCTCGATGGTGCAATGCTCTCTATATATACCCCTGTACATACCATACACTGTAACTCTTATGAATTGAGCGTTGAGATTGTTTGCACAGCGCGCTCGCGGACGATGGATGTCTTTTTTTTCGATTGCCATGTCGCGATATTACTAACAATCAGCCCCACTCTAGACAATTATGTAACTGACGGCGTACTTGTAAGTTCGATTTACTAGACTATAGACTGTCCAAATTCATACCCTGTACTCTACTTGTTGCTCTCGCACTCTCAAACGCTCAAATGGTGTATCATTACAATTAACATCCAATTCTATATGTCCTCCCCTGCCTCAGTACGCAATCCGCGGCTCCTTGAATGGCGCCTTGTTCAGATCCGCGACCACGCGGCCCTTCTTGTTCAAGCGGTTGCCCCGGTCCGTGATCGGCAGTATCGTCCGCGTGTGGTCCACCTCCTGGCGGCTGATGCGTGCCTCGTCCCGCGGGATCCACAGCCGCGGGATCGGCTTCCACATCTCCGGCGGCAAGTATCCGCGCCGCGCATAGTCCTCTGGATACTCGAGCGGCGTCGGGTCCTGCGGCAGCTTCCTCCGCAGATACAGATAATCCTCGTAGACGTGCGGCTGCAGCCAGCGCACAAAAAAGTTGATCTTGCTCTCCGCGTCGCCGTTCGCGTCGCCGTTCGCGTCGCTGGTCCCCTCGCCGGTCCCCTCGCCAGTCCCTTCACCGACCCCTTCGCCGGTCCCTCCGCGGACCCCCTCGCTGGGCCGGGCCCTCCTCGGCCTTCTGCCCGCCCACGGCAGGTACTGGCCAAAGCGCGACGCGGCCGTCTCCTCCTTGAAGGCCTTGGTGTCCTTCTTGAACTTGCCCTTGGCAAACTCCTTGACCCAGTCCTTGGCCATGCCAAATAGGTCGCTGAAGCCGTCCACGCCAACGGCCATGGGCAAGCCCATGCCGCCTAGGCCACGCGTCGTCACGGGGCCTTCATGCAGGCCGTCCTCGGGGTCTTCTTGACCAAAGCCTTCCTCTACATCGTAGTAGTCGGCAGCGAGACCGCCGACTTGCTCCGGGCGGTCGCCAGATGCATTCTCCTCGTCCTCTTCCCTGTCGGCAGCCAGGTCCTCGTCCTCCAGCACCAGGGTGCGCGGCAGACTGTCCAGCAGCGGGCCGACGGCGTCATTCAGCGAGATGTGCACAATAATGTTAAAGATGAGAAACATGGCCATCATGACGACGGGGCCGATAGCAGCTTGGATGGAAAAGAGGCCGATCAGGCAAACCTGAGCCATGTACAAGCCGACCATGAGGTGCATCAGCGCACGCGGGTAATGCAAGCCCTTGCTGTCGACGTCGACGCTGAAGCAGTAGAGCAGGTTGTACCGGTATACGACGTACGTGAAGGACATGCCCACACCTGCAAAGACCAGAATGAGAGGCGCGATGCATGCGTAGCTGATTGCTGTGGAGGGTTAGCATGATAAACAAGTAAGTCGCAGTTGAGCATACCAATAACGCCCAAGTTCGTATAGACGGGGAAGACGGCTCCCCAGTGTGGCTGCTTCAGGTACTGGTGCATGCGAAAGGCGCGCCGCGGGTGCTCGATGGACTTGGCCAAGATTGTGTGGCGGAACAGGTCCATCAGGTGAAGGAAGCCAGTGGCGCCACCGGCCAAGCACTGGACGGTGATGTACGACAGGTAAAAGTTGGAGGCTTTCGGCAGGTTGGTGGAGAGCAGATCCTTGATGGACAGAGGGTCGGAAATGATCTGGCTCAGAGCGGCCGAGGCGGCCGACGTCAGGGTGGTGACCAAAAACACCTGGACCACCTGGAAGATGAAGTAGGCGTGCTGCGTGAACAGTTCAACCAAGGGAACGGAGGCCACGCCAGCCGTTCTCGCACAGGCTACAAAGTCAGTACGGGGAGTTGAAGGAGGTGGGCTGCGGGTCTTACCTCGGAGCATGGCGGGAACAATGGCCATCAGCAGAGACAGAGCCAGGGCCGGCAGGAGGCCTTGGATGACGCCAGTGATGGCAGATGGCAGGCTGGCAATCCATTTGAGGAAAAACACATTCTTGCTGAGAAACTTGACGTTGGAGACGATGCCGACAAAGGCGGACGGGATGGACCAAAAGACGACGCCGGCAGCGACGACGCCCATGATGGCAAAGTGGCGAATGATGCGCTCCCACCAGCGCATGCGCATGGACGACCATATGATGTCGTCGGGGCGGATGCCAATGTAGCGAGGCGACATGTGCAAGGGCTGGTGGTGCGAGAGGACCTGGTAGGCAACCTGGGCGGAGGCCTGCGTGTCAAACTCGACAAACAGGGCAGACATGGTCTCGCCTTCGCCCGCGCGCAGCCGCCGACGGGAGCGGGCAATGGCCTGGTTGAGCGACTTGATGCGCAGACGGGTCCAGCGGATGGTGTCGACCTTGCGAAGGTAGTTGGCCAGGGGTCGGTGGCGCGGACGGTCTTGCGCGGGCAGCCACTGTGCGGCAATAGAGCCGCGGGTGTCGGGCAGGTTGGGAGCATAGCCGTAGGGATGGGTGTAGTCCATCTCGTCATACTCGCTCTCACTGTCGCTCTTGTCGTCGTCGTCACCATCCTTGTCCTCATCCTTGTCCTTGTCGCCGTCCTCATTTTCATTGGACTCGTCCTTTGCCTCCTCGATCTCGTCGTCCTTGGGCACTTCCACCCGCTCGGCCGTGTCGGACGCGGCGGCCGAGACGGGGACAGCAAAGGTGGTTGATGGACTTGGCGTGGTGGCAACGGAGCCATGGGAGTCGGAGGCAACAGAGCCGTGACGTTCGGCAAGAGCAATGACCTCCTCGCGAACCTCACGCTTGACGGAAGACGGGGCGCTGGCGTTGGAGTGTACCTCGGTCAGGGCGTGGGGGGCCTCTTCGTCGTGCTGAGAGGCGGTTGTCACAGCAGACGCCGACGTTGGAGACGCCGAAGAGGAAGAAGATGCCGCTGGCGGGTCAGCGATGCCCGAGGCGGTAGCGGTGGTACCTGTGCCAGCCGTGGTGGCGGCCGAGACTTGGGTCGGGGACTTTCTAGGCCGGAACCGAAAGAGGGCCGTCGGACCGGACAGAGGCAGGGTCTCGGACTGAGTGCCGAGGGCCTTCTTCCGTGCAGCATTGCCCTTCTTGATCAGCTCGATCTCGGCCTTTTCAAGGCGGATGGCCGTGTTCTCGCGCTCGTCGACCAGACGCTGCAGAGACTTTGTGTTTCTAGGAATCCACACGTTTCTGACAGACGGTCCAAAGAGCTTGCGAATGCGGGCTTCATCAAGGAAGCGCTTGGGCACGCAGGTAAAGAGCACAGTGCGTGCGGAGAGGCGGTGCGCATGCTGGGGAGAGAGCAGATATGCCTGGCGCAAATTGATATAGTAGATGCACTCGCGGCAGATCATGAAGAGAATGAAGCCTGGGGGGGTGTCAGCAGCAGAGCTAGGAGAGCTAGGAGAACAAGCAAGCGAGTAAGACGTACCAAAAAACACCCAGGCGATGAGGACGTGGGCGTAGAAGCGCATCTTGTCGGCCACATTGCCCATGGTCAGCAGGTCGAGCTGGCTCTGGTTGTTGCCGCCGGTGGCATCGATGGCCAGCAAGACAGGCCAGGCGATGATGCAGCCGGCAAAGCAGATGGTGACGAGGACGCGAATGTAGCGCAAGAAGAAGTAGCCGTCGAGGGAGACATGGTTGAGGAGATAGTCGTCCGAGACCTTGAAGAAGGGGACGATCCAGTTGAACCAGCCATTGGGCAGAGGAGGCGTGCGCTCGTCGCCATCGCGAATGCCGGGGATGGTGCGCGGAGCATAGACGCGAGGTGATTTGCGGCGGAGGCAGATGAAGATGGCGAGGCAGATGGCGGAGTAGACGAGAACGGGAATGAAGGTGCTGCCGAGGGACGAAGCAGAAGAGGAGTTGGTGCCGGAGGAGGTGACGTGGCTGACGGTGCCGCCGGTCGAGCCGTTGCGGCCGGAGCCGATGCGAGGGTCGCTGCTCTCGTTCTGCGGCGTGTTAGAGACGGAGCGGAGCACGGAGTGGTGGCCGGGTGGTTGTGCTGGAGGTGATTTGCTGGAGATCTCATGATGTAACAGAAGGTTGCCAGCAAAATGGGGCATGACGAAATTTGCCGCTCGACCCCAACACCACATCGAAAAGCATATCTCGTCCGAACAATCACGAAACAAGAGGAAAAAAACTCACCAAGAGAGAAGAAGTGCGGGCGATGAGCACATCTGTCCGCGGACTCCAGTCCATCATGTCTCACATTGCTCGCGAGGCCAGGCACTATTGGCAGTTGCAAGTCGGCATGCTGGGAGAGGGAGAGAGAGAGAGGGGGGGGGAGGAGGAGGGAGGGGGAGGAATGACGGTGAAAGACAATAAGGAGGAAAGGAGGAGAGTGAAAAGGGAAGAAGGGAGAGACTGAACGAGCAGAGAGGATAAGGAGAATAGGCAAGGCAATGGAGGCGTGGAGACAGACGGAGACAAGATGAAGACGAAGAGATGAAGACGAAAAATACGAGTGGAAAAAAGAGGGATTTGCCAGAGAAAACGTGCGGGGGGGGGAGGAGGCTGCTTCCCCCAAACGACGGTTAATAGGCTGTGCAAATAGCGGACCGGCTAGCGGTTGACCGCCCCTGAGTTAGCGGTGGAAGAGGCGAGGGCAGAGAGAGAAGGCAGTCGTTCTTGCCATGGCGCAGGGCTTCGAGTTCAGCTTGCCATTTTAGGACTAGCGTCGTGTGCTAGCGAGCGGGTGCAAAAGGTCTATAGGCGGCTGTAGGCGAGGTCGGGCACTTTGTCGGCCGGCAGTCCAGAGAGGGAATAGGAGCGTCGTAATGCGCGTTCATCCCCGATATTACCAGAGCGCAAGCTCGCGTTTTCGTACGCGTGTTACCAGATCGATCTTCTAGACTTTGGATGGACTCTGGACAAGGGCTTGTAATACAGGCAGAGTGTAGCCGAGGCAGATGGGCCATGTCCCAGGGCTGAGGTGTGATGGGGGGGGATGAGGAACCATTAATTGCCTGAGGGACGTTGTATCGGATGGGGGTACTGCCGTTGCTGGGTGGTTGCTATTGGGCGGCGGTGCCGTCGCCGCAAGCGCTGTAGTGATTGGTTCTTACAGCGGGCTAGACCCTGCGGCTGCCTTATAACCGAGCACGCACTCTCTCCTCTTTCCCCACGGCAGTCCGTGACCGCTACCGATTGGCTGTCACAGTGGTCGGAATGCCCGAAACTTTGCCCCAGAAATTATGGACCCTCCTGTATTTTTATGTCCTTTTTTTTCTTTTTTTTTTTTTCTTTTTTTTCCCCTTTCTTTGATCTTCAATGACATCTTCCACATCCCTCGGAACGGCGTTTGCTAGCAGATGCGAACCGGCGACTGCCGCACCGTTGGATCTTGTGCCTGCAGGCACACCAGTTGGCCGTTGAGGAGCCTTTTCTGCTGCGTATAGAGCATGCATATGCAATTTGTAACAAGGTACGATGGACTCATCTTACGTGGTCACTCATTTTATACGAGAACCGCAAATGGGGTTGCATCGAAAAAAAGAAAAAAAGAAGGGAAAAAAATAAAGGAAAGCAAGATGACTACGGCCCACATTGTCTCAGGTCCCCAATAGCCATACCGCGTGCTGATCTATGCCGCTTTCTGCTCCTTGGATTTGCCTCGCCCCTGGTCTCCAGCTCTTCAGCTTTCCACCACTTTCCCTTCTGAGACGACAGCAACACCACCCCCCTTGCCCCGACACGGTCACGCCGCCGACCTCGCCCTCCAGTCCTGTGAGCCATCTGCGCGCGTCGAGCACGCAATGCAACGTGGCGCCACCCCACACGGCCGTGTTGATGACGGTGTCGTTCATGGCGCCGGGCGTGAACCGGGCGCCCTCAGACGAGACGCGACGCGAGGGAATGCATGCCCCAGGCCAGGTTATTACCAGCGACGGCAAGCGAGAAGAGGGCCAAGCCGCCGCAAGGCACAGCTGGCCCAGACGACCCGGAGAGGGATGAAGCCAAACGTTTTGACTAGCTGGCCAGCGTTCAGAGCCGCCCAGAAAACGCAGGGGAGACTTTGACGATAGGCCGGAAAATGGACGAAAACGGCAAAGCGCCGTCTCGCGAAAACGCTCACATCTGCCACGAGACGGCCACGACGGACAGCCCCATCAGGTACTGGACCAAGATGAAGGACATGAAGCCTAGAGTGCCCTTCCTGCCGAGCGCGTCAAAGCAGATCTGCGCCGTGGGCTGGCCGCAGGCCGAGTCGAGCACCGCGGACACGTCGGGGTTGATGCACGCAGCCAGCACGATGACAATGACGAAGCCCCCCTTTTGCCGTTGGCAAGGACGACGACTGCGAACAGCTTGCATGGGCATCTACAGCACATGCCGATGGACGAGAGGATCACGAGGGGACAGCCTTGGCCGCGTTGGGGTTCCTCGGACATGTGGGCTTGATGGTGAGCAGGAAGAGACGAAGAAGAAACGCACACACGAATCAAAGGAGCCAATGGTCCAGATCGGAGACAGGCAGGCCAGGTGGTGAGGTTCTGCAGGCCAGCAAAGATGGTGCGGCCGTCGCGAGCGTGCCATCCCACGGGCAGGGCAACGAGGGTGGCGGCGATGAGGCCATGACCTGGTAGCCAGAATGCCGTTGGAAGGCGTCCAGGTGCTGTCGCGCGCGATAGTCCTTGTCAGTCTGTCAGTCTGCCAGGCAGGCAGGCAGGCAATTCGCTCGAGGACGATGCTGCCTACACGGAACAGAACAGGAAGGCAAAGCCGTAGTCGATGCTAGACAGCCCGCCAACCAGGCCAAGGCTGTTGCTGTAGCCGATGAGGAAGCCGAGGTGGCGGGTGCGCGGGCTGGCGTAGTGGTGCGTCCAGTAGTAGAGCCCCTGGTCGTAGGCACAGTACTGCCCAGGTCGGCCATGGCCATCATGCCGCCCGGGCCGGCCGGCAGCGAAGAAGCTAGCGTGCCGGTGATGGACGGCGGATATTCTCCTCGTTAAAACGTGTTCAATTTCGACAAGCAGGCACGACAATGTTGGTTCACAAACAATTGCATTTCTCGCAGCATACAATTACCTGCATGGCCACCTTACCATGCCCCGTCCCGTTGGCTGCCCCTCTCTCCCCGCGCAGGGAATCCCCATTCATCTGCTCATAACAGACGCCACAACCCGCTTGAAAGCCAGCATACAGCACGCCAGATTCAGCAAAGCAGCCTAGTGCTCAAAGACAAACGTTGGAGACTGTTGAAAGGGTAGAGAAAGGAAAGCATCTGATATGTCTCGACTGTACACAATGAGGTAATGCAGCATGTCATGGACAATCTTGCGTGCCCGCTCTGATAGTGGCTCCGAGATTGCAGCTCAAGCCACTTCGTATAGAAAAGTGGAAGAACGAGGCTGTTATCTACGCCACCATTGGCCGTCTGACGTCACACTTGACTCGTCCAAGCTTGGAATGGCCTGCATACTTACGACTGCTCGAGGATCAAAGGCGTGGCCACCAACACAACCAACAGTAAAAATGGCGAGGAATCTGCGTAAAACGCTGGGACGAGAGGGAAATGAAAAAGGAAAAGACAATGACACAATGCTCGCTGCGTGCTGTAATCGGTGCATCGAAATGCGTTATCACGACCTCGTTTGTCCAATGCGGCAGGTTGCTTGCTACGTGATAACGAGGCCGCGCTAAAACTGATCGACCCGAACTTCCGCCAACAGTCGTTCGAGTTCTCATTCGAGTCCTTCTCGCACGGAGAGGCGGCGGTGGCATCGCCCCCCTTCTGCTTCGCCGTGCCAGGTTGCGGCCCGCACGGTCTCTTGCCTGCCCCGTTCGCTCGATGCTCGTCCAACGTCTGCTGCTTCCTCTTTGGGACGCCTGGCCCGGACCAACCACCATTTGTCATCTGCCTCTGATGACAAACACAACCCAAACGTTATCTTCTTCCACTTTCTTCCCCTTGCTTGATAAGGCTTCTGGCCTTCTGTAATGGGAACAAGCTCGGTTTCCGTGATCGCCCAGTCGGCAATCGCTAGCTGCCGTCTTGGTAGTCGCCTTGTTTTTTGGCGAGCTCTTTTTTTCCTCTTCTCCTGCCGACTGCTGTTTCGACTCAGGCTCGACGGAGCGGTCGGGATGGCGCCATGCTCAACTCAAGCTCATGGGGCTCCTCAAAGTCCCTTCTGCGGTGGGCCTGGCCTGGTCTCTCCTACCTTCCAGGAAGGGGAAAGATACTACTGTCATACGGAGTGCGCGGGAGAGAGAGAGAGAGAGAGAAAGAGCCGCAGTACGACCAGACGGATAAGCAGCTCTGGGAATGCTACCTGGACCCTGGCTTATGAACCCTGAACCAACACCTTTAATCAGACACCGCATCCAATCAGCCTCTGCCCACAGTCTCTGCTCAAACGGTCGAGCCAAGTTGGCTCTAAGGATGGGTTGCAGGCACGACCAGGGGCACATGGCCGTCTGGTTGGCCCCGACGGGTGCTGAATGAGAGCAGCATGCATCGCCATTTTTCACATTGGATCCTCTGCCTAGACTTTGTGTCATCCTTCGCCATGATGCCGCAAACTTGGTCGGCCCTCTTCCTAGGCGTTCTCGTGCTCCTTTCGTGGGATTGGTTGCGGGGATTCGCTTGCGCCCATGCTGCACTGGCTCGCTCAGCGTCCTGATCGGCTCCAGCAGCTAACATGAAAAGAGAAGGTCCAGCTGTGGATGATGCTGCCATTCTGGCCTCAACGCGTGCTTTCGGGGCTGAAAAGAGAAATAGGCGCAATGCGACTGGGAAAAGCTTAGACGGTCGGTGGCACTGGTCGCAGCGACGGCTCGGCTTGGCAGGTCGACCTTGATGCATCGTCCTTCTGTTTGGTAGCTACCTTTCTTGGCATGCTCCGAGGTCACGGACGGGGTGATGACCACGAAGAGGGAAATGGCACAAGAGAGAGAGAGAGGTGCCGTTGTCGAAGATAAATAGACGGCATCCCTCGACCATTCCGACTCGATCTTTCACCCTCATCCTCCTCATCCTCCTCATCCTTCTCCTCCTCCTCTCTCTCAAGATGCCTTCTCTTGCTCTGCTCATTGCCGCTCTGGCGACCACCGCCATGGGCTCGGCCATCCCGCCGCGCATCGGCACACCTGCTGGCAACTTTGCCGTGGAGCAGGTGCGCAACGACAACTTCACGGGCCGCTCGGGCCCGCTGGCGCTGGCCAAGGCCTACGCCAAGTACGGCAAGAGCCTGCCGTCGGACCTGGAGTCGGCCGTGGCGCGGATCCAGGCGGCGGCCAAGCGGCGGCGGTCGACGGGCAGCGAGTCGACGACGCCGACCGAGTACGACTCGGAGTACCTGACGCCCGTGTCGATCGGCACGCCGGCGCAGGTGCTGAATCTCGACTTTGACACGGGCTCGTCGGACCTGTGGGTGTTCAGCTCCGAGACGCCGCAGACGTCGGTCAACGGCCAGACGACGTACAAGATCAAGAGCAGCAGCACGGCCAAGAAGCTGTCGGGGCAGTCGTGGTCCATCTCCTACGGCGACGGCAGCTCGTCGAGCGGCGACGTCTACTCGGACGTGGTCACCGTCGGCGGCCTGACCGTCAACGGCCAGGCGGTCGAGTCGGCCCAAAAGGTGTCGTCGTCCTTCACCTCGGACTCGGACAACGACGGCCTGCTGGGTCTGGCCTTCAGCTCCATCAACACCGTGTCGCCGACCCAGCAGCAGACGTTTTTTGACAATGCCAAGTCGTCGCTGGACTCGCCCCTATTTACCGCCGACCTGAAGCACGACGAGCGTGAGTCTCTCTTTTCTCTCTCTCTCTTTCCCAGAGACAAACTAACAGCCCAGCCGGCAAGTACAACTTTGGGTACATTGACGAGGACGCGTACACGGGCAGCATCGCGTACACGGACGTGGACAGCTCGCAGGGCTTCTGGGGCTTCACGTCGCCGGCGTATGCAGTCGGCAGCGGCGCCAAGACGAGCCGATCGGTGAGCGGCATCGCGGACACGGGCACGACGCTGCTGCTGCTGCCGGACAGCGTGGTCAAGGCGTACTACAGCAAGGTGACGGGGGCCAAGTACGACAGCCAGCAGGGCGGCTACACGTTCCCGTCGAGCACGACGCCGCCGTCCTTTTCCTACTACGTCGGCAGCACCAAGATCACCATCCCGGGCGCCTACCTCGTCTACGCACCCGTCGACAGCGCCACCTCGTACGGCGGCCTGCAGTCCAGCTCCAGCATCGGCATCTCCATCTACGGCGACGTCGCCCTCAAGGCCGCCTTTGTCGTCTTTGACGGCAGCGACTCGCCCCGTCTCGGCTTTGCCGCCAAGAGCCAGTAGGCGTCCAGCTATTACTAGCTTTCTCAAACTTTTCCTTAATCCTGTAATCGAGTAATCTGCAGATGCCAATGGACCAAATAAACAGTCTATCGTCGCGTTACCATGTGCTCCGGAATCCACCGTGAATCCCTCCCTGGCCCTTCCGTTTCCAAAATAAACAATATAAAAGAAAAAGAAAAAAAAACATAACCAGTTCATCCGATTGAATACCCCCCCATTCCTTTGTTCTTTCATTATTATACACATTACTGCACGCCCGACGTCGGGTTGGCGAACAGTATCAGCGGCCACTGCGCCGAGTGTGGTGCGGCGACCGCGACGGACGCGGCCGGTTCCGCCGTGACGTTGTGCTGGGCAGACGCCGGAGCACTCGAGACGCCCGACAGCGGCATCGGCTGCGGCTGCGGCTGCGGCTGCTGCTGGTTCAGCAGCAGGCCAAAGTCGACGTCCACGCCGACGCTGGCGTTGTTGGGAGGCGGAGGATTGGACACGGCGGCGCTGCTCAGCATGAAGCCGGCCTGGCCGACCTGACCGGCCATCTGTGCTGCCTGTGTTGCCTGCGTCGCCTGCGCCACCGTCACCTGCGCCACCTGAGCCACCTGTGTCGCCTGCGTCGCTTGTACGGCATACGACACCAGCGGGTTGCTTGGCGGCGCGGCTTCGGCGTGGCTGGCGTACATGTAGGGGGCGCTGCCGGTGGTCATGCCGGCGGCCATGCTCCCCAGGTTCATGCTGCTGGCCATGCTCTGCATCTCGCTGAAGCCGGCCTGGTCGTACGCGCCCCCGCTGGCCATGCCCATGTGGTACTCTGGCGTCGCCGCCATGTATCCGCTGGCCAGGCCGTCCTGGATAGGCTGCAGGGGTTGCAGATGTAGGGGCTGAGACTGAAGCTGCTGGGGCTGGGGCTGGGGCTGGGGCTGGGACTGCAGAGGCCGAGACTGAGCAGACTTGCCCTGCTCTGGCTGCGCTTGGCTGGCCGGAAAGCTCTGACGCGCCTGAAGCATGCGCCGGGCCTCGTCCTCGAGCTGCCGTGCCACAACATCAACGCTGAGCCAGACTCCTCCTCCCCCTCCTTCTGTCGGCATGTCGTGCTGGATCCAGGCCACGGTTTGTGCGCAGATCTGGGTCAGCTTCTTGTTAAAGGGCTCGTGGGGGGTGACAAAGCCGTCGACGAGGCCGACCTCGGCCAGAATGGACAGCCAGGCGCTGACCTCGCTGCGCAGGACGGCGAGCTCGGCCGGGGTGGTGTGGAAGCGGCGCTCCCAGAGGCCGGCGAGGCTGCCAAAGAGGGCAACGCAAAAGACGGACATCTGGCGCCAGTTGGTGTCGTGGGACTTGAGGGCCATGAGCCGCTGGACGACGTGCAGCATCTGGCGGCCGGCGGCCTCGCAGATGCGCGTGTTCTTGTCGCGCAGGGCCGGGTTGTTGGCGGTGCAGGGAGAGGGGTGGTGCAGAGCCAGGCGGAACTCGAGACTGGTGGTCTGGGCGAAGAGGGCCTGGATCTGGTCGGTGAGCTTGTCGGTGCCGGCGAGCAGCTCGGCCGAGCAGGCGGCCTCGACGTCGGCGGCCTTCTGCTCGAGGGTGTGCATCAAGCCCTCGTAGCGGCGGGGATGGAGGTGGGGGCCGTAGAGGTGGGTGTACATGTCGATGAAGAGCGGCGTGTAGCGCATGCGGTGCAGGGTGTGGGGAAAGTCGAACTGGTTGATGCGGGAGGGGTCGGTGATGCCGTCTTCGGTGAGGTACTCGTCCTGGATGGCGAGGGGCAGCTCGGTGTCGATGTCGTCGACGGCCATGGGCATGGGACGACCCAGACGGCAGTAGATGAAGCTGCAGAGCATGAGACAGACCCAAAAGGCGCGCCGGCGCATCTCCGTGTCGAGATTGGTGTGGCTGCTGCTGGTGTCTTGGGCGCTGCTGCCGCTGCTGCCGCTGCTGCCTTGGGCGTGGCCGTGTGGGCGGCCGCTGGGCCGCGAGCGGTGCAGGCCGAGGTCGATGGCGCGGGTGAACGCGATGTTGCAGAGGATGAGGACGCAGCCGGACTCGGAGAAGAAGCGGACGTAGGCGGTGAGCATGAGCAGGGCGATGACGCTGTTGATGGACCAGTCGGCGATGAGGTGGCACATCTTGCTCAGCGACCAGTGGTAGTGCTTGTTGGCCAGGCCGTAGAGCTGCGTCTGGCGCTCGGGGTTGTCCTGGTTGCGGACGCCATACTGGAAGTAGATGTTGGCAAAGACCATGTGGACGATGACGAGCTCGGCGGTGGAGGGCGGGGCGTGGCCGTGGCCGTGACCGTGACCGTGGCCGTCGCTGTAGATGCGCTCGAGGAGGCGCATGTAGGTCGGCTTGTGCAGGATGGGCACAAAGCGGTTAAAGGTCAGAAAGTACCACTCGGAGTACTCAAAGGCGTCGGAGCGCGACGGCAGCTCGATGCTTTTCAGCGGCGGGTTGATGTTGTAGAGGGAGCGCATAAAGGAGGCAAACGAGCGGTCGTACAGCCCGGCGGGCGCGCCGCTGTCAAGGTTGGCAAGCCCGGGGTCCGTGGCCGCCGGGCCGGCGCTGGTGTCCAAGACGGTGCCGAGGAGGGACCGGTGGAAGCTGCTGGCGAAGCTGGCGTCGGCGGCTGCGTGGGACGGCACGCTGCTGTCGCCGTAGATGTTGACAAAGACGTCGATGGGGCGGGCGGGCAGATCGGAGGCCCGGGTGTAGTAGCTGGCGGCGTAGGGAGGGGGGGCACCGGGCGGAGGGGGGAAGGACGTGGGGGTGGCCACCTTGGAGGGCGTGAGCGACGGGCTGGTGAAGACGCCGGTGCCGGTGCCGTTGCCGGTGCTGGTGCTGGTGCTGCCAGATCCGGTGCTGCTGATGTTGGTGCTGCTGCCCGTGCTGCTGCTGCTGCCCGTGTCAATGCGGACGGGCAGCTGGCGGTAGCGGACAGAGCCCAAGGAAGACCAGGTGTCAGCGTCGGCATCGGGGTCGGCATCGGGGTCGTCGGGGTCGCGGTCGGTGCCGGAAAAGGGCGACCAGTGCCAGGGCTGGACGTCGACGCCGCGGTCGCGCAGGAGGGTCTGCAAGTTGTGGATGTGGGCGAGCATGTCAGCCTTTTCTCGCTCGAGCTCCTGGAGAAAGCCGCGGCGCTCGGTGCGGCCGGAGATGCGGTCGGTGACGAAGCACTGCAGCTTCTGGGCGAGGCAGTGGGAGCAGCCTTCGGGGAGGGCGTCGCAGCGGATCTTGCGGACCTGTGGGTCAGAGAAAAGGATAGCAGGGGAGTGGTGGGAAAAGGGAGAGACCTTGCATCGGTCGCAGGCTTGTCCGGTTCGCGTGTAGGACTGCAGCTTGCTCTTGACCGCATTGGAAAAGTTGTCGCTGGGCCGCTCGAGACGGGGCTGCTTGGCCCGGCTGGGGTCCATGGACAGTGCTGGGGCACCCGGACCGGGACGAGGGTTGTGAGGGCTGTCCGGGCTGCCGGAGTGGTCGTCGAACGGCCGCTTGCCCTGCGACGGCAGGCCGAGGTGGTCAGGCATGCCAGGGGGGGGGGGGGGGGGGGGAGGGGTGCCCGAAGGGCAGGGTTGGTCAGGTCGATCGGCAAGCGGACGAAGACGCGAAATGATCGACAGCCGAATGGAAAAATGAAATGTTGGGATGGGGTTCAATGAACGGATGGCGTTTTTTGAGGCGGGTCTTGCAGTTTCCACTCTCGGTTTTCCACTCTTTCTATTTTTAAAAAATAAAAAGGTAAAAAAAAAAAATATTATTATAGGGGGCTCTTTCCTTGTGCTGGTCCCTCGTGCCTGCCTGCCTTGTCTGCCTGCCTTGTCTGCCTGCCTGCCTCCCCAGGACGACGGAGAATGCCGCGTGTGGATGCTGACCAGCTTAGCTTTTTTGTGGCGCATGGGTGCCCCATTGTTCTGGCCTTGGGACGCAAGGAGGAGTGGGTCGCTCTTGCCGGCGACCCCCGAACCGGTCAAGCCATGGAAATCGCCAAGATCACGTGCTCTCGCTGCATTTCAGTGCGTTTCCCAATGCGCGGTTAAGGTTAACGGAAACCCGCAGAAGTGGAAGAAGGCGATCTACTCTCTACTCTCTCCACTCTCTCTTCTCTCCACTCTCTCTTCTCTCCACTCTCTCTTCTCTCCACTCTCTCTACTATCTCTCTCTTTCTATTACACTTTTTCCTCGGCCAGCGGCGCTTGCGACAGATTCTCTTGCTCCAGCATGTACACCTCGTCGTCGATGTGGTGGTGGCGGACATAGAAGATGATGGTTTGGACAAAGAGGGCAATGGCCGGGCCCGCCCACACCCACTGTTGGTTAGCAAACACAAAGACAGAGAGAGAGAGAGAGAGAGACGCACAATCAGGTGGGGATCGATAATGGCCGGGATGAGAATCTCGCCGAGGGCGCTGGACAGGGCGTTGGTAAAGAGGAACATGGCCATGACGACGCTCTTGAGATGGGGCGGGGCGCGGGCGTAGGCCAGCTCGTAGGCGGTCACGTTGCAAAAGAGCTCGGACAGGGCACCGAGGCCAACGTTGGGGATCTGCCACCAGACGGACAGGGGAGAGACGTCGTCGCAGGTGCTGGCGTGGTAGCCGCAGGGCGAGGTGGCGTAGACCCGCCACTGGACGATGGCGCCGATGGCGCCGGAGACGGCCGCCAGCAAAAAGCCAAAGGTCATGCGGCGGATGGGGCCGAAGCGGACGCGGTAGCGGGCCAGCAGGGGGTAGACGACGTAGGTGAGGATGGGCGTGCTGGCAATAATAACGACGGGGTTCATGTTGTTGAGCAGGTCGTTGGGTGCGCCGTTGGTGGTCATGGCCGCGCCCTGGTTGCTGCTGACGCTGCCGATGCCGCCGTCGTTGATGTTGTACACGGGGAAGTAGAGGAACACGAGGCAGGCCGCAAAGGTGCGCTGCACGTCGGCCACGCTGCGGGTCGTCCAGGTGACGCGCCGGCCCTCGGCGGCGAGCACAGCCTCGGGCGCCGCCGCGGCCCAAAAGTCGCGGCGCCAGACGGCAAAGCGGTTGCGGCGCAGGGCTGTCCAGGTGATGCGCACAAAGTCGGTCAGCTCGGAGCCGACCGGCGGCCGCTTGCTGATGCGGCTGGACACGGCCAGCAGCAGCACCGGCAGCAGGATGTAGACCAGGCCCGGCAGCAGAAAGGCCAGCCAGAAGCCGACGTACTTTTCCGTGTAGGTGGTGGCAATGGCGAAAAAGGCGCCCACGTTGATCATGGCGTAGAAGAGCAGCATGATGCGCTGGATGGTCCGCTCCGGGTCGACAATCTCGCGCTCGCCGCGGCGGTTCGTGCGCACGTACTGCCGCTGCTGCCGGTACTGGTCGATCACCGTCGGCGCCACGTTGGGCTTGAAGATGCCCGCACCAATGGCCAGCAGGAACAGCGAGATGACAAAGGGCGCCACCCCGTGGCCCGCCCGCAGCACCGCCGGCGCCGCCCCCCCGATCATGATGACGTGCGCCACCGCGCCGATCACCACCCCCAGCATGATCGTCTTGTACCGGCCCAGCCGCGTGTCCGCGATCCACGCCCCCAGGATGGGGAACACGTAGGCCAGAAAGGTGAAGAGCAGCGAAAAGGCCGACGCAAACTGCAGCCCCTTGCCCAGCGCCCCCGCGTGCCCGTTGGCCGCCCCCTTGGCCACCGCCCCCGCCCCGTTGCCGCCCTTGGGCAGCGGGAACTGCATAAAGTTGCTAAACACCGTGCTGGCCCCGTAGTACGACGCCCGCTCCGCCAGCTCCACCACGCACAGCACGTACGACACCGCCGGGATCCGTCCCGCCACCCGCGGCAGCGTGCTGCGCTCTTCTTCTGTCGGCGCCGGGTACTCGGGGTCGTCGTCCACCTCCGCCGCCGGACGCGGGCTGCCCACCACCGCCGCTGTTTCCGCCGGCCCAATCTCCTCGGCTTCCACCGGCACCGCGCCCGTAAACACCTGCGTCGTCCCGGCACCCTTCTTGGGGCCCGAGGCCACCGTATCGATCGAGGCGTCTGGCCGTCAGCGCTGTCGCAAACAGGAGCATCGAGTACTTACCCATACTGTTCGTGTTGGGTCTTGTTCCCAATCTAACGAGAATTGGCTGGGGAAACGAGGATGGGACCTCTATTTATGCCTCGTCGGACTGTTCCTTCCTTTTTCGTCTTCACTCGCTTCAACTCTTCCCAGTACACCCCTACAGCAATACAGACACGATCACGGCATGGCCGCGACAATCGCTATCAGCAGGGTGGTATGGCGTGTGTGTTCCGCTGGTGGGACCGCGTTGGGGGTTGCGGAAGCGATTTGGCCGCATGTCTTGCTTTGCCAGCTTCCCGATGCAGCGTAGCCACAGGAATGCGGCGTAGCTGCAGTTGTCCATCCCAGCTGTCGTCAGACGAGGCGCATGACGTGCTGGCGTTGATGCAGACAAGAGCACAAGCACTGACAAGCCGGGAGCTCAATCCTTGGCTTATCTCAACCGTACTTTGTCCCTTGCAAAGCGACACCCTTGGCCAAGCGATCGCACTTGAGTGGAGCGATGCTTCTTTCAACCACCTTCCTTGTCCTGTTATCTGGCTTTCTCGAACAGGGATCTCATCCGGGGATATCTTGTTGCGTGCAATAGGTGGGAATGCCGCCATTCTTCTCCGCAATGGCCCCATTCGGATGGCGTTTGCACCAGGACCCCCAGTGCTCCCCCGTGGCCTACGCCCAGCTCTCGCGCCGCCGATAGCTGCCTATCCCCCGCAGCCCCAGCGCTTGTCGGCTGGCCCCCTGCAGCTCGACAAACTGGAGTGGGCGGTACTCGGCGTTCCACATCTGCGCGCGGATCCACGCCTCGAGCTCTGCGTCGTCGGCCAACGGTATGTCCTCGACCGTGGCCAGGCCCTCGGCCGCCGCCGCCCGGATCACCTTGCGCGCGATGCGCACGCTGACGTCGCGCACCTGCTCGACGCCGGGCAGCAACGGCGCGGTCGCGTCGGCCAGCGCCGGGCTCAGCTCGGCCACGCCCTCCACGGCCGCCACCAGCATGCCGTCGGTCACCCGCGCGGCCCGGCACAGCACGCTGCCGAGCCCGATCCCTGGGAAGACCACCGAGTTGTTGCACTCGGCAATCTTGATGGCCACCTCGGCCCCGTCGTCGCCCCACGGCCCGCGCACCGGCGCAAACGGCGAGCCCGTCGCCACCAGCGCCCGGCCCTGCGTCCAGGCCAGCAGGTCCGTTGGCACCGCCTCGTGCAGCCGCGTGGGATTCGACAGCGGCAGGATGATCGGCCGCTCGACGTGCCGCGCCATGGCCTCGACGATCGCGCGCGTAAACGCTCTGGGCACCGTAGACGTGCCCACCAGCACGTTGGGACGGATGTGCTCGATCACGCCCAGCAGGTCCGTCGGGCGCTCGGCCCACTCGGCCGGGTCCTTGGCAAAGACCGTCTGCGCGTGCGACAGCGACATGCCCGTCATGAGCAGGCCGGGCTTGTCGATGAGCCTGTCATTAGCCACTGGCAAACGCCTAGACAAGAGGAATCGCACCAGATCTGCTTGGCTGCCCCCTCCTTGCTGATGTGGCGCTCCGCGGCAATGGCATCGCGCACCTGGTCGGCGATGCCGACCCCGGCGGTGCCGGCGCCGAAGACGACCATGCGCAGGTCGCTGAGGCGCATCTGGCTGATGTGCAGCCCCGAGAGGATGGCGGCGAGCGTGACGCAGCCGGTGCCCTGGACGTCGTCGTTGAAGCAGGGCAGCTGGGGCCGGTACTTGTCGAGGATGCGGCGGGCTGCGGTGTCAGACGAAGCGTAGACGAAAAGACAAGAGGATAGCCAGCGCGGGCTGCTCACCATTGTCCAGGCCAAAGTCCTCAAAGTGGATGTAGGCCTGGGGAAAGAGGCGGCGGGCCGACTTGACAAAGGTGTCGACGAGCTGGTCGTACTGCCAGCCGCGGACGCGCTTCTCGCGCAGGCCCAGGTAGAGCGGGTCGCGCAGCAGCTGCTCGTTGTCGGTGCCGCAGTCGAGCACGACGCCCAGGGTGCGGTTGGGGTGGATGCCGGCGCACAGCGTGGTCAGGATCAGCTTGGCCAGCGAGATCAGCACGCCGCCGACGCCCTGGTCGCCGATGCCCAGGATCTCCTCGCCGTCCGTCACGACAATGTAGTCGATGTCTTCGGGGCGGCCCCACTGGGCCAGGTTGTGGAAGACGCGGTCGATCTCGTGGATGCTGAGGAAGCAGCCTTCCGGCCGCCGGAACAGCCGCGAGTAGTTCTGGATGGCATCCCCCTCCGTGGGCGTGTAGAGGACGCTGAACATTTCTTGAAAGTGCTCCTGGGCGAGCTGCAGACGGTCAGCACGAGACCACGTGACCATCAGCCCGCATCCAGAGCACCCACCCGGTAGAACAGCACTTGGTTCTGGTCGCGGACCGACGTGAGAAAGGTGTTCTTGGCCAGGTCGTCGACGCGCGTGCTGTACTGCTCGTAGGCCCGCTCCACCTGCTGCTCCAGCGACTGCTCGCTGGCCGGCAGCAGGCCGGACAGGGCGAAGTCGTGGCGCTCCCTCTGGCTGAAGGCGGAGCCCTTGTTGAAGATGGGGTGGTTGAGCAGCGCTGTCCCGCGCAAGGCACACTCGAGAGGGCCAGCGCTGCTGAGCGGAAGGTGATCGTAATTGGGCATGGAAACGAGGTGAGGCACAAGTGAACAGGCGAGAGGAGAAAAGGGAAGCAAGAGAAAAGAGTCTTTTGATCACGACAGTTGTTAAATGCAGCTCAACCCGGCTCGTCGCTTCCCCAAGCCGGTTGTATGACGTAGCTCGATTGGGTGACGCTGTCTGACTAACCAATCGCCGCTGTGGCTTAACAAGCCAACTGTCTACAAGCGGCAGGAACGCCCTACGAGTACGTACATGTCGGAGCGCGAGGAGCCGTGCCCGCGTGGGAAGGAGCGCGTCTCCCGCTTGCCCCTTCCCCTGTAAAGGGGCAGAGGCAAACGAGACTGCGCTCGGCGGGCGCGGACTATGAGGGTCCACTAGATTGATCTGGCAGCGGCGAGCAGGCGGGAGAAGCAGAGCAAGCCTGCTTCTCTCAGCGCTGTCCTTCCCTGGAAAGCCCATTTCCAGCGACCATCACAAGACGCGAGGCGCTGGAAAGCCGAAGACCACATGGAGTGTGGTGGCTGACGGGAGCTGCGGAATTGACGAGAAAAAGAAGAGAGAGAAAAAGAAGAGGACCGTCTCTGCCGCCTGGCTTCGTTCTCTACGCTTACCTTTGTGGGTGGCTGTCATGCCTCCTGCCAGGTGTAGAGAAACGATTGAGGTTTTTTCTTCTTTTTTTTTTTTACCGTTTTTTTTCATGGACTGAAAAGAACTTGAGGCTTTTGTGTAGTGGGTCTGCTGACTGAGCAGACAGGTGGGGTGGAATGGAAGTGGAATGAGTGGAATGGTGGAATGGATCAAAATTAGAATAAAGCACACGCCAAGCGGTGAAGGGCGGCAGATCCATCGCTTGAACAAAGAACGCGCTTTTCTCGTGTCCATTTAAGCGTAACCTAAGCCGGCAGGCGGCTCGCGCTATATTATAAGTACTGAATGCTGAGCCGCGGGCTTCCGACTCCGCGCCATTTCCTCAGCATGACTGGCAGACTGGCATGCCAAGGAGCGCGCAAACCTCGTCACGACGCGGCTGCTTGGAAGGGCGGCTGACTTGGATTGATATGAAACGAACCTCGATTCTTGTTTGGGAGTCAGATCCGTTCCAACTTTCTACAAGGATTGGCATTCGATGTGGGCTCTTTATACGAGAACACTGCCTCCTGGTGCTCGCTGGACCACACCCGAACCACCCCTATCCCCTGCATGCCAAGCAGCTAAGGTTATTGTTTTTCCGCACGTCTGACTTTGTGGGGAAAGATCACTGCCGGGGCGGTTGTCACTGGGTGGAGGCAATTTCTCACGCCAAGAGCCTCTGCACCTCGTGTTGCCCAAAAGGCCACTGCTGGCATGACTGGATGGAAGTAAGACGGAGCTTGGCTCTCTCGTACCAGCCGGCATGCCAAGTCGCCCTGGTGGAGGGCGTTATAATGACACTATGCCCGTCAGAATGGGGCGCTGGGATGCGTGCGCTCAAGCATTCGTCCCGTCTCTGCAACAAGCTTCCTGTGCCCCTTTGCCGAGAAACCCCTCGCGATGCTTGTATCGACCGGTGACGTCCGCCCGCTGTCCCAGTCTCTTGCCGCCCAATCGCCATGAAGCCGATCGCGCTCGCTCTGCTGGCCCTGCCGGCTGCCGCTCTGGACGTCGACATTGACTCTGCTGGTGAGCTCCATCATGCTAAACATTTGCGGCCTTTGCTGACAGCCAAGACTCGATCAAGCAGGCCACCAAGCTCATCGCCAAGAACCTCCTGTCCTACTACCACGGCGACGAGCCCGGCAAGGTCCCGGGCATCCTGCCGGGCCCGCCGCCCAATGGCGACTACTACTGGTGGCAGGCCGGGGCCATGTGGGGGACGCTCGTCGACTACTGGCACTTTACCGAGGACGCGACGTACAACAACGTGACCAGCCGGTCGCTTGTGTTCCAGGCCGGCGCCCCGGCCAACAGCTACCAGCCGGCCAACTGGACCTCGTCGCTCGGCAACGACGACCAGGGCTTCTGGGGCCTGTCGGCCATGCTGGCGGCCGAGACGGCGTTTCCGGATCCGCCGGCGTCGGATCCGCAGTGGCTGGCCCTCGCCCAGGCCGTCTTCAACACGCAGGCCGCGCCCGACCGCCACGACAGCACCTGCGGCGGCGGCCTGCGCTGGCAGATCCCCTGGGGCAACATCGGCTACGACTACAAGAACTCGATCGCCAACGGCATCTTCTTCAACATGGGCGCCCGCCTCGCCCGCTTCACCGGCAACGACACCTACGCCAAGACGGCCGAGGCCACCTGGAACTGGGTCGAGGGCATCGGCCTCATCTCCCCCGACTGGAACATCTACGACGGCGCCCACGTCGAGACCAACTGCACCGACATTGCCAAGGCCCAGTTCAGCTACAACGCCGCCGTCTACCTGCAGGGGGCGGCTTTTCTGTATAATTATGTACGCTCCCTCCCTCCCTCTCTTTCTCTATGTGTCTAACTCCCAGACCAATGGCTCTGACGTCTGGCGCGAGCGCGTCACCGGGCTGGCCAACCGGACCATCAACCTCTTCTTCTCGAGCGGCGCCGCCGTGGAGCTGTCGTGCGAGCTGGCGGACCGCGTGCAGTGCAAGACGGACATGCTCTCGTTCAAGGGCTACCTGCACCGGTGGCTGGCCATGACCACGCAGATCGCGCCCTTTACCAACGACCTCATCATGCCGGCCCTGCGCAAGAGCGCCCAGGCCGCCGCCAAGGCCTGCGACACCAACGGCGTCTGCGGCTTCCGCTGGACCACCGGCGGCTACGACGGCATGACCGGCGTCGGCCAGCAGATGAACGCCCTCGCCGCCCTCTCCAGCCTGCTCGTCCACCACACCTGGGTCCCGCCCCCCGTCTCCACCGGCAACGGCGGCACCAGCGTCGGCAACCCGGGCGCCGGCAGCAGCCCTTCCCAAAGACCCTCCGAGTTCCGCCCCATCACCACCGGCGACCGCGCCGGCGCCGGCATCCTCACCGTCGTCATGCTGTCCTCCATGCTGGCGTCGTGCATCTGGCTCAACACGGAGTTTTTCGAGACGGGGCTGTCAGCGGCAAAAACGTAGTTCTCTTTGTTTTTTTAATCTTTTTCCTTTTTTTTTTTTTTTTTTTTTTTTTTTTTTTTTTTTTTCTCTTTTGCATAGCGTATCCGGGAAGCGTCACTTACGTGGTTGGCAACATTACCGACCGCCGACGAGGGCAATCGGCTGCAGGCAAAGCTGCCGTGAACTGATCTTGAAAGCATCGAGAGCTGAGTTTCATCGCGGGTAGGTTAGGTCCAGTGATGGAGGTTTGGTTTAAAATCGAGATCCATAAGAACTTGTGTATAGTCGCAACTCGGTGAATTCAAAGTCGTGTGGGCAGTTAAGACCCAGCATGTGCTGGTTATGAAGACGGGGCAACGTCAAGGCGGCAGGAATCAACGAGATTAAATGTGCATTCGGCACATGAAGCCTAGGTTGTTTGTAAGGCGAGAGAAAAAGAATAATCTTGTTATTTAGTTCTAACCTGAGGATAATTCTCAAACTGTTAAAATCGGCGTCCTTGTATATATAAACACTGTTAAATTACGTTAACATCGTATCCATCTTGATCTATTTTGGCCATAAAAGTTACTTTGTCTTTAATTCAAGAAAAAAAGCTGGACAATACAGAGTGAATATTGAGATGAATTGAATGCTGGCCATTCCAACAATTGTAGAGTAAATGACATCAGCTCTTTTATGTTCAGGTGAACCAAGGCGATTCAGAAAACAGGTGTAGCCAGTGAGTAAAAGCTGAGACGAAAGTGAAGAGACAATTGTATTCTGTTGCTTTTGTTATTTCTTCTCCCTCATCTCTACTTGACTCTATCAACAAAACATGGACTCCGCCACCGACGGCAGAGACATTGCCAAGCGCGTGAGCCTCGAGCGCATGATGACGGAAGCCAGCGGCCGCGTGCCGTTCCAGACGGTCTACCTCGGCTCGACCAAGGCGTCGTCGACGCAGTACAACCCGGCGACGGACTGCCAGGACGGGACGACGTACGCGGCGGTGGCGCAGGGCCCCGAGCTGGTGCCGGCGGCCACGGCCAAGCCGTACCTCGAGGTCGGGCTGGTGTTTGGGCGGCGGCCGGACCGGTACGTGCCGCGCGGCAAGTCGCGCGACAAGCAGCGGCTGGCGGACATGCAGAAGCGCGGCGTGCTGCGGCGGGACCCCGAGGCGATGCGCGTCTTCACGCCCGTGGCCGCGACGGTGCCGACGCAGGCCAAGTTCTACGTCGGCTGCGCGCTCGCCCACGACAACGACGGCCGCCTCTGTCCGCGGGTGATCCCTGTCAGCTGCGTCTTCTTCTACCCCGAGTTCTGGCAGGGCATCGACGACAGCCTGCCCAGCAAGCAGCGCCTGCTCGCGGTGTGCAAGGCGTGTCGGGAGCATGCGGCCGGTCACAAGACGGGTCCCCCTGACCTCTGCCGACACGCCAGACGAGGCTTTTCTCGCGCTGAAACAGGAGCTGACAGTGAGTTCCCTCTACGAGAGAAAGCGAAAAAAAAAAAAAAAAAGCTTAGAGTAGACAACCCTGGGCACCCGCCTGGATGTCTCGTTTCTCGAGGAGATCCACGCCGTCCTCTGTGCCCTGGCGCCCAGCGACCGTCTGCCCCTGCGCGGCGCCGGCTTCTTCTTGGAGCTGTGCCAGGCCACCATGGCGCCGGGCCAGTGCGACGAGGCCGGGGTGCGGCAGGCGCTGGAGGCCAGGCGCGTGCATCTTCGCCATGCCGCCGGGGCCCAAGACCGGGACAACGGGCGACTAGAGGCGGACGACTTCCGGCACGTGCTCGTGTGCATCCGCGAGGTGCTGGCCAAGGTCCGCGCCCACTCGGACAGCGTGTCGGCCACGGTGGCCGACCAGGACGTGTGCGCGCTGCTGGCGGAGCTGGTCCGGTACATTGACGAGATTTTGGTCATCAGCGAGCAGGTGGTTCCGTCTATTACAGTCTGTATGCAGCTCAAGAGAATCAAAAACTACTTCCACTCCTGCAGCCACGCCCGCACAAACGCGGCTTCCTGTGCCTGCACGGCGCGGATCGGCGCGGGCGGCAGGTCGGCCGTGGTCTCGTTGGGCCAGAGCCCGTTGCTGTCCCAGTGGTGGACGGCGCCGCCGCCAATGAGCAAAAAAGGCTCGCTGGTCGTGCTGGCGCGGCGGCTGCCGCCCACGGGCGCGTGCGGCGTGGCGGCCAGCCAGGGGTCGGCCTCGCCGTCGATGAAAGCCAGGCGCGGATAGCGGAGGCCGAAGCCGCCGAGGCGGTTGATGGAGGCGACGTCGGGCGGCGCCGTGATACCAAACGCCTCGCGGCAGATGGTGGACAGGTAGGGCAGGTCCAGCAGGCGGCTGACCAGCGGCAGGCGGTCGTCGGGCACGCCGGAGCCGGTGGCCAGGTAGCCCCACTGCGTGCAGTACTGGTAGGGCCAGGCGCGCCAGCGCTGGGTGAGGTCGTCGCGGCGGTAAAAGGCCGGGTCGCGGTTGCTGTAGCAGGCGTCGTGCGTCCGGCCGGCCGGACAGGGAAAGGCGGCGGCGAGCCAGCCGACAAAGTTGAGCACGGGGTCGGCGAGGGCGTCGGCCTCGTCCGCGTAGCTGGTGGCGGCCAGCAGGGCCACGACGTCGGCCCGCCGGGCCTCCAGTTCGGGATAGAGCAGGCGCGGGGCGGTGGCGTTGCCGCAGTAGCGGCCAAACTCGGGGCGGCTGAGCGCCGGGTCCCAGTTGGTCGACTGCCAGCCGGCCAGGGCCTCGCTGAGCACGGCGGCAAAGTCGTCGTCGTGCGTCACGCTGCCGAGGCCAAACGCCGTCTTGAGCCGGCCCACGCGGGCCACAGCCTCGGGCGGCTGCAGCGGCTTCTGCTCGGTCGTCCGCACGCTCGCTTGGGCCGCCCGGCCCGCCAGCAGGATCTGGTCGGCGGCGTGCAGCACCGTCTGCGTGGCAGCGACGCAGTCGGGCGGCGCGTGGTGCCGCTGGGCCTCAAAGTAGCGCCAGTAGTCGTGGATGGCCACGGTGACGCCCGACGAGGAGATGGCCCCCCAGAACACGTCTGGGTACAGCACGCGCAGAAAGGCCACAAAGGCGCCGGCGTAGGAGCCGCCGTAGGCGATCCACGGTGCCGCACCCGCCGTCAGGTCCACGTGCTCCAGCCCCGGGAACCGCACGTGCCGGGCAAAGTAGGCCGTGTCCGCCAGCGCCTGCTCCGTGCGCAGGAACCGCAGGCTCGCCGTGCTGAGGTTGGCCACGGGGAAGCTGGCGCCGTAGTAGCGGTGCTCCAGCACCACTGCCAGGCCGCCTGTGGCCTGGGCCAGCTGCGCCGCGATGCCCTTTTGCAGCAGCGGCAGCCGGTTCGTCCCGCTCGTCTCGCCGGCCGCGTACAGGATCACCGGTCCGCCGGGCGCGTAGTGGCTCGCGTCAAACCAGTAGCGCAGGGCAAACGTGTCGTTTGAGTGCGGCTCGTAGAGGGAGTCGTTGTGGAAGTGGTCGACGGGGACGGCGAGGGTGTGCGCCGGGTAGACATCGGCCAGCTCGATCTCGGGGACGACCTGGGAGTCAGTGGCGGTCTACAGAAAAACGAACGGTCGGCGGACGGTGCGGAAGAGCTCACCTGTTTCCGGAGCTCGCGCAGCGGCTGCCACGTGCGCAGAGCAGCGCAGCCGGCCAGCCAGGCCGACACGAATAGGACCGCCTTCATTGTTGGTTGTTGTGTAAAGTGGTGAAGATGCCATCACGACCCACTATTTGCTTGTTTGCTGACGTAATCATTGTTTAACTGAGAACAATATCAGACGATACTGTTCATCCCTCGTCTTATACCTTACTATCTCGACCGCAAATGCATGCAGGATATCATAACCGCCGCTCCCTCAGTAGCCCTCGACAATCTTGGTAAAGTCCAGGCGCTGCTGCGCCGTCGGCGACGTGCGGATGACGTCGGCCAGCGGCGGCTGCCCGTCGAGGCGGCGCAGCTCAAACTGCTCGTAGAGGCCGCCGAGGTCGTTGTGGCCGGTGAGCACGCGGGCGATGGCGTAGAGCCCGTCGTAGCGGATGCCCACGCTGGGCGCCCAGGGCGACTTCTTGGCCGAGGCCGACCGCAGCACCCGCAGCGGGTGGCCCTTGGCCAGCGACGTGTGCAGCGCCTGCGTGAAGCTGCTGCGGGCGGCGGCAGCGGCCGGGTTGCGGTTCGTGTGGCTGCGGCTGCCCGAGTAGCGGACGACGTCGCCGCGGTCGTCGTCGAGGTCGTCGTAGGTGCCGGCGATGACGATGCTGTAGGCGCCCAGCCGCGCGCTGCCGGCGATGCCGCCCTGGCTGCTGCCGTGCGCCCCGTGGAAGAGGGCCACCATCTGCATCGGCCACCACGCGCCCACCGCCAGCCCGTTGGCCCCAAACACCATGGCGCTGCGCGGCCGGTAGTTGGGGTTGCGCCGGTACACCCGGTTGCCGTGCCGCCCTTGCGTGATCACCACGCCGTGCATGATGCCCTCCTCGCCAAAGATCGGGTGGTCGCGCGGGGGGGGGCGGATGACGGACGATGTGGCCGGAGCTGCTGCTGCTGCTGCTGCTGCTGCTGCTGCTGCTGCTCCGGTCTCTTCTTCATCCTCCCCCTCCTCCACCACCGCGTCCTCGCCCCAGTTCTGCTCCGCCCACTTCTGCATCAGCTGCTCCGCCGCCGCCACAAACCGCGCCGGGAAGCCGTACTTGGGATCCACAATCAAGCCGAGGTACTTGTCCACGTGCGTGCTGTCGCGCAGCTTCGGCGTCATGCTGATGCAGTTGTCCAGGTACAGCAGAAACTGCTCCAGAAGCGGCACCTTGGACAGCTCCTTGGGCTCCTTGGGGCTCTTGAACTGGATGGCCAGCCATTTCACCACCCGCTGCTGCGTGTTCTTGATGTAGTACTCCTGGCTGCTGAAGCTGGTGCCCACGTTGGGGATCAGCACTTCCCCGGGCATTTCGCTCACTGACATCTCACGATCTTTATCACCAACGTGGAAACGTGCCTTTCGTTGTCCAGAAATTGTATATTGTTCTGAACAGAATAACGCGCATTGCCTGAGGCTACAAAAGCACCTGTAACAACAGGCAACAGTCGTGAATTGGAAACCGGGGTTACAGTCACGTGACATAATGTGGAGACATCTTCGCGCTGGTAGCCTAATGAAGCAAAGGAGGCAAGCCGTCGGATCTTGACTGATTTTCGTGGTCATGGATCCGGGGTAATTCCCGGTTTCTGTGTGGCTTGCTGCTGATTTAAATACAGGTCCGAGGAGAACTGGACACTTTCCTTGTCCATCCTCCGACCCTCACGACTCCACGACTCACCTCTCGACACCTCACCTTCACCTTCACTACCACCACCACCATGTCTTGCTGTGACGTCGGCTGCAACCCCAGAGCGGGCTGGCCGAACCCAAACGCCCGCTTCGGCGGCGACAGAACCATCAAGGGCGGCCACATCAAGCGCCAGCCGCGCCGCCGCGCCTTCTTCTCGCCTCAGCTGCAGCGCGCGTCTGTCCTCGTGCTCGACCCGGCCTCCATCACCCTGCGCGAGGCCGCCGTCGTGCTCGTGCTCGGCTACGCCCTCTACTGCGGCTACTTTGCCGTCGACCGCGTCTGCGACGCCGTCGCCCGCACCCCCGTGGACGACCTCTGTCCCGCGCTCACCCTGGTCCAGTGCAGCGGGCAGGCCGCCTGGTTCGTCCTGCAGATGACCTGTCACTGGGCCGCCGCCGTCGTGCCCTGGGCCATCGCTGCGGCCGTGACCGTCTTCTTTTTGGAAGAGGCCCGGGTGGTGGCGCGGCGGAAGATCCGGATGTGAGGGCCCTGTATTACATACACTCGTCCACTGTTCTATTAAATGTTGTCTATTCCGGAAAATGCGCTCATCATAATGTACAAACAAGACCGTCTGGCTCAAAAGTCCCTATGCGTCCTGGGTATGCATGAAAACAGGGTGAAAGTGGCAATAGCAACAATACAACTATGCAAACGCACCCACGAGGGCCATCAGGGTCGCGCCCGACGCCACGGCCAAAAAGGCGTTGCGCCGGCGCTGGCCGTAGAGCGTCTTGTAGCTCTTCTCGGTCAGAAAGTCCTCGGCCAGCAGCTGCACCAGCCCGGCAAAGAGCAGCAGCCCGCTGGAGATGGCGTTCATGATGCCGACCATCAGCAGGCCCGTCTGGCTCTGCGGGTCGTACAGGTTGTGCACGACGAGGCCGATGGCCTGGCCCAGCGGCGTCGTCGTGCCGTACGCCAGCACCATGAGCCAGGGCCGCCACGACGCGCGCGGGAAGTGGATGGCGGCGATGCGGCTGCCCAGGGCCAGGCCCTCAAAGGCCTGGTGGAAGCCAATGGCCACCAGAAACACCACAAACGCCGGGCCCGTCGCCACCGACAGCGCCATGCCGATGAAGACGCTGTGGAACAGGATCCCCGCCTCCAGCAGCAGGCACTGCAGCATCATGCGCTTCTGCGTCTCCGAGTCGGGCCGGTGCACCGGCGTCGCCTCGGACGTGTGGTCATGCGTCGGCACCTGCGCGAGACTCTGGCTGCGGCTGCGGTTCCGCGCGTGGCTGTGCACGGGGGGCGCGCTCTTCTGGCGCTCGCTGTCGCAGCCGTCCTCGCAGTCGACCTCGTAGTCTTTGCCCAGCATCGGCCGGTCGTCGTCGTCGGCCGCCCCGTTCATCGGCGTCGTCTCGCTCACGGGCGAGCCGTGGTCGATGAGCCCCGTCGACGGGCCCACTTCGCGCAGCACAATGTCGTCCGGCCGGTGCCGCGACGTTCCGCGGCGACCCGACAGCCCGCTGCTGCCTTTTGGCAGGTTGCCGTTGCCGTTGCTGTCGCCGCTGTCGCCAGGCGCGTCGGGCGCGTCGACATCCTCGTCGTCCCAGAGGTCGTGCGAGTGCGAGTGGCCGGCGCCGCGCGTCGTCAGATACGACTCGAGCCCGACCACGCTGATGGCAAAGACCATGGCGATGAGGCCCGCGAGCGGCTCGTAGCCCTTGTTGAAGAAGGGAGGGAGGCAGGGGTCCGTCAGGGACAGGAAGGCGGTCGGCAGCAGGTGCACAAAGGCCGTCGCGATCAGCACGCCCGTGCCAAAGTGCTGGCTGTAAAAGATGATCTTGCTGGGGCGCCGGCCCTTGCTCATGCGCCGCTTGAACAATGGGAAGCCGCACGCTGCGATGTTAGTCAACGGCAAGAGATCGACGTCTAGGGAGGGGAGGGGGGGGTACCTAATGTGCTGATGATCAGTATCAAGAAAAGGGCAAACACGTGCAGCGGTGTGTCGTAGGCGCCCTGCTTGCCCGAGCCGCAGGCTGGCCGAGCTTCCGGTGCATCGCCGGCCTGCCGACGGTCCAGCTGACCCTCGAAATACCGTCCTGCCCCGGCCCGGAGGGCGGCGGAGGATGAAACGTCTGGTGGTTAGCATGAAGTAGGGAATGCCCGACAGCATGGAAGCAGGCTTGCACGCACCGATCGTCATGGTTTCGGTTCTCTGCTCGGATGGCAGAAACGGGGGTCGGACCTGAAAGCAGACCGAGGCGAAAGGGGAAATAACTACTAGTTATACGAGCCTATCGGTATCGCCACGTGATGTATCAATCCGGATTTGGCAACGCTGGCTCCATCACGTCGGCGCAGCAGTCATTGGCCAATCACTCTGCATGCTGTTGACACAGATGTGGCCTAATAGTTGGGACAATGGACAGGAAATGAAGTCTGGGCGTTTCATGCAGGAGGGTTTTTCTCCTCTTGGCTGTTGCAAAACATATTAGTAAGCAATATTATGTAAAGTTCTATGGTGATCACGTGAAATTACAGACACGTGACCATTGTAGGGTTTGGCGGTCCACACCAAAAAGTTATGGCCAAAAACTTTTTTGGCGGGGCCGAAAATTGCTTGCCCTGTTTTCACTGCACATTGACGCATCTCGACGACCATTTTCCTCACAACCACTCAGACACCTCCAAACACAACACAACGCAATGGCCAAGCTTTCGTAAGTATTTTTGCGTGGATGTGCAGGTTGCCAGACGAGCCGACGACGAGGACGGAGGACGGAAGAGGAGGGATTGTGTTGGCAGTGGACCGGAGGGCCGAATGCTGGACGCTCCGAACGACAGTTTTCGCGGCTGGGAGTTGAACGAATCGGCTCGGCTGGCAGCTGGAAAAAAAAAGAGAAGAAACGAGAGGCTGACAGGACAGACGTGGTGCCCCTGGTGGCAAGCTCAAGATGACCCTGGGTCTTCCTGTGTACGTTTTTTGTCCCCCCCCCCCCCCTCTCCTTCGGCGCTGACCAACAGCGGCGCCATCATGAACTGCGCGGACAACTCGGGCGCGCGCAACCTGTACATCATCGCGGTCAAGGGCACGGGCGCGCGGCTGAACCGGCTACCGGCGGGCGGCGTGGGCGACATGGTGATGGCGACGGTCAAGAAGGGCAAGCCCGAGCTGCGCAAAAAGGTGCACCCGGCCGTGATTGTGCGCCAGTCCAAGCCGTGGAAGCGCACCGACGGCGTCTTTCTGTACTTTGAGGACAACGCCGGCGTCATTGTCAACCCCAAGGGCGAGATGAAGGGCTCTGCCATCAGCGGACCCGTCGGCAAGGAGGCGGCCGAGCTGTGGCCGGTACGTCTCTTCCTCCTTTATTCTCCTTTCTCTGCTAACCCCCCAGCGTATTGCCAGCAACGCTGGTGTCGTCATGTAATGGATGGGAGGCAAGGAAAAAGATTGGTGATGTTTGGGCTGCGGTGTTTTTCAATGGGCATTTCGTATCACCAAAAAAAGAGAACAAACAAAAAAATTGAAACGCAGACATGTGATGACTCTTTGACCGTAAAAGGATTAAGTACATATTACCATTTTGCCCATGTGCCTTTTGCATCCAGACTCCAGAACATGCGCGGCGACACACACGACGAACAGAAGAACAACACGACAAAACGAAGACGAAAAGAAAGAAAAATTACACATCACCGCCTCGCTGGCCGCAGAGGGAAACACTACACCCCCGGCCGGCCGTAGAGCATGCTGTCGTCCATCGGGCCGGGCCCGCCGCCCATGTAGTCGCTGCCGTCGGGCCCCGCATGAGCCGGCACCGGCGGCACCGGTCCGGCTGCCGCCGCCACCGCCACGGCCGCCGCCGCCTGCTGCGCCGCCGCCTTTTTGGCCGCCAGCGTGGCCTTGCGCTTGGCCACGGCCGCCTGCATCGAGCCGTTGGCCCAGCGGGCTGTTGGTTAGCAGAGAGACAAAAAAAAAGAAGAAAAGAAAAAAAAACATACTCTTCATCGAATGACTCATCTTCTCGCTCTTGGTCATCTGCCGGTAGTCCTTGTCGTCCCCCCCGCCGCCGCCGTCGCCCAGACCCATGTCCATGCCGCCGCCGCCAGTGGAGCCGTGCCGCAGGGAGCCGTGGGCGGACAGTCCGCCAGCACGGCTGCCCAGACCGCCGGCGCCCCCGCTGCCGCCCTGGTGGTGGTGGTGGTTTTGGTTGTGGTTGTTGTTGCTGCTGTTGCTGTTGCCGTTGGGCATCATCTGGGTAAAGGCCTGCAGGCCCGAGGCCGGGGTGACGGGCGCGGGCGTGTAGTTCTTGATCTTGAAGGTGGTGCGCTGGCGGCCGGAGCTGGGCGGCGCGGGCACGACGGGCCGAGGCCGCTGGGCCTGGCCGTGGCGGTTATGACCCTGGCCCGGGTGGGCTGGATGGCTCGGGTGGCTCGGGTGGCTCGGATGGCTGGAGAGGCTGTGCTGCGGGTGGGTGAGGCCCGGCAGGACCGGGTAGCCGTGGTGGTGCGTGGCCGGCAAGAGGCCAAAGGGCATGGCCGAGCGCGACACGGAGGGGTTGGCTTGCAGGTGAGCAGGGCTGTCGAGAGTCTCGCCCGTGCGGCGACCGCGACGCCGCTGCTTCTTGGCCGGCGGCGGACGGCCAAAGTCGGCGTCGCCGTGTCGGTGGGCGTCGTCGGCGTCGGCATCGTCGTCGCCGCCTTCTTCTTCTCCGCGGAACGTGCGTCGTCGCCGCTTCGGCCGCAGCGAGTAGCTCGAATCGGCGGTGCCGTTGGACGACGACGTGGACGGGCGCGAGTCGTCGTGGGCCTCGGTGCCCTGCGCGTAGAAGCTGCCGGGCCCAATCTCGGCCAGCCGGCCGTGGGTCCCGTCCCGCTTGACCACGGTGATGCGCGTGCGCTTGGTCGTGCCGGCCGCGTCTTCTGGCTCGTCGTCGTTGTCGTCATTGTCGTCGTCGTCGTCGACGACCAGGGTCTTTGCCGCACCGCGCCGGCGGCGACGACGGCCACCTTGGGCGGCCGATGGCGGCGTGGGCTTTTCTTGCGGAGGCGGCATCTTGCGGCGGTGGTAGGGCGACACATCGTCGTCGTGGCCGTCGTCGTCGTCGTCGTCAGCGGCCACCGAGGCCGACAGCTGGCTGCTCCTCGGCACACGACCGCGCCGTCCGCGCTTGGGCGTGGCCGTGGCCGTGCCGTCCAGACGGCTGTCCTGGCTGTCGACGTCGTCGTGGTAGCGAGCCGGCGGACCCCGTCGCCGAGAGCTAGTCGTTGTCGTTGTCGTGGCGGCGGTGGTCGTCGGCGCAGGTGCCGGCGTGCCGGCACGGCTCCCATCGCGGCTCACGTCGCGGCTGTCCAGGTCGTCGAGGGCGGGCTTGCGGCGACCGCGGGTGCGACGGGGCCCGCCCAGATCGTCGGCGGCCTCGGCCTCGGCGGCCTTGAGGGTCTGCTTGGGCCGGTTGCGCAGGCGGGTGTTCTGCAGCCCCTCGCGCTGGGCGACGGGGTCCTGGCGGCCGACCATGGAGTCGCGGGCGTCGTACTCGAACAGGTAGATCTGGGACATGAGCTTGTCCTGCTTCTTGGTGTAGTGCTTGATGACGTCGGACACGGCTTCGGGCGCGCGGATGCCCTTGACGACAAAGTCGCGCTCAATGACCTCCGAGTCGACGTTGCCGCGCTTGATGGCCATGGCGGTGCGGTTCTCAAAGGTGGCGTCCTGCTGCCGCCGCCGCACGGCGTTCTCCTCGTCGTCGGCGATGCCGCGCAGAAACTTGAACTCGTCCTGCCATGCCGTCAGGCTTTCGTTGATGGCCGCCAGACACGCCACCAGGTCGTCCGTCAGCATGTCCTTGTGGTCCTTGATCGCCTCGAGGAACACCTTGGGGTCGCGGATCTTTTGGAACTTGTACCGTCGCTTCCACATCGGCTTCGATGTCGCGTCCTCCTCGCGCGACTCCACCGGCGACGCAAACGAGTCGGCCCGGTCGGGTGTTGCTCCTGCCGGTTTGCCGTGGTTATCGGTTGTCTTGTCTGGCGCCTCCTCGTCGAGCAGGCCCGAGGCGTCGTCGTCGCCGTTGTCGGTGGCATGCAGCTGCAGCTGCAGCGCCGCGTCGTCGTCTTCGGCCGCGACGTCGGTGCTCGCCGCCAGCGATGCCGCCACCGGCACGTCAAACTGCTCGGGGTAGTACTGGACCGCGTCCTCGAACGGCGTCAGCTGCGCCCACGGCTGGGCCGTCTGGGTCTGGGCCGCCTGGCCTGGCTTGCCCGGCTTGGCCTTGCTTGGGGCGGGCGACTTGGCCGGCTCGACGGCCGACTCGCGCTGGGCCACCGCCGTGGCGAGGCGCGTGCTCATGCGGCGGGTGATGGGCCGCAGCGGCATGTCCTCTCTTTTGTCGTCCGAGTCACGTGACACGGGCTCGTCCCGCGGTTTCGCGCCTGCAGCCTCTTCTGGCGTGGCCTGGTCGACAGGCTCCGTCTTGGCCACCTGGCCATCGGCAACAGACGGCGTTTTCTCGGCCGGCTTGTCTGCGACGTCCTTCATCTCGGCGTCTGCTGCTACCTTGGCCTCGATGGGCGTGGCGGGCGCTTCGGTTTTGGGCGTCACCTCTGCAGCCGGCTTCTGGCTGTCGACCAGCTCCATAGGCGACGCGTCGGTAGGCGAAGCGGCCAGCGAGAGCGGCGGCACAGCGTCCAGGGCAGTCAAGGCCGGGGCCGGGGCGGCTTTGGCGTCGGCGGCGCGGGTGGACAGGTAGGCGGCAAAGCGCTCTTCGTCCGACTCGGACTCGATGACGTAGACGCTGGGCGGCGAGCGGTTGGGGCCGCGAGGAATGCGCAGCATCAGCCGCTTGCGCGGTCGTGCACCCGGCTCGCTGCTCTTGGCCGTTTCCGGCGAGCTGTCGGTCTTGTCGGCCTTGTCGGTCTTGGCCTTGCCGTCGACCGGGTCCACCGTTTCGGCCGGGTTGGCTGCTGCGTCTGGCACGGGCTGCCGCCTTCCCCGTGCAACTTTGGGGGTCTGAACCGTCTTGACGTCCTCTGTCTTGCTGTCGTCGCCATGATTTTCGCTGCGACTGTCATGGCTTTCGCTATTGCTGTGATCATGGCTTCCGCCATTGTCACTGTGGCTGTCGCTCTTAACCGAGGCCTTGGGCGGTGTCAGACTCAGCGTCGACGACTCTTCCGTGTCGCTGCTCATGGGACTGCTGGGGCTGCCGGCCACCTTGATGGTGTCCTGGATCACGGCGGCATCCGAGCGCGGCGTGTCGGCCGCTGCAAGCTCGGGTGACGAAGATGGCATCGACGGCATCGACGGCGGCTCGGTGGTGGACTTGCGCGCAGGCAGACGGATGCGTCTAGGCCCTCCGACGCTGCTGCCGCTGCCGCTGACGCCGGCCGAAGCAGCCGCTGGAACAGGAGGCGGCTGCGGCCGGTCGCCCACCATGCTATGGCGACGACCCGAGGCGAGGGCAGCTGACGTGGTGCTGCTGCTGGTAGTGGCTGCGGCAGCAGAGGGTGGCGTGTAGTTGTGGTTGACCAGGCGGATCTTCTTGGCCAGGGTGGGCGGCGGCAGCGGCGGCGACGAGCGCGCAGCCGCAGCACCGGCGTCTTCGGCCGTCTGGACGTGGTCGACGGCATAGACAGACTTGCGCTTGCGGCCGCGCAGCGACGGACCGGCCAGCGGCGAGGCAGCAGCGGCAGCAGCAGCGGCGACCTCGCCATTGAGAAAGTCAATGGCATCGCCGTGCTCCATGTGGTTGTAGTCGATGCGGGTGCGCTTGCGCAACGAGTGGCCTCCTTTGGAGACGGCCTCGTCGTCGGCATCGCCGCCACTGCTGGCGTGCGTGGGCGTGTCCTCGACCGCCCGGGACGCACGCGTGCGCAGGCCGGACGAGCGGGCAGCGGCCGACCCGGCGGCCATGGTGGGTGAGACAGGGGGCGAAGATGTCAGGGGACGGGACAGGGAAGGGGGAAGAGAAGAGGGAGGATGAGCAGCCGCTCTCGGCCGGTCCGACAGCGACAGGGGCGGCAGAGAGTGCAGACGGGACTGGGGCTGGGGATCCGACAGAGGACGGCTGGCCGGGGGGGAGGCAGAAGCAGCGGCGGCAGAAGAAGGAGGAGCAGCAGCAGCAGCAGCAGCAGCAGCAGCAGCAGCAGCAGAAGCAACAGGGGATGAGCCGAGAACACGCGAGCGGCCGCGCTGAGCAGGGGGAAAGAGGCCGGGTGAGGCCGGGGTGAGAGAGGATGTGAGGGAGAGGTGAAGGGAATCGGCAGCAGCGGCAGCGTCAGCAGAGCCGGCTGGCGCAGCTGGCACGGCAGCAGCAGTGGGTGAGGTGGATGCTGGGCGGCCAGATTGGCTGACACTGAAAGATTGGCTGCGGCGCTGAGACGAGCCGACGCCACGCGAGCGACTGGCGCCGCGCAGGCGGTCCATGGGCAAAGCAGAGAAGGAAGAAAAAGAAGAAGAAAAAAGAAGGGGGGAAGAGATGATGCAGCCTGGGGGAGAGTGGTTGGGCGTGGGTGGTGAAGAGGTGCAAAGTCGTGGCTGTTTGGTGTAAGAGAAACGCAGTTCTGCGGCGGGTCTAGGCCATAAAATAAAAAGGAAAATTAAAGCGAAAAATAAAAACCGAAATGCTCCAAAACAAGTGGAGTCTCCCGACAACGCACCGCGGAGAGTCAGGCAAAAGGGGGCACCATAGGGCACGGAAAAGTCGGGCCAGGCTGGACTCTCTTGCGTCGACAGGCGCGTCTGAGTCTGGGCAGGGCAGGGTCGACACTGTGCAGACGGTGCGTGACGTGAGAGATGTTGGAGCACTCGCTCGTTGTTCGTATTATCGTACTTGTATTATCTGCGTCAGCCACTAACAGCAGGCTGAACAAGCCACAGCGCCACAGCCAAGAACAGACTAGCGCATCTGATGTAAAACGAGTGGAGCATTGCCGTGACGACGAGCTCTCGCCATACAACCCTCGTGACGTTTGCTATCGACTCTTTCTTCACATCACCCATCACATCAGTCGACATGACGAGCAAGCGGACCAAGAACGCGGCGGCGGACGAGATCGACGAGCTGTTTGAAGGGCTCGACGAGCCGGCAGCCGGGACGACGACGGCGACGACGACGACGACGACGACGACGACGACGACGAAAAAGACGGGCAAGAAGAGCGGCGGGACGAAGAAGAACAGCGGCGAGCCGGAAAAAGACATTCTGGCCGAGCTGGAGAACGAGCTCGAGGACAAGCCGGTGTCGCGGCCGCACACGCCGCGGATCAAGGAGATTGTCAGCGGCGGTCGAGGCTCGCCGGCCCCGCGGCGGTCGGGCGAGAGCACCAAGTCGCACCTGCAAGAGGTCGAGGCCGCTGATGCACCGGTCCCGTCTGCGTCCACGGCGGCACCTGCGTCTGGCGGCGGCGGCGGCGGCTGGTGGGGTGGGATCCTGTCGACGGCGTCGGCGGCAATGAAGCAGGCAGAAGCGGCGGTCAAGGAGATCCAGCAGAACGAGGAGGCCAAGAAGTGGGCGGACCAGGTCCGGGGCAACTACACGGTGCTGCGCGGCTACGGTGAGCCCTTCTTTTTCGATACTCTTGATCAACAGCACTGACAGACAGGCGACGAACTCCGCCACCGCGCCCTGCCGACGTTTACCAACATCCTGCACACGCTGGCCCCCCCCATCGCGTCCCACGAGCGCCTGCTGATCCACATCACCCACGACATGGTGGGCTACCCGTCGCTGGACCCGCTGGTCTACGGTGCCTTTACGCGCGTCATGGCACAGGTCGAAGGCGGCGACTTGATGGTGGTGCAGCGCGGCCACGAGGGTGCGGCCAGCGCGGGCGGCGGCGGTGCTGGCTGGCACGACGGCCCGTGGTGGCGGGCCATCGACAGCCCGCGCGACCTGGGTGCCGTGCCGGGCCTGCTCGAGGGCACGAAGCTGTGCCGGGCCAGCGCCGAGGCGTACGCGCGGGAGCACTACGCGGCGCACGGGGGCCTGGCGGCGGCGCGGCAGCGGGCGGTGGAGCCCATGTCGGAGACGAACCCGGTGCGGCGGTCGGATCTGTTCTTGGCCGTGCAGGCGATTGTGGTGCCGGGGAAGAGCCAGCTGTTTGGGGAGAAGGAGGACAGCGAGGACTCGGACTCTGACGATTCTGATGAGGAGGACTCGGACTCGGACGACGAGGACACCCGCGAGGAGACGGTCGTCTTTGCCGTGTACATTCTGGACGCCGTGCACGAGATTGTCTACCACACGGCGAGCCAGGCGCTGCCGGCCAAGTGGCTGCGCTGGCTGGACGCGGCGGGCCCGCTGACGCCGGCGACGACGAGCGGCGGGGGTGACGGCGGCGGCGACGCGGACGGTGGAGAAGAGGAGAGCGAGTGCGCGCGGGTGCCGGCGGACATTCGCGACATTGTCGAGAGCGGCGGGGTGGACCCGCGCGAGTGGGCGGCCGAGTGGGTGGAGGAGACGCTGAGCCTGGCCGTCGGCGTCGTGGCCCAGCGCTACGTGGCCCGCCGCATGGGCGTGGGCGCCGGCGGCCTGGGCAAGGGCAAGCGGCGCGAGGATGCCGTGCTGGCCGACGGCGGCGGCGAGGCGGCGCGGGCAGGGATTATTTAGCTCTCGGTCTCTCTGTCTGTCTGTCTTTTTTTTTTTTTTTTTTTTTTTTTTTTTTTTTTTTTTTTTTTTTTTTTTTTTTTTTTTTTTTNTTTTTTTTCTTTTTTTCTTCTTTTTTTAATTTTTCAGTTTTGTCTCTTTCCTTTTTAGTCTGGTGCTTCGTGCTTTCCTAGTCCGCACGGCGCTTAAGCGGAGATAAGATTCGGGATATTCCAGCCTCGCGGGTTGTAAGACGTCTTTGATCCTCCGTCTCCTCACTCTCCTCTCTCCTCTTTCCCCCTTTCTCCACGTCTTCATCCCCTCTCCCCTCTCCCCTCCCCCTTCATTCCCTCCCATGGACAAACTACGGTTCGTCGCGTTTGCGCTGACGTACTTTGGCGGCTTTCTGGGCTCGGCGCTCCTGCAGCGGATTCAGGCCCTCGTGCATCGCTGGACGTACCGCGGCCCCGGCCCCCAGCCCAAGACGGTGGTCGTGGTGGGCGGCTCGTTTGCCGGGGCCCAGCTGGTGCGCCGGCTGGCGGACACGCTGCCGTCCGGCTGGCAGGCCGTGCTGGTCGAGCGCCGCTCCCACTTCCACTACGCCTTTGCCTTTCCGCGCTTCTGCGTCCTCTCCGGCTTGGAGCGCGCCGCCTTCATTCCCTACGCCGCCATCTACCGCGCGGCGCCCCCCGGCAGCGTGCGCGTGCTGCACGACGCCGGCGTGCGGCTGGACGCCGACGCGTCGACGCTGACGCTGCAGAGCGGCGCCGCGCTGGCCTACGACGTGGCTGTTGTGGCTGCCGGCACGGCCCAGCCGCCGCCGGCCAAGCTGCGCGCGGCGGCGGCCGACCGCGACCGCGACAGCGCCGTGGCCGCGCTGCAGGCGCTGCAGCAGCGCATCCGGGCGGCGCGGACGGTGGCCGTGGTCGGGGGCGGCGCCGTGGGCGTCGAGCTGGCGGCCGACATTCAGACGTTTTCGGACAAGGAGACGAAGCAGGTGACGCTGGTGCACGCGCGGGCGACGCTGCTGCCGCGCTTTGGCGCCCGCCTGCACGAGCACGCGCTCGCGGTGCTCGAGACGATCGGCGTGCGCGTCGTCTTGGGCCAGCGGCCGGCGATCGTGCAGTCGGACGCGGACGCGGACGGCGGGCCGGGGACGCTGCGGTATGCCGACGGCCGCGAGGAGGCGTACGATTGCGTGCTGCTCTGCACCGGCCAGACACCCAACGCGGACATTGTGCAAGACCTGCCCGGCGCCGTGTCGGCCACGGGCGAGATCGCCGTGGCGCCGACGCTGCAGATTCTGGGCGCCGACGGCCCCCGGGCCAACCTGTTTGCCCTGGGCGACGTGGCGGCGACGGGCGGCCCCAAGATGGCGCGGGCCGCCTTTCTGCAGTGCGAGGTCGTCGTGGCCAACGTGGCGGCGCTGGCCCGAGGCCGACCGGCGACGACGCGGTACGCGCCGAATCCGATCGAGGCGTCGCTGAAGCTGACGCTGGGCAAGGACCACGGCGTCATGTACGTGGACCCGGCGCGCGGCGGGCCCATTCTGGTGGCCACGGGCGGCGGACGCGCAGACATGGAGAGCAAGCGGGGGTGGCAGCTGCTGGGGGCCAAGTACGAGGAATAGACGAGATGCAAGAGATGACAGAGAGGATTATACACTACTCCAGTCCGACGCGCTCGTTGTAGGGAAAAAACCAGTTGCCGTAGCCAAAGTCGCCGTGGGGGTCGACGATCCACTCGTCGCTCCAGAGACCGCTGGCGCTGCTGATGGTGGACATGTGGATGCCCGAGTCGAGGTCGGCGTCGGCCGAGCCGGGGTCTTCGCAGGGGCCGAGCAGGAGGGGATCGACGAGGGGGAGGTCGAGGGGGAGGTCGAGGTTGTCGTTCCTGTCGTTGTCGTCGTTCCTGTCGTTCCTGTCGCCCCCGCCACCGTCGCCCCCTCCTGCCCCCCCTTCACCCTCCACATCCGGCAGCACGATCCCCCGGCGGAGGGCGAGCGCGCGCAGAGCGGCCACCATGCGCTCGCCGCCGGCCTGGGCGGCGTCCATGATGCGCTGGCGCACGTAGCAGCCGGACCGCAGAGCCTCGATCTGGGCGAGCCCCGAGGAGAAAAAGAGGTAGCTCTTGACGTTGGTCTCGCCGTCGCGCACGCGCAGCCGGCTCAGCCGCACAATGGAGCGCACGGCGTCGTAGAGCTCGCGCTGCGACAGCGTCAGGTCGGCGCCGGGGACAAAGTCTTCCTGCAGCTGCACAATCATCTCGTAGGCCACCGTGGCGTTCATGTCCACGAGGGCGCACTTGACCAGGCCGCGGCCGAGCACGGCCAGGCGCCAGCAGGGGTCGCTCAAAAGCTGGTCGTCCGCAGCTTCATCGGCGTCCACGTCGGCCCCCCCCCGCAGCAGCGAGTGCAGCCGCAGGGCCGACTCGATGCGGGCGCGCCGGGAGAAGAAGAACTGCACGTGGGCGTGGGCCTTGCGGGCAAAGGGCGAGTGCAGCGCGTGGTGGAAGCGGCGGGTGAGCAGCTCGTACAAAAAGATGCGCAGGGGGGCAAAGTCGTTCGGCGGCCCCCGGAGCGCCGCGGCCGCGTAGCGACACGCCTCGAGCAGGTCGCTGCTGAGCTGCAGGGCGCGCTCGTAGGACAGGCCCGGGCCGAGGCCGTTGAGGGCCTTGAGGATCTTGAGCCGCGTCGGCTGCGACCGGCACAGCAGCCGCTGCAGGCTGGTCTGCGTGAAGACGCTGTCGGGGTGCTTCTCGCACCGGTCTTTGCCGTTTTCGTCTTCGCGCAGCGCCCCGTCGTCCAGGTTGGCCGGCGCCCCGCAGTCAAAGTCGTCGAGGCCGACCAGCGGCGGCATGCCCTGGTCGAGGGCTGCCTGCAGCACCAGCTCCAGCACCGTGGCCCAGAGGCGGCGGCGCGTCTCGGCCTGGAAGGGCGTCATGGACTGAAAGTGCGACGGGTCGCGGTTGAGGCCCATGCCAAAGGCCGCGTGCAGCAGCCCGCCGGTCGAGAAAAAGGAGAGGTCGTCGCCCGTCTCCAGCGCCGTCGTCTGCCGCGCCAGCAGCACGAGGCAGTACGTCTGCAGCGTCTCCAGCGCCAGCTGCCGCTTCTCCACCGGCGTGCACGCCACCACCCCGGCCCGGGCCACCGCCCGCCGCGCCGCCAGCCGCAGCTCGTCCCGGAGGGCCACCGCGTCCGGGCCCTCGTAGAAGCAGCTGCCCAGCGCCAGCACCAGCACCAGCTGCACCATAAAGGTCTCTGCAGCCGGCGCGTCGCCCTGGCAGTAGCCCGCGTAGGCCCGCTCAAAGGTCGGCCGGTGCAGCACCCGGAAGGCGCTCTCAAAGGCGCCAAAGTACAGCGCCACCAGCCGGTCCATCACCGGCCGCCCCAGCACCGGCAGCCACCGGAAGCCCCCGGCGGGCGTCTCCGCCACCCGCCGCGCCTCGTCCGCCTTGATCAGCTGCGCCAGCCGCTTGCACACCACCCGGTTCTGGTACATGCTCGACCCGATCACCGCGTGCACCAGGTGCGTCAGCGAGCGGATTTCCTTGAACTGGGAGGTCAGAAAAAAAAAAGTAAAAAAAGGGGAAAAAAAAGAGAGAGACCTGGTCCATATTGTTCATCCAGTGCGTCCGTCCAAACAGCCGCGTCTTTGCCAGCCGTCCCCCAAACCGCGACGGCCGCTCGCCCATCATGGCAAAGGTTGACGATGGGTCATCTTCTTCTTCGACGTCGTTGTCCGACCGCGACGATCCTCCCGATCGCTCGCCGCCGTCTGCCGTCTTGGCGCGCTTGGGATTTCGCGCGCTGCCGCCGCCACCGCCGCCCGGCGACCGCACCGGGCGCCCGTACGGCGGTGGCACCGCCCCGGTGACGTAGACGCACTCGACGTTGTGCAGGGCGCACTGGCCGCACGGCGTCTTGCGGTCGCAGGCAATCTTGCGCCGCCGGCACTCGGCACACACCACGGCCGGCCGCCGTCGCTTGCGCGGCCGCACGACCGACGCAGGATCGGCCGAAGCCGGAGCGGCAGTAATGTCCATGGAGGAAGACCGAGAAGAACGGAACAACGGAATGACAACGAACAAGAACGAACAACAACGGAACAAGAACAAAAGAACAAAAAGACAAAAGAACAAAGTATAAAAAGGACAAAAACAAGCAGCAATCCGAGTGGATCGTTCACCTGAAGATGACGACGGCTTCGCGAATTCGGGGTCGGTGATTAAAATTTTATCTGATGATCTGATAAGAATGCCCCGCTTCGCCTGCACGCGACCTGTCATTGGCCCACCGCCCAGCGGGTCCGGGGCGAGAGTCGAGCCGAGCGATCGGTGCTGACGCTCACCGCGTTCGCTGCCTATTCGCTTTTGTGCATGTCGGCTACGTGAATAAAGGCTAAATGAAATCAGCCTGAAGGCGATCCCCACGCATCACGAGGCAGGTACCGTGGAGTCAACATGGGGTGAAAATGGGGTCAACATGGGTCAAGAGCGGAGGATAAGATGGCAGTGTCGCCTTGCCTGTCGTTGGTCGACCACAGTCGCACACGCACACCAGAATGGACCTTGCGCTTTTCCTTCTCTCGCTTCTGTGTGTCGGCGCACACGGCCTCGGCCAGACGCCCATCCTCAGCTGGGAGGCCGTCGACGATGGCTTGCCGATTGTGGGCGATGCGGCACCGGTGCGCGGGCAGATCCGCGTGTCGCCCGACGACTACTGGGGCGTCATCCGGGCGGCCGGCGACCTGGCCGCTGACTTTGGCCGCGCCACCGGCACCAACCTGACGCTGTCCAACGGCGTGGCCGGGGCGCTGCCGGCTGCCTACGCGTACCAGCCGGTGGACAACCTCAACAACACGGTGTACCGCACGACCGGCAACGCCTCGTTTGCCGGCCCGGCCTATGCCGATCCGGTGCCGGCCGACACGGTCATCCTGGCCGGCACGCTGGGCCGCGCGCCGGCCATCGACGCGCTGGTGGCGGCGGGGCGGCTCAACGTGTCGGCCGTCAGCGGCCGGTGGGAGGCGTTTGTCAGCGCGCTGGTGGAGGCGCCGCTGCCGGGCTGCGCGCGGGCGCTGGTCATCGCCGGCAGCGACGCCCGCGGCACCATCTACGGGCTCTACGACGTCAGCGAGCAGCTGGGCGTGTCGCCGTGGCACTTTTGGGCCGACGTGCCGGTGGCGCGGCGGCCGACCGTCTGGGTGCGGGCCGGACCAAAAGTGCAAAAGTCGCCGAGCGTCCGCTACCGCGGCCTCTTTCTCAACGACGAGCAGCCGGCCCTCACCGGCTGGGTGGCCTCGCGCTGGCCGGACGCGGGGCCCTACGGCGACGCCGGCTACGGTGCGGATTTCTATGCCCTCGTCTTTGCGCTGCTGCTGCGCCTGCGCGCCAACTACCTCTGGCCCGCCCTCTGGGGCGCCATGCTGGCCGTCGACGACCCGGCCAACCAGCCGCTCGCCGACGCGTTTGGCATCGTGCTCGGCAGCTCCCACACGGAGCCGCTGCTGCGGGCGCAAAACGAGTTTGGCAAGTTTTACGCGGGCGCCTGGGCCTACGACCAGAACAACGCCACCATTGACGACTACTTCCGCTACGGCGTCCAGCGCGCCCGGCCCTACGCCGACAACGCCCTCTGGACCGTCGGCATGCGCGGCTCCGGCGACACGGCCATCGAGGGCCTCGGCACCGCCGCCATCGTCAGCCTGCTGACCACGCTCGTCGCCAACCAGCGCGCCATCCTGGCCAGCGGCCTCGGCGTCGCCGACGTCGCCACCGTGCCCCAGCTCTGGTGCCTCTACAAGGAGGTGCAGTCGTACCTCGACGCCGGCCTCGCCGTGCCCGACGACGTCACCCTGCTCTGGTCCGACGACAACTGGGGCAACCTGCGCCGCCTGCCGCGCGCCGACGAGCAGGCCCGCGCCGGGGGCGCCGGCGTCTACTACCACTTTGACTACGTCGGCGACCCGCGCAGCTACAAGTGGATCAACACCATCCAGCTGGCCAAGACGGCCGAGCAGATGGGCCTCGCCCTGGCCCGCGGCGCCGACCGCGTCTGGGTCGTCAACGTCGGCGACCTCAAGGGCCTCGAGCTGCCCCTCGCCCACTTTCTCGACCTCGCCTACGACGCCGACCGCTGGGCCGGCGTCGCCGGCACCGCCGCCTGGGCCGAGGCCTGGGCCGCCCGCGAGTTTGGCCCTTGGTCCGGCAACGCCACCCAGATCGCCGACCTCGTCGGCCGCTACGGCGTCCTGGCCGCCCGCCGCAAGTTTGAGCTGCTCGAGCCCCAGACCTACTCCGTGCTCCACTACGGCGAGGCCGACGCCGTCTTGGCCCAGTGGGCCGCCCTCGTCGCCGACGCCCAGGCCGCCTACGACGCCCTCGACGCCGCCGCTCAGCCCGCTTTCTTCGAGACGGTCCTGCACCCCGCCCTGGCCGGCGCCGTCGTCCACCGCATCGCCATCGGCGCCGCCTACAACCAGCTGTACGCCGGCCAGAAGCGCAACGCCGCCAACGAGGTCATCCGCGACCTGCTCCAGGCCTCGGCCGAGGACGCCAACCTCACCGCCCGCTGGGATGCCCTCCTCGGCGGCAAGTGGGCGCACATGATGGATCGTGAGTTTCCCGCCCCTGTTTTGGCGCCCTGCTAATTAAGAAACCCACCTCGGCTACGACGGCTACTGGCAGCAGCCCATGCGCAACACCCTCCCCCCCCTGACCTTTGTCCAGACCGCCGCCGCCTCCCTCGCCGGCCACGTCGGCGTCGGCGTCGAGGGCTCCAACGCCACCGTCCCCGGCGACGATCCCTGGCACACCAACTCGGTCAACACCCTCTTCACCCCCCCGCTCGAGCCCTACGGCGCCGCCACCCGCTACTTTGACGTCTTCTCCCGCGGCACCCGCGCCTGCGTCTGGACCGCCAGCGTCGCCGAGCCCTGGATCCATCTGTCTCAGACCACCGGCACCGTCGGCGGCTCCGATGCCCCCGACACCCGCGTCTACGTGTCCGTGACCGACTGGACTCTGGCCCGCACCACCAACGTCACCATCAACGTCACCACGCCTTGTCGCGGCACCGAGCGCTACGGCTACTCCGCCCCCGTCGTCCGCGTGCCCGTCGTCGTCCGGTCTGTGCCCGCCGATTTCGTCGGCTTTGTCGAGTCCGACCGCACCGTCGCCATCGACGGTCCGCACTACCAGGCCATCGTCTCCAGCGGCCACGACGGCAGCCTCACCTACCAGACGCTGGGCCCCCACTACGGCCGCAACGGCAGCGGCGGCGTCACCCTCTACCCCCTCGGCACAGAGAAGCGCACCGTCGCCACCGCCCCGGCCCTCGAGTACCGCCTCTACCTCTTTTCCAATCGGACGGCCAACGTCACCGTCTTGCTCTCCCCCGCCCAGAACTACCTCGGCGACAACGACCCCCTCGCCTACGCCGTCGCCCTGTATCCGTCGGTCGGGACGGCCTCCGAGCCCGTCCTCGTCGAGCCCGTCGGCGCCTCCGTCGGCGCCTCCATGCCGTCCGGCTGGGGCTACGCCGTCGGCGACAGCGCCTGGGGCGTCACGGGCAACAAGACCACGACGTCGTTTGCCCTCGCCGGTGGCGTTGCCGCTGGCACCGCCTATACGCTGCGGCTGTGGCTGCTGCTGCCGGGCATCGTCGTGCAAAAGATTGTCGTCAACCTCGGCGGCGTGCGGCCGTCGTACCTAGGACCGCCGGAGAGCTTCCTGGCTGGTCAATGAGTGTACTCGTAGCAACGTCGTTGTACAGTAGGCCCAAATAGGAAAAAAGAAAACAAGGCGGGATCTGCATCCCCGCTTTTGCTTCCCGTGTTGTGGAAGGTGGGGCGTTGCTGGGCAGCGACTGCCGAAACAAACACGATAAGATAACATTCAGGACAAACACGTCGAAAGCATCTACAATTGCAATCGACACGACACGACAATCACACACATCGACACATCGACACATCGACACATCGACACACACGCATCACAACGTATGTAATCAGCTGCAGCCATGCTGCCTCCAGATCCCGGCGCCTCTTCCATTGCGGTGGCCGTCCGAGTGCGGCCTTTTACCATCCGCGAGGCCGCCCAACTGTGAGTCGAGTCTGCACCATTGACGAGCCGCGCTGACCTGTAGACAAAAAACCGACGATGGCACCCTCTTTCTCGGCGACGGCTCCATGGCCGCCGCGCCCACGCCCAAGCTCAACCAACGCGGTCTCCGCTCCGTCATCAAGGTGGTCGACGACCGATGCCTGTACGTTTTTTGACTCCTCCTATCTCTTCTCCTCTGACAGACAGCGTCTTCGACCCCCCCGAGGACAATCCGGTGCAAAAGTTCTCGCGCTCCGTCGTCCCCATGGGCAAGAAGGTCAAGGACCAGGTCTTCGCCTTTGACCGCATCTTTGACGACAACGCCTCCCAGATGGACGTCTACGAAGGCACCACCAAAGGCCTGCTCGACAGCGTGCTCGACGGCTACAACACAACCGTCTTCGCCTACGGCGCCACCGGCTGCGGCAAGACCCACACCATCACCGGCACCGCCCAGCAGCCCGGCATCATCTTCCTGACCATGCAGGAGCTCTTTGAGAAGATCGCCGAGCGCAGCGACGACAAGCACACCGAGCTGACCCTCTCCTACCTCGAGATCTACAACGAGACCATCCGCGACCTGCTCGTCCCCGGCGGCAGCAAGCAGGGCCTCATGCTGCGCGAGGACACCCACCACGCCGTCACCGTCGCCGGCCTCACCAGCCACCGGCCCAAGAACGTCCAGGAAGTCATGGACATGATCGTCCAGGGCAACGAGTTCCGCACCGTCTCGCCCACCGAGGCCAACGCCGTCTCCTCGCGCTCCCACGCCGTCCTGCAGATCAACGTCGCCCAGCGCGACCGCACCGCCGGCGTCGGCGAGCCCCACACCATGGCCACCCTCAGCATCATCGACCTGGCCGGCAGCGAGCGCGCCAGCGCCACCAAGAACCGCGGCGAGCGCCTGCTCGAGGGCGCCAACATCAACAAGTCCCTGCTCGCCCTCGGCGGCTGCATCAACGCCCTCTGCGACCCGCGCAAGAAGAACCACGTCCCCTACCGCAACAGCAAGCTCACCCGCCTGCTCAAGTTCTCCCTCGGCGGCAACTGCAAGACCGTCATGATCGTCTGCGTCAGCCCGTCCAGCGCCCACTTTGACGAGACCCAGAACACGCTCCGCTACGCCAACCGCGCCAAGAACATCCAGACCAAGGTCACCCGCAACGTCTTCAACGTCAACCGCCACGTCAAAGACTTTTTAGTGAAAATCGACGAGCAGATGGCCCTCATCACCCAGCTGCGCGCCCAGCAGAAAGAGGCCGAGGCCACCCTGGCCGCCAAGCTGCGCCGCCAGCTCGAGCGCCGCGATGCCGTCGCCCGCGAGGGCATCCAGCGCCTGCGCATGGCCTACGAGCACGCCGCCCCCGAGCGCCAGCAAAAGGTTGCCGACATGAAGAAGCTGCGCGCCGTCGAGCGCCGCATCGCCCTGCTGTCCTTCTGGGTCGACGCCTGCGACGCCGGCGGCGACGACGACGACGAGACCGCCCTCCCACCAGCCGTCCTGGCCGCCCGCAAGTCTGCCGCCGGCATCCTCGCCGAGCTCGAGCACAGCCGCCACCACCTGCACCAAAAGATCCACCGCTGCAACTGGGAGCGCCCCCTCGACTCCGCCCTGCAGCACGCCATCGCCCAGGTCGCGGCTGCTGCTGCCGACTGCGCCGCCGCCGACAACACCGAGACCGTCGCCAGCCTCACCCGCGAGGCCGAGCTGCTCAAGGCCAACTTTGCCCGCGAGGCCCACATCGACGTGCTCGAGCAGGAAAAGGCCGCGGCAGACCCTCTGCAGCATCTGCTCGCCGCCCAGTTTCGCATGCTGGCTGCTCTGTCCGAGACGTTGACCATGCCGCGCGACGACGCCCTCGCCCACGGCCAGGCCCTCGTCCAGCAGCTGCTCGAGACCGGCACCGCCGCCGCCTGCCAGGTCATCCAGCCGGATGCTGCCGCGGCTGACTTGACCACCTATCCCCCGTCGAAGCGTGGCACTCCTCGGCGCAAGAAGCGCGTCAGCCTCGGCAAATCCACAGCCACCTTTGTGCCGCCTGTCCGCACATCGCTCGCCCGCACATCGCTCGGCGCCACGTCGCCCGTCAAGTCCTCTTCGCCCCGCCGCCGCAAACCCATGGGTGCCGCCCGCAAGGGCGTCTCCTTCACACCAGTGAAAAAGGCCGCCGCGTCCAAGCGCAGCGTGCGCTGGCGCGACGACGAGTCCGAGGGCACCCTGGCCGACTTTGAGAAAACGCCGCAGAAAGCACAGCCCACGGTGGTTGTGCAGGAGCCGGAGGCGCAGCCAGAGCCGGAGGCGAAGGCGGACGCTGTCAACGAGCCCACCTGGGTCATGGATACCGTCCCGGAAGAGCCGAGCTCGCCCATCTCCAAGTCCGTGCCCGAGCCCCCCTCTCCCGAGCTGCGCCCCCCAGGTCTGCCGGTCTATCTCAGCCGCACCGACACCGAGGACGAGTCGGGCGAGCCGGGGTCGTCATTTCTCACACCCCCCGAGCCAGCCAGCCTGCCGCCCGTCGCCCCAGCTGCCCCTTCCGCCCTGACCGCCAAGCCCAGTCGCTTCCAGGCCGGCTTTCTGACCAAGACGCGCGCTTCGCTGGCGGCCACGCCCAGCAGCGGCTCGCCCACCCTGTCGTACCAGCTGAGCCCGCTGTCCGAGAGCGAGCACCAGCACCGGTCGACGCCGCTGCGCGACATGTCGCTGCCCCAGGCCGCCAACCTGCAGCAGCGATCGCCCCGGCCCACGCGCATCCCCAGCAGCGGCGGCAGCCCGCGCATGGCCGCCGGTGTCGGCAGCGGGAGCAGTCCGCGCATGGGAAGTCCGCGCGTCGTCTCGGACGAGAACAAGCCGCCATCGCGGCTGCCGTCGCCGCGGGCCTCGCCGTCCAGCGCCAAAGACGTCGACGCCGACGCCGACACAAGCTTTGACACCTCCGCCATCGACTCGCTGAAGCTGCGCTCCGCCATCCACTCGGCCAAGATGGCCAGCCGACGGCCGTCCACCGGTGGCGCGTCCGGTGCCAGCAGCACCCGGCGTCTGTCGGGCGGCCACCGGACTTCGGGCGCCTCGGCCTTGGCCAGCTCCACGAACGGCATATCACGCCATCGCCGGGGCAGCGCCGAACGCCGTCGGTCTCCGCCCATCTCGTGTCTGCCGGACAGCGGCGGCAGCAGCAGCATCAGCAGCGGCGGCAGCACCACCAGTGGCAGCAGCAGCAGCAGTAGCAGCAGCACCACCACCACCACTACCACCACCAGTGGCAGCACCACCCGCCGAGAGGGCAGCGTCAGCCGCGCTCTGACGCCGGGCCAGGCCCGCCGCATGAACATGGGCGGCAGTCTGCGCTTGGACAGCAGCTCTGGCTCGCCGCGGGACCGCCCGCGGCCGACGCTGGACGTCTCTGCTAATGGCAAGCGGCGCATCACCATTGGCAGCGCCGCCATGGCCGCCGGGGCCAAGAAGGAGAACACGCTCATCGGCACCGCTGCCTCGCGGCCGAGTCTGGCATGGCGCTAACGTTCTCTCTCCCTCTCTCTCTCCGTTGTACGATAGGACTTGCAGTCGCATGCATGGCGTTTTGGCGTTCGGCACGACAAAGTCAGGCTTGTTTTCAATGTGTCTTGTATGTCTTGTTTTCAAGAAATGAAGTAATGTCCGATAATTCCCCAACGCCGTGACCACGTGATATGCAAAGACGCCAAAGCAAGAATGCAAGGGAGAAAAGTAATCTAAGAGAAACCAAAACAGGAAGGAGCGAGAAGCCATAATAAATATTACAATTAAGGCAATTAAGAAAAGACTCAACCACAACAAAAACCTCACACGACACGACTCGACCACGTCCAGCGGTGGTCGGGGTGGTCGCTGTACGTGCTGTTGCTGCTGCTGCCGCTGCTGCTGATGGCGTGAGCGTCGAGGAACGGGTTGTCGCTGTTGTTGTTGCTGTTGCTGCCGCTGCCACTGTTGCTGCCGCTGCCACTGTTGCTGCCGCTGTTGCTGCCACTGTGGCTGTTGCCGCTGCTGCTTCTGCTGCTGCTGCTGCCGTTGTGCAGGCTGTCGGGCACTTTGGCCGTGCTGTCGGGGAGGTTGACGAGGGGTTTGGCGGGGCTGCCGGGGATGACGGGGATGACGGGGATGACGGGGATGACGGGGCTGTCAGGGAGGCCGGGACTGTCAGGGAGGCAGGGAATGACGGGGCTGGAGTGGTTGGAGGTCGAGGCGGTGCTGGTGCTGATCGGCCGCAGCAGGAAGGCCTGCACGGCTTCGCTGTTGTGGCTGTTGCGGCTGTTCCGACTGTTGCGACTGTCACGACGACTGTCGCGGCGGCTGTCACGGCGGCCGTCGACGGTGGCCCCGGCAAAGAAGCTGCGGCGCTGGTGGCCGGGACGCTGCTTGTTGGCCTCGAGGTGCAGCACCACCTCGACGGCCTTTTCGTCCTCGATCACCTTGGGGTGGCGGCGGGCAAAGTAGCGCGCGTACTTGAAGAGGGACCAGTAGCAGCTGGCCACGTTGACGGCGGAGAGGACGAGCTTGTACGGCATCTGGGGGTCAGCGGGGAGCGAGGAGCGAGGAGCGAGGAGCGAGGAGCGAGCGAGCGAGAAAACGAGAGAACGAGCGAGCGAAGCGAGAGAGGAGAACAAGCGAGGAGAACGAGCGAGGAGAACGAGCGAGGAGAACAAGCGAGGAGAACGAGCGAGGAGAACGAGCGAGGAGAACGAGCGAAGCGAGGAAAGAAAAAGCGAGCGAGGAGAACGACTGAGCGAGAGGAACGAGCGAGGAGAACGAACGAAGCGAGGAAAGAAAAGCGAGGAAACGAGGAAACGAGGAAACGAGGAAACGAGAGAACGAGAAGACGAGCGAGCGAGGAAAGAAAAAAAGTGCACGACGACGACAAACAAGAACACCCAAACGAGCGAAGCGAGGAAAAGAGACTTACATAGTACCAGAGGACGACGTTTATGTCGACGCGCTCGTTCTTGCGGCGGAGGTGCACCTCGTTGAAGATGAGGACGTTCAGCAGGTACAGGGCAATGGTGGCGACAAACATGTAGCCGCTGAAGGCTGGCCGCACATAAAAGGAGATGGGCAGGACAAAAGGGGTCAGCAGGTACAGCAGGGTCTCATACACCTCCTGGAAGACGAAGAACTTGGCGCCAATCTCCCACCAGCCGAGCTTCCAGCTGCCGAGGATGTACGCCATGTTGTAGTACATGCCGTTGACGAAGAAAAAGTTCCAGCGCAGGAAGCGCTGCTTGAAGACGGTCATCTCGCCAAAGCCGCCGCGCGCGGCCCCGCTGCCGGCATACAGCACCGCCGCCGGCGTCTCCGTCTCGACAAACACGGCCGTGCACATCTGGATGCGGCCGCCCAGGCGGCGGCAGCTGTGGCCAAAGAACCAGTCCTCGCTGACGCTGAAGCCGGGGTGGTCGAAAAAGGTCTGGACCAAAAAGGCCCGGTCCCACAGCGAGATGGCCCCGTGCGGGAAGGTGACGCTGCCGACGACGCCGGCCAGCGCCCGCTGCAGGCCCGAGATCTTGTACTCGAGGTCCTGCGCCTGCTGGCAGTACGAGCCCTTGCTGCCGCTCGGCCCGACGCTCTTGATCGTGTAGCCGATGCACTGCACCCGGCCGCGGATCCGGTCGCTCACCACCGGGAAGTTGGGCGGCAGCGCGCAGTCGTCGTCGATCAGCAGCACGTACCGGAAGCGCTGCGCCGCATAGCAGCCGACAAACTGGGCCACGATCTTGGAGCCCACCGGCGACCAGAGGTGGTGCACGCCGTACCGCCGGCACACCGCCTCCGTGTTGTCGAGCGGCGTCGCGCTGTTGCCGTTGGCAATCACAAAGATGTTGGGCGCCGGGAAGATCTGCAGCGCCGCCACCAGCGTGGGACCGATGATGTTCTCTGACTTGTAGCAGGGGATCAGCAGCGCCGTGTCGCGGACGGCCTCGCTGTACTTGGGCGTCTGGGCTTCGAGGTCGGTCCCGGTCTCGGACCCGGTCTCGGACAGCACAGCAGGCGGGTCCTTCTCGTACTGCAGCAGCAGCGGCGTGAAAGCGTACAGCGCGGCCACGCCGACGGTGATGGCCCAGCCGCCCTGGATGACAAACAGCCGCGACACCACATAGTACATCCACCAGACGGCGCCGCGCCACATGGGCATGCCGACGAGCACCAGGTACACAAACGCCACGAGCACGGTGTAAAAGGAGTACTCGAACAGCACCTGCGCCCACGGCTGCCGCTGCAGCTGCTGGCCGCGCACCTTGGCCCGCTCGTACAGCTCCATCACCTCGCCGCTGTGGCCCGCCAGCTTCTCCTGCACCGCCTGCGGCACCACCGTGTCGACGGCCTTGCGCACGGTGCCTCTGCGCTCGAGACCGGCCAGCGTCTCGGCTGGCACGGCCACGGGGGGCGAGGGGGGGTCGAGAATGGGGGACGGCGGCTGCTGAGAGTACTGAGAGTACTGAGAGTGCTGAGAGCGTCGGGCTTGCTGAAACTGCCGAGAGTGCCGAGCGTTTTGAGAGTGCTGGGAGAGCCGAGACTGCTGCGAGAGCCAAGGCGTGCTGGGCGACTCTGGGGAGGAGCCAGGCGACTGCCGTGGCGAGCCAAGTGGCGAGCCGAACGGCGAGCTGAGCGGCGAGCTGAGAGGGGAGCTGAGCGGCGAGGCCCAAGGGCTGGGGCTGGCCGGCACGGCCGCCTTTTCCCAGTCGGTGGACGGCACGCTGGTGCGGCGGGTGTCGCTGGTCAGGTGTGCGAGCGTCGGCCGGTTGATGTCGTAGTTGGCAATGCTCGAGGCCCGGCTGAGACCGCCGGACCGGCCTTGCTTGACCTGCTGGTAGCGCTGGGCCACCTCGCCCGGGGCGTCGTCCATGAACGACGACATGGGGCCGTCGTGGCGCTCGCGCAGGCTGGGTGTCCAGCTGCTCCGGTTCGACGGCAGCACATGCAGCAGGTTGCTCGGGATCACCACGTCGCGCAGCACCGACGCTCCCGACGTAGGGCTGTCCTGGCGCACGGGGATCGCCTGCCGAGAAAAGGAGAGGGGGGGGTGCCGGCGGTGCTGATGGTGGTGGTAGCTGTGGCGTGCTGGGCGGCTCTGGCTCTCGCTGGCTGGCAGAGGACGACTTGCCTGTCGTGGAGCCGGAGGAGGAGCTTGGTGCCAGCTCCACCGAGAAGCAGCAGCCGGTGCCTGGCGAGAAGTCTGGGATTCCTGAGACGGCTGAGACATTGGGACCTGAGATGTATGCGCCATCTGGGACATTTCCGGTTGGCGAGCGCCTCCCTCATATGGAGGGGGGCCATGTCCGGCATAGGAGGACCGGCGACGCTGGTCTGGCGTCATGGTTACAGGAGAAGAGCGAACCAGACGAGCTGAGCTCAGGGATCAGCTGGAAACGAACAAACTGCCGTTCGGCAAGACGGGAACCGGAAAGTTAGCTGCAGCGGAAGCTGCAGGAGCATGACGACAAGAGGATGATTAACGACTAGTGACAGCACATCCTACAGCTGGGCCAAGAGACTGGGCATGCTGGTTGCCCAAAGAGCAATGGTGCATCCAACAAAAAGGAAAGGCAGCGATCGTGATGAAACGGCGGATCGATTCTTAAAAACAAAAGGGAAAAAAGAAAGGAAAGGAACTTCCACGGTCCAGTTCGTCCCAAAAAAAATCAGACAATGGTCGACGAAAGACGGGATGGCGGGCCTCTCCATCATATAAAGAAAGAGACGATACGGGACGTGCCCAAGCGGGCATCCAAGGCTGGACGACATTGGGGAGAGGCCCTTTGCACAGCAGCCAGGTAGCATCTAACATGATCCCATATCCAGACCAAGGTACACGCCCCCCCCTTAAGAGGCCCATATTGCCACATGGACCGGCACAGGCCAACATGGACCGGCACAGGCCAACACGGACCATGGCGCCAAAGTAAGTATATGACAAGTGCGAGAGAATACGAAAGAGGCTATCGGGGAACTGGGATAGATGCGTGCAAAAACGATGTGTGCAAAAATAGAAAAAAAGAACCTTTTCTTCCGAAGCAGAGAAGGTGCCACATCAGACGGGGAAGGGGAAAGGGGAAGTCCGGTCAACGGTGAATATCAGACGAAGGTTCATGGGCGCAAGTGTGAGCGTGGGCGTGAGCTTGAGCTTGAGTGTACGTGTGAGGTGAGCATCGACCAACCACGAGCACCGCGCACAACAGCCCGTGGCGTCCCAAAGTAGACAAACGCACAGAGCAAGAAAAAAATGGCCATGGAAATATTGAAAGAAAAAAAATAGACATTGGCTGTCGTCGTCATATAGAATAAACAAAAGAGGCCTAGCGCCGTCTGTGGGTGACGAGGCCGAGCAGCCAGTTCGGTGGCCGCGCGATCGTCCCAGAGGATCCGTCAAGGATGTGCGCTGCAGTCGCTGCTACCATAGTGCGTAGGCACATCTTACTCGTACGTCGCCCATGGTGGGAGAGGGTTGAGGGAGAGTTTTATCACGAGCAGTTTTTTTTGGTTTTGGGGGTTTTGTTTCTCCATCACATGACTGCCACACATGACTGCCACGGCCGTTTTCTTTGTTCCTGTTCGCTAACGCTGCAAAAAGGAAAAAAACAAAGTATTGAATTTCATCCCTTGTCTCCAGGTTCGCACGCGGGATCTAACAGGTGTCTCACCCAGAGCCACGGTCAGGCCTCACTGGAGCCCTGGAGGACTCTTCAGGGACCCGAAAATAGCTCGAAACGTGGTACATTCGAGAAGAGAAGAGACCCACTGGGTTAGTGTGCGTGGCCTCTGTGGATCAGAGGGTAGCGTGCACGGCTTTCTTCGCGCCTTCTCCCACAGACGTTTGTTCCCAGTCGTGGTTTCCGTCCCGCCCTCTGCCGGGGGACGTCGTGGCTGGTGCGGTGGCGTCCCGTGCCTGCCGCATTCCTGACATGGTGACAGCAACAACGATTGGCCACTTCCAGCAGGCTTTTACTCGCTCTCTCTCTCTCTCTCTCTGTGTGTGTGTCTCTCTCTCTCTCTCTCTCTCTCTCTGTGTGTGTGTGTGTCTCTCTCTCTCTTTTCCCTCTCGGATGAAATAACGTGCAGTAGCGCGTGCCGATCAAAACGTCGTCGATGGCGTTTTTCGAACTCACCGAAGAGCGAATCGGCAATGCTGCTTACTGTGGCTGACGTCTTGGAATCTGTTTCTTTTTTTTTTTTTTTTTTTTTTTTTTTCTTCTTTTTTTTTACACGTATTCCTCGTGTTGCTGCTCTCGTCGCTCATTGCCGCATTGGTTCTTGGCCGTTCATTTCACCTGGAATCGTATTCGCCCCTTTTCCCTTCTTCCACTCTCCATCGCCGTCGTTCTCGGTGAAGCCCTCTGGCGTGCCCTTCACGAGCCAAGCCCGCGCCGCGTGCTACTGGCCCGGCGTCACCTCCGTCAGCGTTGGAGCCGTACATGGCCACGGCACCAGAGAGTGCTAGAAATTCCACACGTGCTGAAAGGCATCCCAAGATCATCAAGATCAGCAGCAGGTACCCCAGGAACGGCAGGTGCAAGCCCAAAGACGCCCACTCAGAGCGGCCGCTGCTCTTTTCCTTGTACCCTGCACAAGACTTGATCGCCAGGGGAAGCTCAGCTCAGCTCTTGTTCGAGTTTGGTGATTTCATCATCTCCGTGTTTCTCGTATTCGCAACGACTGCAGACGGGCAGATCACGTCGAACACCGGAGAATGGGCGACGACGAGAACATTGATCGCCGCAAAGCCATGTGTGTCTGTGTCAGCCCTAGATTCTGGTCGGTGTTCCTCGAGTCTCGTACAGGCTGCCGACCTTGTACGCCGTCACGTATTATATTATATGCCTTTTACGGTGTTGTGAAGTATGACAGAGACATCTTTTTCATGTGGCACGAATCATGTTGTACGTATGCCAAGCTTTCAAACGGATCCGAGTTCCGATTCTTTTTTCTTTTCTTTTTTTCTTTTTCTTTCTTCTTCTTGCTGATTGGGCTGACCTGTCTGAGCTGCCGAGCGTGCCGTGATACCATACTAAAGTAAACCGCTGCTCGTATATGCCAGCTAGAAGCGAAGTGAGATTGCCGCAAGAGCTGTGGTTCTCCACTTGTCGACGCTGAGCAGATTTTGGCCGGAGCAAAGTATACGTAGATATTCGGCGCAATGGAAAAGCTGTACTTGATGAAAAATTAAGAAATAATTTAAGACGAAAAAAGCGTTGGTTGAAAAAAAAAACTCAAAACTAAAAAAAATAAACAGATCGACACCAACAGTACTCGTAAAAAAACAGTTTTTGCCCCATCCAACAAGGTGTCAGACACGGAAGTCGTGCCGCATCATGGCGTGAACCGATGGTGTAATGAAGGTAATTAAAGAAAAAAAAAGAGAAGAAAAAGAGAAAAAAAAAAGAAAAAAAGAGATCCCTGCCACGCTCGCAATTGCTTTGCGTCAGACCTGCAGGGCCCGCGCGCCGACACGAGCTCTCCCATCCCTTGCAATGTACGGTTATTTCCTGGAGAGGCAGCCCGGCGTCTCAGGTGCCGGTGACACCAGCCAGCTGCCAGGACGGTGTCTTGTAAGATTTGCCGTGGAGCGGTGTTGCGCGGCCCAGGAGCGATGGGCAGAGGCCGCGAGGCGCGGAGCGTGCAGCGTGCAGCGTGGGATTGATCTTGCGATCTGGTCCGACTGGGGGGTATTGGACCTTGGCATTCGAGATTGGTGCGGAGACAAGTCAGACGAAAGCAAGTCAGACGAAAGCAAGACAGAAAGCAAGTCAATAACGAAAAGCAGAAGCAGCAACGACATTGTTCCCAAATACAAACCGTGCAACGAGATAGGAAAAAAAAAGCACGTCTTCCGCTTCCACAAGAGTATCGTACACTGACGCCCGAAATAGCACCAGAGCGCAGCAGTGCGCAGCCGTGCGACAGAAGCAGGACAGCTCCTGCGCGCAGGCACCCCCTAAAATCTCGTGTTGTCCCTGCTGTCCCTGCTGTCCCTGCTGTCCCTGCTTGCTGTCCTCCTGCTGCGCTGGTTTCGCCGAGCTCATTCCGACCGCTGCCACGAAAAAGAGTAAAAAAAAAAAAAAAAAAAACGTGCTGGCGACATGGCGGCTGACGTGCGTCTCCCTTCTCTGTCTGCCCGCCCTACACCGCCACGACATACCGCGGCAGCTGGGCCATGCGCTCTTCCAGGCTGAAATCCCCGTCGGCGTACACCATGCGCATGGCCTTGTCCTTTTTCTTCTTGTCGGGCGCGTCGGCACTGGTGGTGGTGGTGGCTGGTGGTGGTGCAGCAGCAGCTGCTGGCGGCGGCCGGATGCCCGCCTCGGCCATGCGGATCATCTTGTCAATGTCGTCGCCGCCACCGCCGCCGTGGGCCGCCGCGGCCCCCGACACGAGGTCGTCCAAGGTGGAGGCGTGGTAGCCGGGTGGCCGCTGGGGCAGACCGAAGGCGCCGGGCAGGCCGGCGCCGCTGTTGCTGCTGCTGTTGCTGCTGCTGTGGTGCGGCGGACGGCTGGGCAAGGCGGCGGCGTAGGCGTAGTCGGGGAGGGCGGTGGGGAGAGCGGCGGGGACAGGAGGTGCGGTGGTGGTGTCGTGCTCCGCGGCCGGCTGCGACTGCGACTGCGACTGCGACTGCGTCGGCGGCTGCGCGGCAGCGGCTTGGCGGGCGCCGGCCTGGGCGCGAAAGGCGGCGAGGCGCTGCTTGAGCTCGGCGGGGGTCTCGACGCGGATCTTCTTGGCCGGGCGCTGGCCGCCGGGGCCACCGCCCGCCGCCGCCGCGGCCTGGCGCTCGGCGCGGCCCTGGTGAAAGGCCTGCAGCAGCTGCTGGGTGTGGAGGGCGAGGGCGTCGTCGGGGACGCCCTCCATGCCAAAGATCTCGACCTCGAGGCCGGCGCGGCCGTCGAGGGCATTGTCGACGTGCGTCAGCGTCTCCTTGTGCACCTGGTTCATGTGCACGGCCAGGCCGCCCGCCGTGTTCAGCCGCCGCCCGCACCGCTCGCACTTGAAGTGCTTGGCCTTTTGGTGCGAGATCAGCAGCTTCAGGTCCTCAAAGTCGCGTTCGCCTGCAGTCACCCCCAAGTCAGCGGACGCGCGCAGACAGACAAAACAGAAAACCTACAGTAGTAGCACCATGGCCGGCTGAGGAGCTCCTCCAGGTTCGGGTGGTTGCGCCGCTTCTTGCCCATGGTGAATCAGACGAGACACGAGACACGCAGGGATGTGATGGTGTTGTGGTTGATGGCTGTCGGATGTTTACTGTCGGGTATTTTGGCTGGTGATTGAGTTTGCTCTTGATGACTAAGATTATGATTAAGAAACAATGACTAATCACGGTAACTAATCAGATAACTAATCATGATAACTAATCAACGACTCTTAAATGTCTACCAAATGTCTGCTAATGTCTAATTGTCAAAAAGAAGCGTCTCGCCCGTCCCCCCGGCCACGGCTTTGATGGTCCAGCCAATCTCCAGCGGGCTGCCCTCGTAGACGACAAAATGGTCGGCCGCGTCCCCCTCAAGACCCAGCAGCTTAAAGACGTTGGTGGAGACCAGGTCCCAGGCCGTCTTCTCCGAGAGGCGGCCGGCGCTGTTGGCGTGGGCGATGCCGGCGAGCAGGGCCAGGTCGCGGACGAGCCAGTCCTCCTCGAGGCCGATGGCGACGGTGACGCCGGCGTCGACGAGAACGTCGACGGCGGTGCCGTTGGTCAGCGGGGCACCGGTCAGCGCGCGGCGCTGGTCCCAGGTGGTGCGGTAGGACTGCAGGGGGGCCAACACAACGCCGACGTCGGCGGCGGCCAGGGCGTCGGCCACAAGAAAAGACTCGGCGCCGCCCAGCAGGACGACGCGCAGGGCGGTGCCGGTCACGGCCTCGACGTCGGCCTTGACGCCCAGCAGGGCGGCAATGGTGTCGGCGCTGTGGACGGTGACGACCAGCGGCAGCTGACCGGCCACGACGCGACCCAGATACAGCTCCTCGGAAAAGGGCTCCGCCGATGTTGCATTGGCTGCCTGCAGCAGCTTGCGGCGCAGGGCGCCCACGGCCGACGACAGCGTCGGGGTGCTGCCGCGCTTGGCGGCGCTGGTCAGCAGGGTGTAGTGCAGGGCGGCGTCGGCGGCAAAGACGGCGCCGGCGTCGAGCTGGGTGGTGGCGGCGGTGCGGAAGCCGGCGCTGGTGCCAAAGTGGGTGAAGCCGCCGCCGAGACGCGGGGCCGACACGGCGCGGGTGACGCCGTAGGTGTGCGCGGCCCGCAGCTTCTTGCCTTGGAGGGCCAGGCCGTCTCGAGCGCGGCTGAAGACGTCGCCGCCGGCGCCGTTGTCGGTGCTCTTCTCGGCGTCGATCTGGGTGAGGCCGAGGCTGGCGCCAAAGGCCGTGAGGGCCGGCGCCACGTAGCCGTGCTCCAGGGGGACGACGCGAGCCGTGCGGGCCAGAGAGGCGCAGGTCCCGACGCAGACGACGCGACCGCCCGACACGGCCACGTTGACCCGATCTTTGTGCGCGGGCGCGTGCTCCCACCCCGGCAGCAGCACCCGAGCCACGCCGGTAAAGACCACGTCGGCGGCGGCTGTCTCGGGCTGCGCCGCCGCCGCCGCCTTGTGGGCCAGGGCGGCATCGGGCACGATGGGCGCGTGCGGCTTGTCGAGGGCGACCGGGTCGTCAAACTGCGGCTGGCCGTCGATCCACACTTGCACGGGAGCCGCGCCGACGCGCAGCGGGTCGCTGTCCCAGACGACGACGTCGGCGTCGAAGCCGGGCTTGATCTTGCCGATGCGCTGGCCGAGGCCGAGACGCTCGGCGGGCGCGGTGGTGACGGCAGCGAGGGCGGCGTGGTAGGGCAGGCCGTAGTGGTAGGCCTTGGCGGCCTCGAAGAGGACGTGCTGGGCGTTGAGGACGGGGTTGTCGCTGACATAAACAGGGGTCAGGCCGCTGTCCCAGAGGCGCTTGCCGGCGAACTCGGAGGCGACATAGGACTCGGCCTTGTAGTACATGTTGTCGGCAAAGAGAGCCGAGGCAGGCGGGCCGTAGCGGTCGGCGCCCCAGGCGCGCTTGAGGACGTCGGGGACGAGAAAGGTCTGGTGGGCGTGGTGGAAGGCGCGGACGGGGAAGCGGAACTCGTGGGTGTGGTCGACAAAGGCCTCGAGGTCGGGGATGGTGTAGCAGTGGGTGTTGACGTGGACCTGGCCGCGCAGCACAGCCGCCAGGGTGGCCCACTCGAGGTCGCGCGGCAGGTAGCCGGTCTCGCGGCCGACGGGGGCGGCGCACCAGTCGTCCTGGGCCTGGACCAGGGCGGCGGCCTGCTCAAAGGCGTGCCGAAAGGCCCAGCTCTCGCCCAGGCGGCTGTAGGGCCCCTGCTCGCCCAGGCGGCCGTAGATGCGCTTCGCGTTCTCGCCGCAGGCCATCTTGATGTAGCGCAGCTGGGGCGCGTCCGGGGCGGCCAGCAGCGAGGCGATGCTGAGCTCGGGCCGGCCGTCGTGCTGGCCGACGGCGTGCTTGATGGCGTAGGCCTCGCCGCCAATGTTGTTGCCCGACCCCGGCAGGATCAGCGACGTGGTCACGCCGCCCGACTTGATGACCTGCAGCTGGTGGTCCAGCGGCTGGATGCCGTCGATGGACCGCACGTACGGCGTCGTGTCCGAGCTCATCTCGTTGGTGTCGCCGTTGCCCCACAGCTCCGGCAGCGAGTCCACGCCGGCGTGGCTGTGCATGTCGATGATGCCGGCCGTCAGCTGCCGTCCCTCGGCTTCCCACACCTCCGTCTCGGCCGGGAGCGACGCCACGTCCAGGCCGGCCACCACGCGCTGGATCAGCCCTTTCTCCAGAAACACGTCCGCCGTCACCCAGCCGTAGCCGACGCCGGCGTGCGCGTCTTCTGGCGTCGTCCCGGCGGCGGGTTCGCCCACCCAGACCGTGGCGTTGCGGATGAGCGTCGGCTTGGGCCCGTCCGGCGCCGTGCGCGCGTTGCGCGTCCGACCCGCCCCGGGCGCGTCTGTGATCCGCTGGGCAAACGTGGCGCAGGTGGCCCGGTCTCGCGCCAGCTGGGCTGCCGACAGCACGGGTCCGTCGGCCGAAGAGCGCAGCTGTCTCCACTGGACCAGAGCGATAAAGAGCAGACAGGCGAGGCCGGTCAGCTTCAGCACGCGGCTGCGACGCATTCGCACTGCCGGCGGTGGCACTGCCGGGTGCACAGCTGAGTAGGGGGGGAGTTTCTCCATGGTTGTTGAGAGAGAGAGAGAGAGAGAGAGAGAGAGAGAGAGAATACGACGATTGATGATAAATACGTGTCGCCGCTAAAACGCGATTGCGTGCTGTGACGTCTTATCAGGCAGGTGCATTCCAATGCCCCAAACAGGAAGGACCGCAGCACGGTTTGATTCAACGCAGCGGCACATCTACACCTCCTTGAGGACTCCCCCCTCCGCCCCCGACGCCAGCAGCGCCTCCAGCACCTGCAGGTCGGCCAGCGCCTCGGCCGGCGTCTGCCACGGCTCGACGGCGGCGGCGCCGGCCTCGACGGCGGCGGCAAAGGCGCGGAACTCGGCGGGCACGCCGCCGTTTTCGGCATACGAGTGCTGGGTGGCGAGATCGACGCGCTCGTCGGCGGCGGCGCCGCGGCGGCGGATGGTGACGGTCTGCGGGGCCCAGACGACGCGGCCCTCGGTGGTGCTGACGGCGGCGGCCAGGGGCAGGCCAAACTCGGTGCCAAAGGACAGGGTGAGCACGCCGGAGACGCCGCCGCGGGTGCGGGCGATGCCGCGCAGCGAGTCGACGGGCGGCAGCCGCGGCTGCAGCTGGGCGCTGAAGGCGGCCACTTGCACAATACCCGATTCTTTCTCGTCCGCCGCCGCCGCCAGCAGCGCCCGCAGCGCGGCCACATAGTGGACGCCGCCGTCGAGCAGGAAGCCGCCCGGGTGGGTGGGCACCTTGCGCCAGGCCGTGTTGAAGTAGCGGCCGTCGGGCCGGACCAGCGTCGACGCCGTCAGCTCAAAGGACACGAGGTCGCCGCCGAGCGCCCGCACCGCCTCCATGGCCCGCCGCAGCGCCGGGTGGTAGCGGTAGTTCTCGGCCACGGCCCAGAGCGGCCGCGGCGTCGGCAGCGCTTCGTATGCCGCGAGGAGCCTCTGCGCCGTCGCCACCGTTTCTGCTACTGGCTTCTCGCTGATCACGTGCTTGCCCGCCGCCAGCGCCTGCTGCACAACGGCCGGCTGCAGCGCAATCGGCAGCGCCACGGCCACGGCGGCAATGTCGGCACGCGCCAGCAGCGCCGACAGCCCGCGGTCCGCCGTCTCGGGCGCGTCAAAGTACACGTCGAGCGAACTGCGGCCGGCCGTCTGGGCCGCCTTGCTGGCGAGGGCCTCGGCCGACGCCTGCGAGCGCGAGTAGACGGCCCGCAGCGCGAGCTTGTCGCAGGCCTCGATGGCGGGGAGGTGTTCTGGCTGTCAGGAAATAGCAAGAGAGGAGAGAGGGGGACACGCACGCTCCTGGGCAAAGATGCCCGCTCCGACAAGGGCGATTCCGATGGCCATGTTGATGAGGGGTTGGAGGGGCAGCAGCGCTCGCAAATTGGCAATGGGCGCTATTTCTGCTACAAAAGTCGCTGCAGTCACCACTAAATACTCCAGCGCACAATGGCTGATTCGATTGATGCCTTGCGGAAGCAGCTTGCAAGGCGATGCTCTGTTCTCATCCAGCAGCAAGTCTGCTCTGCATTAGTTTGTAAAAATCCGTAATTTACAGTCCACGCTCCCCGTCGCCACCACGCAGCGAATCTGCACGTCCTGCGGTGCCGCCGCCTTGATCCCGTTCTTGGACGGCGTCCCTGGTGTCTCTCCGCCTGGTGTGATGATGGTGGTGGCGTCGGTGGTGGTCCGCACGAGACTCGGGGCCCAGCGCAGCGACGTCACAAAGCGCTCGTGCGGGTCGCCAATGACCTTGACGCACCGGGCCTCCTGCGCGAGGTCCCAGCAGCGGACCGTCTTGTCGTCGGCGGCCGACAGCAGAAACTTGCCGCCGGGGTGGAAGACGAGGGCCCGGACCCAGTTGTCGTGGCCCACCAGCGTCTTGAGGCAGGTGCCGCGCGCGTCCCAGAGCCGGATGGTCTTGTCGCGCGCGCCCGTGGCCATGAACTCGGCCGCGCTGGTGGCCGCAGGCGGCCGCTTGAGACCGGCGAGCGCGGCCAGGTGGGGGTAGGCGGCGGCGGGGGCGAGGGCGCAGCACTCAATGTAGTGCTCGTGGCCGTAGAGGGTGAGCTTGCTCTCGGCGGCCGCGGCGGTGCCGGCGGCCGCGGCGGTCGACACATCCCAGAGGCGGGCGGTCATGTCGTCGCCGCAGCTGACGAGGAAGCGGCCGTCGAGCGAAGGGCAGACGTCGCGGACCCAGCCGGCGTGGCCGCGCAGGGTGCGGACGACGAAGCCGGTGGTGACGTCCCAGATCTTGAGCGTGGTGTCGCGGCTGGCGCTGACCAGCAGGTTGGCCGAGCTGGGGATGAAGCGCACGGCGCTGACGCTGTGGTCGTGGCCCGACAGCGTGCGAATGTTCTTGTAGTCGTCGGCCGGGTCCCACAGCTTGATCGTCAGGTCCGACGAGCACGACACCAGCAGCGTGTTGCCCTTGGGCCCGCCAAAGTCCACGTCCAGCACCGCCCGCGTGTGACCCTTTATCGTCTTTTCCAGCTCCCCCATGTCCCAGTCCCAGATTTTTATGGTAAAGTCGTCGGACCCGGTGGCCAGCGACGAAAAGGTCGGGTGGAAGGCGATGCAGTTGATGGCGTTGCGGTGCGACTCGAGCGTGTACCGCGGCGGCGCCTTGGGCAGCCACGATGCCGGGTCCTTGTTGCGCAGCATCAGCGACCCGGGCGTCGCGTTGTCCACCTCGGACTGCAGCGCCGCATTTCGGGACTCGAGGTCCATGATCTGAACTTAGCACACACACACACACACACAGAAAGAGAGGGAGAGCACCTTCCGCTGCAGCCGCACCACGATCGTCCACTTCTTTTCCAGCAGCGTCTCGTACTTCTTGGCCGTCGCCGCATCGAACTGGCCCTCGGGCAGGTTGAGCTCCTCGCGCAGGGCATTGGCGCTCGCGGCAAACTGGTTCGCGGCCAGGTAGGCAATCATCGATTTGTGTCTGCTCGGTCAGCCGCGCGCGCGTCTCCAATCCAGCGGGCGCCACCTACAGCTCTTCGGCCTGCTGGCTGGTCAACCGACTCATGGTGGCGGTGAAAGCAGGGCTTCCAGTCCCCTTGCTCGCCGTCGTGATGGCAGAAGAGGCACGGTGTGTTTCAAGGGCCACATAAATCCGGCTGACTCATGTGGGGCATTCATACACTTTCACGCATACGCCATGTACGGCTACAAGCATTCCACAGAATAGAGCGCGTATTTCTGCTACTACCATCACTGTCAAACACTACAGCTGGCTCCGGAACACGGTCGACTCCTGCGCCGTCAGGTCGAACCGGTCCGCATTGGCCACCTTGGTCCACGCCGCCACAAAGTCCCGCACCATCCGCAGCCCCCCGTCCGCGCTGGCGTACACCTCCGCCAGCCCCCGCAGCTCCGCGTGCGAGCCAAAGATGAGGTCCACCCGCGTCGCCGTCCAGCGCTTCTGGCCCGTGGCCCGGTCCGCCCCCACAAAGAACTCGTCCTTGTCCGCGCCCGTGCCCGCCGGCGTCCAGGCCGTGGCCATGTCGAGCACGTTGACGAAAAAGTCGTTGCTCAGCACGCCCGGCCGCGTCGTGAAGACGCCGTGCGACGAGCCGTCGTAGTTGGCGTCGAGCGCCCGCAGCCCGCCCACGAGCACGGTGAGCTCCGGCGCCGACAGGTTCAGCAGCTGCGCCCGGTCCACCAGCAGCTCTTCGGCGCGCACCCGCCGCGTCGACTTGCCGTAGTTGCGGAAGCCGTCGGCCACGGGCTCCAGGTGGCTGAACGACTCGACGTCCGTCTCCGCCTGCGACGCATCCGTCCGGCCCGGCGTGAACGGCACCGCCACCGCGTGCCCGCCCGCCTGCGCCGCCTTCTCAATGGCCGCGCTGCCCGCCAGCACCACCAGGTCCGCCAGCGACACCTTCTTGCCGCTGCCCGCCGCCGCCGCCGCGTTGAACTGGCGCTGGATCGTCTCCAGCGCCCCCAGCACCTCGGCCAGCTGCGCCGGGTTGTTGGCCGCCCAGCTGCGCTGCGGCTCCAGCCGGATGCGGCCGCCGTTGGCGCCGCCGCGCTTGTCGCTGCCGCGGAACGTCGAGATGGCCGCCCAGGCCACCCGCACCAGCTTGGCCGTCGGCAGCCCCGTGGCCAGGATCGCCTGCTTCAGCGCCGCCACGTCGGCGTCGTCCACCAGCGCGTAGTCGCGCGCCGGGATCGGGTCCTGCCACAGCAGCACCTCCTTGGGCACCTCGGGCCCCACGTAGCGCGACCGCGGGCCCAGGTCGCGGTGCAGCAGCTTGAACCAGGCCCGCGCAAACGCGTCCGCAAACTGGTCCGGGTGCTCGTAGAAGCGCCGCGAGATCTTTTCAAAGTCGGGGTCGAACCGCAGCGACAGGTCCGTCGTCAGCATGCGCGGCTTGTGCTTCTTGCCCGCGTCAAACGCGTCCGGGATCACGTCCGGCGCGTCCTTGGCCACCCACTGGTTGCCGCCGCCCGGGCTCTTGGTCAGCTCGTAGTCGAACTTGAACAGGTACTCGAAGAACTGGTTCGTCCACTTGGTCGGCTCCCGCGTCCAGATCACTTCGAGTCCGCTCGTGATCGCGTCCTTGCCCACGCCCGTGCCGAACTTGCTCTTCCACCCGAAGCCTTGTTCTTCGAGGCCCGCCGCCTCCGGCTCGGGGCCCTGGTTGTCGCCGCCGGCTGCGCCGTGCGTCTTGCCAAAGGTGTGGCCGCCGGCAATCAGGGCGACGGTCTCCTCGTGGTTCATGGCCATGCGCCCAAAGGTCACCTTGATGTCCTCGGCCGCCGCCAGCGGGTCCGGGTGGCCGTTGGGGCCCTCGGGGTTGACGTAGATGAGGCCCATGTGCGACGCGGCGATGGGGTCTTCGAGGCCCTGGGCGTGCAGGGCGGGATCCTTGTTGCCGGCCACGCTGGCGTAGCGGACGTCGTTGGCCATCCACGTGGTCTCGCCGCCCCAGTAGGTGGCCTGGTCGGGCTCCCAGGTGTCGGCGCGGCCGCCGGAGAAGCCAAAGGTCTTGAAGCCGCCGCTCTCGAGGGCCACGTTGCCGGCGAGCAGGATGAGGTCGGCCCACGAGATCTTCTGGCCGTACTTTTGCTTGACCGGCCACAGCAGGCGCCGGGCCTTGTCGAGGGACACGTTGTCGGGCCAGCTGTTGAGCGGCGCAAAGCGCTGCTGGCCCTGGCCGCCGCCGCCGCGACCGTCGGAGACGCGGTAGGTGCCGGCGCTGTGCCAGGCCATGCGGATGAAGAGGCCGCTGTAGGTGCCAAAGTCGGCGGGCCACCAGCTCTGCGAGTTGGTCAGGACGGCGTTGATGTCCTTCTTGAGCTGGGCGTAGTCGATGGTCTTGAAGGCGGCCACATAGTCGGCGTCCTTGCCGAGCGGGTTGGACACGTCGTTGTGCTGGCGCAGGATGTTGAGGCGCAGCTGGCTGGGCCACCAGTCGGTGTTGCGCGTGCCGCCGCCCGCGACGTTGTGAGCAACAGGGCACTTGGATTCGGACATGATAGAAGACTTGATCAGATTATCAGACTTGATCAGACTCGGGTAGAGGAATGAGAGGGATGCGAGGGATGAGAGGAAGAGAGGGATGAGAGGGATGAGGATGAGGGATGGGAAGCCAAGTAAGGGAGAGCTATATATAAGAGGACGGAAGAGCTAGAAAACGGCGCACCCTAGTGATAAGGGAGGGATGACTCCCAACAATGACGACAGAGGACCAGACAAGCCATAGCTTGGACCCCGCACTTTTGCCCATTTATCAAATAGCGATTACCCGATTGGCAGGCCTGCAAAGCACACCCCTCTTGCTGTGCAGGACGGTGGGGCCACCAGAGACGAGCATGACGACTAGCAGGTGGCGCGATGGCCGGTGTTGGATTGACATGCGTGGACGGATGCTTGGACAAGAGGAAGAGGGGGGGGGGGTAGGAGAACGACAGGGATGGAATGACGTGTGCGGCAGCGGAACTGAAACCTGGAGCGGGTGTTCCGGCGTGCTCCGGCTGCTGTGCCTCTCAGACGGCCCGAAAACGGCGCAAGCGAGCGATGAGATGGGCGATGGGCGAGACAGACAGGACGTGGCGACGCTGGGCGAGACGAAGAGATTCCAGCGATTTTCGTGGCAGAAGTGGGCACCCGAGGAGCGCTGAGTACGCGCTGTCACGTGTGTCCATTAATGACAAATAGCCAAAATGGAAAAAAAGTCCCGCCGACGACGGAAACAGGCATTTTGTGCAGGGAAAAGCGGGGCTGCAGCACACCGGAAGACACTACTGCCGATGGCGACTGCCCCATTGACCGCCACTTCCCGAACTCATACGAGCAGCTGCAGCCAATGTGCGGGGGACTGTTGTCATATGCTGCCACCCGTTCTTGGGTGGGGCCAGTCTAGACTAGACAGTGTGTCTGGACAGGTCAAGTGCGGGCGACTGCCGGATTCGGCGCCATGCAACCTAAATCCGAGCAAAGCCCGTCAAATATCGAGGAACCCGCGAGACAAGCCGGCGGAGACGAGCCCGATACAGCTGAAGCTATTTACGTGAAGCGTGCGGAGCCGCAAGAAGAAAGAAGAACAGAAGAAAAGAAATTACAAAAAAGAAAAGAGAGGGAAAATAGAAGGAAAAGGAAAATAGAAGGAAAAGGAAAATAGAAGGAAAAAGAGGAAAAAGGAAAAATGAGAAATAAGGAAAAAAAACGAGAAAAAATGAGTAAAAAAGGAGAAAAAAAGGAGAAAAAAAAGATCGCCGTACATCGGATTGGTAAGCCGATAAGGTGCTTTTGCGGTTAGATCCCCGCAGTTCGCGTGACAGCGTGAGAGAATGCCTGAAACAAACACCGGAACAGATGCCGAGACCGACAGCGTTCCGCGATTCCGCCACTCTCAATACTCTCACATTCTCAATTACAGGATTATAAGATTATAGGATACAGGATACATTACACTCAATTACATTACCAGGCTGGCCAGGATGCCCCGGGCGACGCTCCCCGGACAGGCGTCGTGGTAGTGACCGTGGTCGGGCCCGTCCCGCTTGACCACCGCCCCGGTCCCGAGACAGGCATACTGGCTCTGGCTGGCGCGCATCTGGCAGATCTCCTTGGCGCGGCAGCTGCCGGTACAGGCGGCCACGTTGTAGCCGCGCGTCTTGCGGGCGTAGTACTGCTGGAAGAGGGCGTCGTCGGTCGCGAGCAGCACAGAGACGTTGTGCCAGAAAGCCGGCGTCAGGTCCAGCTGGGCGTCGACGTAGGGGGGGTCCAGCTGGGCGCCGTAGGCCTCCTTGACGCTGTAGGACCGGGTCCAGACGGGGCCGGCGGTCTGGTAGTCGGGGGCCGACATGTTGGCCACGTAGACGGTGTAGTCGAGCACGGCCCAGGTGACGGGGTCGACGTCGTAGACGCGAAAGGTTGGGTGGCCGCTGCTGGGCGTCAGGGCCGGCGCGATGTAGTGGATGGCGCTGGCGGTCGCAGCCGACCGGTTGGTATTGCGGTACGACACCTCCCACTGGTCGCGGTGGGTGTGCCCGAAAAAGAGGGCGGCAATGGTGGCCTCGTAGCGCTGCACGATCTGGTCAAAGGCGGCGGCGTAGTCGTAGAGCGCGTCGGGCCGGCCAAAGGGCACGTGGCCCACGAGGTAGACGCGCTCGTCCGCGTCCTCGGCCGCCTGCAGCTCGGCCACGAGCCAGGCCAGCTGGCCGCTGGGGTCGGGCGCCAGGTCGCTCCCGGCGTACAGCCACCAGTTCTCGGCCATGTAGAACATGGTGTTGATGCTGATCACCCGCAGGTTGCTGCCGTGGTGGCGCACCGAGTAGGCCGCGCTCTGGGCGGCCGCCGCCGGCAGCTGCCAGCGCCGCGCCAGCGCGTCGTACATGTACTGGTTGCTCTGGTTGGCCGGCACACCCGCCAAGTTGGCGGGCGGGAACGAGTTGACCGCCGCCGCCTCGTGGTTGCCCACCGCCGCGTACACCCGGCCCAGCCCGCGCGCGGCCATGTGGCCGTAGGCGGCGTCAATGTCGGCCACGATCTCGCCCGGCGTCGTCAGCCACTCCCGGCCCTCGACCAGGTCGCCGGTGAAGAGGGTCAGGGCCGCGTCCGGCGCCACCTGTCCGATGGCGTCGTACATGCTGAGCGACAGCTGCGTCGGCGTGTCGCACGCGTGGTCCCCCCACGGCCCGGCCGGCGACGTCGTCACCCCCGCCGCCAGGTCCGCCGTGTACGGGTAGCAGCAGATCTCCTGCGTGCAGTTGGTGCTCGCCCCCACCGTGTAGTTGCCGTCCACGTGGATGTCGCTGATGTGCACCACCCGCAGCGGCGTCTGCCCGCTGGCCGCCGGCCGCGTCCGGTGGCAGGGCTTCGGCCGCGGGAACGATACCGACACATTCTGCACCGCCGGCACGCTGCACAGCCCGTACACGTTGGCGCACCACAGCGTCGACGCGCGCGACGGGATCGGCATGTGCCGCAGCGCGTACGCCATGGCCGGCGCCTCCAGCTGCATCAGGCCCGCGCACACGTCGTCTGCGTACGTGTGCGCCGCCTGGCAGAAGCCCACGGCCAGCTGGGCATACGCCGCGTCGCCGTCCTTGGCCACCGACTGGATCAGCGCCAGCATCGACTGTCTGTCAGCCGTCTGTCACTTGGGGATATAGAAATATACGAACCTGGCAGTCGTCGCAGGTCGTCGCCGACGAGGCGGCCGCCAGAATGTCCGCGAGGGTGACATTGCTGACTGCCGTCGCTCCGGCGAGCAGAGAAGCGAAAGCCAGAATCTTCATGTTGATGGGCAATGACCAGACCGTGACGCTGTGGTCGCGTCGGCTGAGCCATATATAAGGCAATATACATCTCTCCACACCACGTACAACCACGTGCTCGACCCTGGGCATTTGCAGTGGGCCTGATCCAATAATGCCCTCGGGTCAGGACACATGGCGGCTGGATTGCCGTTTTGGGATATTAGTGGCCTTGCTAATGGGATTGAAATTGCAATTCGCATTGTGAGCTGAGCGAAAAGGTGACCGAAGACTCCTCAAGCGAAGTCAACGATTACGTCCCCCTGCTGAAATGAATAGGCTCCAGCTCTTGTTGACTTGCCAGTTTGCTCCTGCCATTGAATGGCTGCTGCACGTGATCAAAATCAAGACGAACCTCCCAGGCCGCACATGGCCAAAACTGCTGCCTCCGTCGACGCTTCGCCGTTGACGTCCCCCACGTAGCCCAGCCACCCGGCCTCGATGGGCGCACACACCACGGCTGCCTCGGTGGCCGTGTCGCTCTCGGCATACCAGATGGCGGACTGGTCCATGCCCGTGACAAAGAGCGCCTTTTGGCTGTATTGGGCCGCGAGGTTGCCGCTGAGGACGGCCCCGCGGCGCAGACGAACGTCGGTCCGGTGGTAGGATGCGGACCGCCAGGGAAGGCCGACCTTGGCAAAGAAGCGCTGGAACTCGCCCGTGTTGACCGAGCTGCTGAAGCAGCCGGCCAGCACGACGGTGGCGCCGGCCCAGAGCAGGTCGATGACGGCCTCCCAGACCCGCCGCTGCCGCGCCGGCCCGCCGTCGGCGATCACGATGACGTCCGGGGCCAGCTGCCCGGCGGGGCAGGACAGCAGGTCGAGGGCGGCCGCGGGGTTCGCGGCCCGGTCCACCGTGCGGAAGCCGCAGGCAAAGGCGCGCTGCGTGATCTGCTCGAGGAGGCCGCCAAAGCAAGCGTCGACCAGCTCCGGCCGCTCCGTCGTCAGGATGAGCAGGCGACGGTCCAGGCAGTCGGCCATCTGGACGTCGTCGCTGGTGGGTGGGTCCTCGAACGTGACCACTCTCGCTCTGGTGGCCGCCTGCTTGGCTGCCGCGTCGGCGAGGCCGTTGTGCGTCCGGGGGATGCGCCAGAGGGCCACGGTCAAGCCGCGCTCGTGCCACCGCTCCACCTCGCCCAGCAGCAGCTCCCACAGATCGCGGTTCCGGACCGGCTCGCCCGCCCGCGTCGTCCAGCCGTTGCGCACCCAGCCCCGGGCCCAGCCGGTGGCGCCGTCGACGACATAGGTCGCATCCGTGGCCAGCACGATCTGGCGGAAGCCCTCGCCGCGCCAGTCGCGCATGCGCAGCGCGGCAATGGCAGCCCGCAGCTCCGCCCGGTTGTTGGTCGGCACGCTCTCGTCGCCAAAGGGGCCCTTGTTCTCGAGCCGGCTCGCCACCACCTCGCCGTCCGGCGGCGGGCCGCTCACCACCGCCCAGCCGCCGCGCGGCCTCGCCTGTCCATTGCTGGCACAGGCCCCATCGACGTACACCAGCACCGTGTCCGCGTCGGCGCGGCTCACATACCGGGTCATGCGGCCGCAGGCCCGGGCCGGAAAGAGGTCGGCCGGCTCGGCGGTCGACAAAGGCGGCGCAAACACCAAGGGGAACACAAGTCCCGTCCCCCGCCGCTTCTCCAGCGCCTCGGATGCACGCTGGGCGGTACTGAAAAGCGCAATGCGGCCCGTGGCGCTGCTGCCCTCGTACTTGACGGCGAACTCGGCCGTGTCTGCGTTCACCATGATGAGGGCGTCTTCCGACTCTTGCCAGGCACGCAGGCTCCGGTACACAAGGAAGCGCGCCTCTTCGACCGTTCCCGAGCGTTGGTCCGAGCACGGCGGCGGCATCTCTTCCGCGATCAGCAGATCCCAGAAAAAGGGATTCGCCTTGTGCACCAGGCCGCAGAGCTCGCGGTACTGGGCCCGGAGCGTCTCCGACGGGACCGGCACGCCGCGGCGGCGGCGCACGGCGCGCGTGCGCTTGCGCATCACCTCCCCCATCGGTCGGTCGAGCGAAGAGGGCTCTTCGAAGCCGAAACATGCGTTTTCGTCCTCCGTCTCGGAGGTGGAGCAGTCCAGGTACAGGCGCACCTTGAGCAGGGTCAGGGCGATGAGGTGGCTCGGGCTCACATGGTCCGCGCGGAAGGCGTCGAGGACCGGCTCGCACGCGTCAGATCTGCCGCGGTCGCTCCAGTCAAAGACTGCCTCGCTGTCGCTCCTGTCGTCGCCCGTCGTCCACCACTTGACAAAGTCGTAGCAGTCCTGCTCGCGCCCGAGCCGCAGCAGCAGAAAGGGCACCTCGTCCTGCATCGCCATGTTGTCGCTGCGGCACAGCCGCAGCATGTCCTGCAAGTGCGCCAGCGCCGCCTCGACCGCGCCTTTCGTGTCGATCGCCAGCAGCGCCTTCGCCGCCGCGAACCGCGCCTGCATGTAGTCCCGCGTGCCCAGGATGTTCCAGAAGCGTCCGACGCCCGTCCGGAAGACGTCTGGCGGCGTGTAGGCATCCCCCGGGTGGGCCCGAAGCGCCGCTTCCTCCCGGGCCAGCGCCTCCCGCGTCTGCTTGATGGCGCTGCAGGCTGCCTTGTGCTGGTTCCGGTGAGCGGCCTGGTGGTCGGTGCCGCAGTAGCTGACCACCAGGCAGTCCGCGCAGCGCCGCAGGCCAACCATGGTCAAGCACTCTGCACAAGCCGGCGGGCCGAGTGCTATGTTTAGAGGGATGTCGCCGTCGCTGTCCTCATCGCTGTAGTCGTCGCCGTAGTCATCGCCGAAGTCGTCGCTGTTGCTGTTGCTGCCGCTGTCGCTGTTGCTGCCGCTGTCGAGCTCCCAGGAATCCATGGCAGCGGTGGCGCGTAGAGGACTGGCTTATTCACTTCCGTTGGCCTGCTGGATGAGCACAAGACAGCGCTTGAGCAGTCCATGAAAAAGAGGACGGCAGATGCATCTCGCAGCCTAAAGTGGAGACTACCAGGTCACGTGTAATGAATCCTACAAGCCAACGTATCTCACGAACTACAGTTTCCCAATAAAGCAGCTGTGGCCTTAACGAGACAGGCTATCACGTGACACTGGACTTGCAGGTCGGTTCTTGACGATTTCCAGTTACTAACAGCTTGAATGCTTATTTTAAAACTTTCTCTTTGGTGGTTACTTCTAGATCTAATAGCGAGTCATCTACAGCACCTCCACGGCCAGCTGCTTTGTCTGCGGCAGCAGCTTTGTCTGCGGCAGCAGCCGCACCCGCCGCTTCTGCATCACCTCGAGCCCGGCCTTGCCAAAGTAGCGCTCGCTCTCGTAGCTCCAATGCACGCTGGCGCTCGTCCACTGGCCCATGCCGTCCAGGTAGATCTGCACGCTGCGGTCCAGGGGGCCGCCCCAGCGCGGGATCACCCGGTAGAGCTGGTTGAACCGGCGCACCTTGTCCGCGTGCAGCCGGCCCGCCCAGTCGATGGCCTCCTGCAGCGACTGGCCGGTCTCGTGCATGGCAATGGTAACCAGGTTGTGCTGCTCGTCGTGGGCAGCCTGCTCCTTGTTGTAGGAGAGCACGTCCTGGGGGGTCAGCGGGTTTTATCTCCTTCAGGACAGGGAAAACTTGCATTGGAGACAATCGTCAGGTCCATCGCCAGCCGGCACAACTCCTCGACCACGGGATGGGTCACCACCTCGTCCGGCAGGTCCAGGTCCATCTCGAGAACGCTGAGCGACGGCAGCGCCCCAATGGTGCGCCGCCGCACCTCGAGGTAGCTCTCGATGCTGCGGACCTCGGCGCTGCTGCGGTCCTCTGCCTGCTGTGCTGTGCCCTCCAGGTAGCCCTCCCAGGTGGCCAGGAAGCGTCGCTGGAAGGTAGGCGTCGAGATTTTGGTGGCCCGCGCCCAGAAGCTGCGGGTTAGCTGATGGAGTGTAAAAAAAAAAAAAAGTAAAAAAACTTACTCGCGAGCCACCTCGCCGCCGATCCACTCGCCCGTCGGCCGCGGCTTGTCTGGATGGCGCACCGCGTCCTTCAGGATGCGGACCTGCTCCCACACCTCGGTCGCCTCGCACTTGTCCGAGTAGTCGTCAAAGATGAAGAAGAGGTTCATCAGGTCGCACGCGGAGCGTAGTTGGTCTGCCTGTCAGATGACGTTTCCAAGTTCATCTCACACACTGCTCCGTACCTCTTGTGCTGTTGGGAAATGAGAGCCCGGCCAAAAGGTCTAAACATTAGCAGGCAGAGTGTCGCCCACGGCAGCCTCCCACGCACCAAATCTGCACCGGTCAAAGGCCTTTTGGGCCCCAGGGCTGAAGGCGCCGAAGCTGGCCACCCACTCGAGGCATTCTTGCTTAATTTCAGCCATGTGAGGGTTTGTGCGGCGCGGCCACTGCCAATGGGCAAAAAAGTCCGGCAGGAAGATCTCCTGGGACGGTGCGCCGAGCTGGAAATCCGCAGAAGGCGCCATTGCGTATTACGGAGGGTTGCTAAAGTTCGTCTATGGCAGGCAGAAAAACGCAAGCAGACCACACCCAGCTTTATATCCACCGGCCGGCCTTCTGTCGATGCCGTATCCCGCAAGAGGCACAGCAGCAGAAAGCACAGAGAGCACAGCTCACCGCGATTTTGTCCGTCTTCCGTCTTGCCGTGATGTGCACAACACGCACCGCTTATGGATGCTGCCAAGGCTCCCGTCCATGCTGGCCCAACCGATACAGCAGCCGTGCGGTAAGGCAAGCCCTCTCGAGGCCACAGGGGCACACGATCGGCGTGGTCCATCGGATAGTCGTCGTCGTCGTGTCCTCCCTCCATCTACTCATGTACAAACACTGATTCAAGGACCGACCCTCACCTGCTGCCTGCCCAATGCTATGCAGAAAGGGGGGGATGTACACGTCGGACTGCATCGAATCATACAGCGATCTGCGCCCATTGCCCATGGTCGATCGCCCCAAGAACGGCAAGGTCCAAGCACCGGGAAACCAGGGTCAGGGAGTGCGGAAACGAGCGGCCAAAGCACCCTCACATCGACTATGGAGACTACCCGCCCCTGACTGTGCCCTTTTGTAAACTCCATGTCGGCCGGGCTGTGAACCGGGTGGGGACGCACATACAGCCATGGGTCCACCAGCGATTCTGCCATTGTTTGTGAAATGCAAGTGCTCGTACAATACGAGGACGCTCCATCGGGCGCACCAACCATGCTCGCTTGCTTCTGTCCTCCGTGCGAAGCTCGACCGATCGACGGCCGAGACACGGACCTCTTCCGATGCCTTAGACTCGGGTAAGCTGGACTATCCTCCTTGTGAGGAGCGAGCGGCTGCATAAATCGGATGTCCGAGCCAGCAGAATCCACGGCAAGAAGGAAGCATGCGCGACTTTTTTTGTTTTTTTGTATAACAAGGATCGGCCAGGTTGTATCGGCATATTTGCTTTACGAAGGACAGGGGGCTGCGCAAAAGGTGTCCTTCTTCTACTTGGCCAACTCTCTTGTGCAGGACGTGCACTTGCACCCTGTCGACAGAGTCGGACACATGCCTTTTTCGGCCTCGCGCAGATCCCGCTCCCTTTGCCAGACGTTCGCTGGTGATTGGGGGGAGGGCTCCCTGGATCAGAGGACCGTTGGATCCTGGGGCCCGCAGCCAAGACGGACCTTCCCTAGCAAGAACTATGGAGCAAAGACGACATATTCCATGCAACGAAGGAACAAGAAAAGAGACTGGCTAAAAGATATGCCAGCGGGTGACAGGACTGGCTAATTTCTTTTTCTTGTTGTGTTCCATCCGGCAGGTTTCCGAAGCGTTGGCATTGGATTTCATTATTTGTGCTATCAAATTGGAACTGTCTGGCATATAATAAACCCGGATATGTGTGAAGAACCCAGAATTGTGAGTCGGTCAGTAAATAGAAAAAGTGAGAGAAAAAGAAGACAAGACAATCATGTCTGGGCCAGCTCGGTATCACCCAGGGTTACATAGTCCGAGAGCCAGACGTTACCGTCGAGGTCTTGTTAATAATAGAGAAACCGTCGGACAGAAGAGGCCGAGGTAGGGCGGCGGCGGTGCGGCCTAGGGACTTCGTAGGAGCCTGGCAAAGACGAAGCCGACAGCGTTGAACACGTAGAAAACACAGCCCTCAGGGTGCCGGGGTGCCGGGAACAGGGGTGTTGAGCAGGAAGGGCGTTGTCGGGCGGCTCATCGACTGGAAGCACATTGTCAAAGACAAACATGTTTCTAGTCTACATCTCCACATCGTCAAGTAGGGCAGCAGTACACAGTGTCGGGCACAACTACCGATACGAGATCATCCTGTAGCCCTTGGAAAGAGGAGCATGACAGGGGGCTCGTACCATGGAGGGTCGTCTCGGGGAAGCGAGCTCAGGTTGAAAATCACTGGGCCAGCTCCATGTCCTCCGGGAAGGTGTCAACCGGCTAAGCTGTTTAAGGGGACGATCGGCACAGAGGATGAAAAAGGATGAGTCGGAATTAGGAGGTCCGTTTGCGCTGCCAGGAGGTCGCTCAGTCCAAGGCTCTGCCAGTACTTGCATTCTCGAGGCGGCACAGGCCTAGGTTGGACCAACACTTCTGAAGCAGACCCGCCGTAGCCCTCTCGTTAGCGTCGATGTGTTGACGTGTTAGACATGGCAGTCCCAGGCCAAAGCTTTATAAGACAAAGTTAAGCGAAACTAGTACTGTTCATGTTGCTAAAAACAAAGCTTGGACTGAATTGTTAGCAAACACGTCAACTTAAAAAACGAATGTAAACGAGAGACCTAGTAACAAAATAATGTTACATTGATAAAAAAGGCGAAATAAGAAAAGGGGTACAATGAAAGCATTATACGTTTATAGTTATCAAGGTAGAATACGTAATGCTTTTTATAAAATCTCACTTTACTTTTTATAAAAAGATACAAGTCTGCTATTCGCCTTATTTTTGTGTCAAATTATACTTGTACAAACTTGATCACGCCAACTTGTCTCTTGATAATTTGGGCAAGAGACACAAGGACAGAAAGGCTTGTCTGCAAAGGCTCAAAGCCCTTGGACAAATCCGCTTCTTGTTCTGCTTTTGGCGTCTGCATAGCGACTCAAAAAAACGTCAATGTCCTTCCCGCGCCGGTCTTCCGGCACGTCACGGCAGTGATCCAGCAGGACCTGGCACAGCCGATATGCCCAGCGGCCCCGTCCCCAGTTCTCATCCGGCGCTCGGGGGTATGCGTCGAGAGCGTCGCCGCGGGTGGCTCCCTCGATGGGGGCGCCATGCTGCAGCAGCAAGCGGACAATTGCGAGCTGCGCGGCCGCACCCTCTTCGTCCTGGCTGTTGTCATAGGGACTGATGTCGCCCAGCAGGTCGTTCATCCCGTAATGAGCGGGCGGCGGCGGTGTGCGACCGCGTTTCCTCTTTTTGGGCTTGGGAGGTGGAGGCCCCACGTACATCCCAGCCTCCAGCAGCGGCTGCACCAGCTGCAGCATGGTCGGGTAGCCTCTCTCGGCCATCCAGGACCAGAGACATCGGCACATATTGACGTTGGCACCCCGGTCCACCAGGAGCTGCAGCATGCGCCGAAACGTCTCGACATGGCGCACGAGCAGGCCGACACCACACCGCACCATTACCGCCCAGAGCAGGCCGCTCGCTCGGTCGGCGGTCAAGCCCTCGTGGAAGGCAGGGGCCGCGAGCAGCTCGGCGGCCGATTGCAATTTTCCCACTTCCACAAACGCCTCGACTTGGTCGTCCGAAATTTCTGCTCCCTGCCGCACCAGCGCTTGCACAAGCGCGGGGACGTCCTCTTTGCAGTTGTCTTGGTAAAAGCACAGCAGCTCTGCAGGGTCGGCCTCCACGTGCTGGCTGGCCATTAGACGCTCGCACATCGTGGCTCGTCCCAGCGCGCACGCCAGGTGGAGGACTGTCGGCGGCTGGCGGGCGTTATTTCCATCCACCGGCAGATGCGGGTCGGCGCGGTGGACGAGCAGCAAAAGCGCCGTAAGGATGCGGTCCGCCAGCACGGCCAGGCAGAGTGCAGTGATGTGTGTTCCCAGCACGGGTGCGTCGATACTGGCTCCCTGTCCCAGCAGCCATGCTACCACGTCGTCCAATCCTTTCAGTGTGGCCACGTGAAGCGGCGTCAGATAAGGACGCTCTATACGCGGCCTATGTGCGCGTGAGAGTCGCAGCCGATCCATACTATCTGAGCCGATCCAGCCAAAAATGAGTTTCTTTTGGCAGCAGTAGTCGAGTGTAGCAGGGGACACGTGGCAGAATCGCGCCACCTTGTCGAGGATGGCAAGAGCCGTCGCTTGGGCTTCTGGCTTATCTGAGTGGGCAATGTCTACCGCACAAATGACAGCACGCTGTCTGCTCGCACCCGTGGTTTCTGGCAGCGCATGTAAGCTGTACAAAAACACCTCCAGCCGCCGCCGATGCGTGCGGCTTGCGCGACTCAGCCTGGCGAGATCGCCGCGGGCCAGGTTTTCGACGATCATGTAGATCAACTCGTTGGGTAGCTTCTCCATTGTGCCGATGTTTGAGGTGGAAAATATTCGCAACAAAATTCAAGCTTCCCTTTATTTTCGTGACAGTTCGCCAAGTCACCTGACTACGCGTGTGTTTTATTTCACGTAACAGCTAATTACTAAGTAATGACAATGAACATTTCAAACCCATGGGTTTGAACACTGGAGGGTAACGCGCAGTTGATGACCCTCTCTGTTCCATGGCCGCCGTTCGAATGTGCCCTTCGCCGTTTCAGCCCACTTTTCTAGCCATTTCTCTAGCTCGGTCTCGTGGATTGGAAAACGAACGGCATCGTACTGTTTGTCTTGCCCTTCTAAAGGGAACTTAGCCGGAAGCACAACTTAGCCGGAAGCACACTATCCGTAACGCGGGCACTGCACGGTACATCCCGCCGTAGTAAGCGGAAGACAGCTTTGCATGTCGTGCTAAGATACTGACAGCCTTAGTGGCAAGTGTTGTTCCGAGCATCGGTGGTTCTCTTACCTCTCGTCACGGTCCTTCCTCCGTATCAAGCGGCAACGCCGTCCCACCACCCAGCTAGACGTAGCGCTGCCAGCGTGCCAAGGTTGGTCGACCCATCAGCCTTGGCCATATGCTCCTCTGCCTCGCGGAGGATATTGTCGCAGTGGTAGCCGGCTCCGGTCATGTGCAGGATGCGGCAAATGGCTGCGTGGATGGCAAGCAGCCGCGGCAAAGGCGGGTCGATGGTGTCGGACACAAACAATGTCCGCGTTACCGGCTGAGGCGGCTCGCGCAGCATGACCGGCAACACCGAGTCGACGCGGTACGTGTGCGGCGCTCCCGCAACGGGTTCGAAAAACGAGTGGAACGCGCCAAAGACGCTGTGCAGCTCGGCCGTGAGCGTGATGGCGTTTGTCGGGCGGTCGATGGCTGGACCTCCGATGAGATGACGGACCCCCACGTCAAACATGTCGAGGATGGCGAGCGCATTCCGACGAGCGGTCGACTGGATGGACTGTGAGAAACGGGATAGAAATAAAAGCACAAAAACATCAAGAAAGCTACTAACCACTTCATCGGTTCCGTCGATGCTCATCAGCGAATGCGGCAATATGTGGGCTACCTGCAGCGTCTGGACCCGAAATCCAGTTATTTCTCGAAAGGGAATGCCGTCGTCGTCGGCCGCATCGTCGCCATCTTTTTGCCACCGCACAAACGCTTCTTGTCTGTCAAACTTGCGCGAGACGACACAGCGGTGCTTGTCCCGGATGAAGCAATCTCTCCGCAAGTTGGCCAGCCGTGCGGCCGACCCTGGAAGGACCTCGTTTGGCGCCAGACTCGGGACGGAAAGGGAGGCTGGCGTTGGCTGTGGTGTTCGTGCCGATGATGCCCTGACTATTGCCTATATGAGACAGAATACGAATAATAGCCAAGAGGCAAAAGACGCACGAGGGAGGAAAAATTTGGCGACAAGATAGTCTATAAAGTCGACGACCCGCGAGACGACGGGGTCGAGGTCGACATTGGCCAGATCAGCAGTCATGGCCACCTGCACGCTTCTGAAAAATGACTGTAGAAACAGATCCTTGGACGTCGGTGAACATGCGTAATCATGCATCAACCGGACCATTTCGGCCCGGCGGAATGGTGTTGCAAGGTGCGGCTCGCCGGCAAGCTGCGCGAGAAGCGTGGTAAACAGGTTTTCTGCATGCTGTCTTGCATTTTCACTATCGAATACGGGAGTAGATGGTGAAAAGTCAATCACTCCTTCGAGTGGTGACCGGTGTGGCATGTTAGATAGTTGATGTGACACTCATATTTTTAAGAGGTTGACGAGCAATGGCCAACTTGTTAAGCCTAACGCTGAGGCTTAGATGGGCGAAGCCCGCCCGTGAAAGCTGTGTTGTTAACGATGGGGGGAGAAGACGTTTTTTCAAACTGAACAAGGACCGAGACCCATATTCACGTGACAATAATCTGGCGGCCTTAAATACCATCGGTGATTGGCCTAGCGTTTCTTGCCAATGCCGACATGGCTGGCATCCTCTGGCTGGATCAAGAACCACAAAGCCGCTGGAATCAGTAAAGGAGGCTGAACATTTCTGATTTGTGTGCTGGCTGTGAACAACCTCGATAGTCAGGGGCTCATGAAAGAAAAACTTCCATATATTGAAAAAACTGTCGAATTTGCAGAGGATAACTACAGAAAGGACTGCTTGCTTCGTCGTGAACTGGAAAATTGTCGAGTAAAGACTCTGGTAAACCTTGGACAAGACGGAAAGGTGGCTGAATTACTAGAGAATTAAATATCATTTTATACTGTATTTTAACGTTTAGTTCAAACTATACTCTAGGATATATGCTTGTGGTCCATCGTTAAAATGCAGTGCCCATCCTGAGAAATGCTCCTGGAAAACGATGCATCCATCCGTCCATTCACACTAGGTTAAAAGAAGTTGTTCATAAGAAGTTGGTTAACTTGGAGACTCTAAGCGTACAGAAACTTCGAGACATGCATGGGTGATGGTGGGGTTGCGCTTCCCGGAAATCGATCTTCGTTCCGCCTGCGTTGAAGTGAGTGATCTGAAAGCACCAAGCATTAACTCCCGTGGCTCAGCGGTGGAAGAATAATTTTGGACATGACTTGTCATACTTTGGGAAGGTGGCTGATTTAGACTCGGTTGTAATTTACCTTTAGGTGTGGATTATTCTGTTCCTACGCAAAGTAACCAGGCTGGCTAGGAAAGTCTAATAATTTTGTTACTTGACGGTTACCTTTAAAGAATCGCTACAACTGCCATGTCACATCGTCTTGTCAGCAGGCTGTCTATAAACAAATTGGTCATCGAGGAATTTAAGAAGCTGTGTAGGCCTATTTCACCATTGTCTAGAATAGCTGTCAAATCTGAGCCGACTCTACTTGTTCTATTTTCTGTCATTCAAGATACGTTGTCCGCCTTATCCTCACTCCCGGCTGCTGACACAAGAATGAAAAGGAGAGCTGCCTTATGTAATTTGTGAAATGACGGAAACGTTTCATTGGCCGAGAGAACAGTATGGTCAACCAAAAAAGCGTTGCCGGTCGGCCTGAAATGCCCGCTCCGACCCATGCGCCATGGAGACTGCCCACCCTCCCCTCCGGCTGAACAATGTCGCGGTCATCGGCGGCGGCGTGAGCGGCATTGTCGCGGCTGCGCACTTGCGCCGGGCCGGCATCGACGTCACCCTGTTTGAGCGCGGCGATGACGTCGGCGGCGCTTGGACGTACAGCCCGCAGCCCGACCGCGACCCCCCGTACCCGAGCACCCGTCCGGCCGCGGCCGACTGGGAGAACGAGCGGCCCTTCTTTCCGCCAGGCCCCATTTTCACGAGCCTGCGCGGCCGCGGCAGCACCACCATCATGCAGACGTCGCTGCAGCCGTGGCCCGCCGGCACTCCCGACAAGATGCACCACAGCCAGGTGCTGGCCTACCTGCGCGACATCGCCCGGGCGGAGGGCCTCGATGCCTCGATCGTCCATCTGCGCACGCGCGTCGAGTCGGTCACCGCCGACGGCCCCGGTGACTGGCTGCTGCGCACGGCCTGCCTGGCCGACAGCCGCGACCGCGACTCCCCCCTGCAATACAACACCTTCCGCTTCAGCGGCGTCGTCGTCGCCACCGGCCGCTTCGGCGTGCCGCGCGTGCCTGATGTGCCCGGACTGGCGGCGTGGCACCGCCGCTGGCCCGCACGCGTGCGCCACGCCAAGCAGTACCGCACGCCCGATCCCTATCTCGGCAACACCGTGCTCGTCGTCGGCGCCTTCGTCTCGGCCTTGGAGCTGGCCACGGAGCTGGCCCAGCACGGCGTGCGCGTCTACGTCAGCGGGCGGTCCTCGCCTCTGGACATGCGCGGGCGGCTGACCGACCTCGAAGGCGTCGAGGCGGTGCCGATGGTCACGGAATTTGGGGAGGAGGAGGAGGAGGAGGAAGAGAACCCTCAAGGGCACCTGCCACGTGTTGTTCTTGCCGACGGCCGCGTGCTCACAGACGTCCACCACGTCCTGCTGGCCACCGGCTACCTGACGAGCTTTCCCTTTCTGGACCGTCGCCTCCAACAGACCGACGACAACGACGATGCGGTCGACGACGACAGTGTCCTGCTCGCGGCCGACGCCCGCTCCGTCCTCAACCTGCACGAGGACATCTGGTACATCCCCGACCCGACGCTGGCCTTTGTCGGCGTCACCACCTTTGCCTCGACCCTGTCGCTCTTTGACGTTCAGGCCCAAGTGCTAGCCGCCGTCTGGTCCGGCCGCGTCCGCCTGCCAGCGCCGGCCACCATGCGCGCCGAGCAGCGCCGCCGCCGCCAGCACCACCAGCGCTGCTTCCCGGGCACCTGCTTCAACAGCATCTTTCTCCTCGACGACGTCGTCATGCACCGCCTGCTCGACGCTGCCAACGCACAGCTCCTCGCCCAGGGCTACGCGCTTCTGCCGGGCCCTGGCCCCGGCTGGTGGGAGGCGTACCAGGCCGAGCGAGCCAAGTCGCGGCAGTGGATCGGAGCCATCCAGGATCACTACCTTGAGGGGTATCAATGAGCAAGATCTCAGCACGTTTAAAGTGGCTCTGCTGGCCACATTGCGTGACGGTCGGGTGATAGAAAGGGGTTCCCCAGGAGAACCTTATCCTTTTTACTTTCATCTGTTGTCGTTCACCGGGAGCGTAATTAGTTTATAAAGCTGGTTGATGTAAACAGGGCGGTCTCGTTTGGTAAGACCCAACTAGCGATAACGGCACTCTCAATATACGTCACGTAGCCTTGGCCCATTCTTGAGATACTGAAGCTTATCTAAGCAGAGAACCTGAAATATATTCTTCCTGGCATTTTGTGTTTGTCCTTAGTCATGCCGGCTCTTTCTGATAGTTCATACAGCTGCTTGTTTGGATTCCGGCCGTTTGTTCGGCTATGTATTATTCAATCCAGTCTAGACATTTGTCTTGGTTGGCCCAGTGAACCCGGGCAAGCCTGAACCGTGTTAGCAGAGGTGCAGTCACGACGGCGTAAAACGCATACCTACCAATATTGTTCGAGCTGTGCAGTAGGAGGCCGCTAACGTAGAGCAGCCCTTTGAGATTCTGCTCTGGTTGCAGGTGCTTAGGGAGGGCCTGCCTGATAAAATTACCGACTGGCTTAGAGACAGCCAGAGGACCACCTTTGTAATACCCTTGTTAGATTGTTCACTATCCCGCCCCCCTCCGTCAAAGAATACGGGAGAGAGCCAATGTACCTTGTTGACATACTTCTCGGTGCAATGGAGTCAAATTCAACAGGCGCTTTGTGTCCTTGCAAAATTCGGCTGCGGATTAGGTCACCGCCACAGGGTCTAGGAACCCACGACCCTCTCCACCCCAAGAACCCAGAAATTCATGGTGTCTCCCTTCCGTCCTTTGTCTCTGTCGTGGAGACCCACCGTGATGGTAGTGCCTATACCCGCAGCACAACCGTCGTAATGCCCGATCGGTTGTACCGGAGCGTGTGCGGCTCCGGCACATCGGCGCGCCTGGCCATCTTACACGCACGCGGGCAGCGGCCAGAAGCTGCACAACGAGAGCATTTTGGGGACAGAGTACATTAGTGCCATTTGTGGGACCACCAAGGTTAGTGACTACGAGGCGGTGCTTCCGACCGGCGAGGGCAACGCATGGATTACCGGCTTTGAGCAGGTGGTGCTGGATCCCACTGATCCCTTCTCAGAAGGATAATATATTAGTAATACTTGGTACACTATATCTGTTAGAAATAATGGTTAAGATGTGCTTTATTATAGCGTAGATGGAGTCCCTTACCCTCCTTCTAGGAGGGCTACGGGGGAGGGGGAGACTAGATTATTATATACACGTAAATGAATTACAACAACTACATAAAATGGTAAAAACGCTATATGGTCCGTAATGCGCCTCTGTGGATCACAATTGCCCCCTTGTCCCAATCAGCCGGCAGATCATTTGGCTTCTCCCAAGATCTGGACAACACCAACAAATATGGCAGGCTTGGGATCTGATCTGCCCAAGACGGTCGGACTTCGGGCACCCAATCGGCTGGGGTACCGTCTGGTTTACGCTCCACCAGGGAGCCGTCACGACGCAGACCTAGTTCGAGACGCCAATTGCTGACCTCTTCCAGCGACTTCATAAGTCGTGCCATAACAGCTAGCCGCTCTGCACAATCCTTCTTGTCTTGCTCGGGGTCGTCTGGGGCAGACGATGGCGGCAGTGGCATGTCTCGCGGGTCGGGGAGGAGGTGCAGCTTCCACTCTGGCTCCGGACGAAAGAAGAAGTACTCGGTGGCATAGCCAATCATCTCGTCGTCGGCTGCACAAATAGACTCGTACAGCCGGAAAAAGGCGCGTTGTGGCGTGTCTCGACGAGCCCAAAGAGGCAGTTGGCGCTGCACGTGGTCATATCGATAATAATGTTTCGTGACGGCCTCGGGATCGGCAAACAGCACACGCGGCGGCGGCGGCAGCGTTGCGCATGGCAAGTGCTGCATCCCCCAGGGCGGCCACAGCAGGAGTCGCAGGAAATCGCGATAGGGTTGGTCAGACACATCCTTGAATCGACGGAGGCTCCAGCGCAGCCGGAGTGGCGACGTCCATCGCAGCAACTTCCGCCAGCGGAACTTCCAGTTCCCCACGCGCACAAACCTAAACTGGTAGTGGAGCTCAATGAGGCTGAAGAGAAGCTGCATCGTGAGCGCAATGGCAAAATCTGTTTGTGCCCGACCGGGCTGATTTTCTCTTTGTGGGGTCCATAAGCAAGGGCCTAAACGGTCACGTAACCAATCTATTTGTAGCTAAGGCATATTAGAGGAATTGTAACTTGATATCACAACTTGGATATTGCTGTTCCTACCCAAAAGCTAGAAAATCTATTTTCATACATATTTGTATATAATGTCTGCCTTAAGAGATCAATGCACATAAGCCAGCCCGGTCTATGCTAAATGTGGCAAAACCGCCATCCCAAGACGGCATGAAGAAAATAGCTATACCACGATTGAAGAACGCACTGGTTTAAACTTTTGTAGTAGAGAAACTGCGATGCCAAATAGAAGCCGAAACACAGACGCGCCGACCTTTAAACGTTTATATACCCGTCCTTATACTGCTTACGTAGCGCTTCGTCCGCCTCCAACGAGTGGTAAATTCCACAACACGCCTAGACACTAGACGGAAAAATAGACTAAAGAACACAAAAATAGACCGTATTAATCCTTAGCACGAACTGTGAAATCCAGATGCCCTCCAAAATTCCTTTACATAATAGTTCAATATTAGTTTAGTTACAGGCATTAACATCGCAAGATGATAGTTATACGAACAGACAGACGATCCCGACTAAATCGAAAAATACAACAGAAAGGCGGGCAGTGCTTGGGGTAATTAAAAGTAAGCCTAACCCCGTACCCCACACAGCAACCCTACGTCGACCCAGGTCAGCAAAACAAATTGCGGGTTGCACACGTGACCACGACCACAAGGGCCAGTGGACCTCTTTTGCTAGGCGGAAATTGGTCATGAATTGTCTAGAGCGCCGAGCCTTGCTCTATTCCCAAATAAGAAGGTCCATATTATACATCCATCCTGGCGTACCACTAACACAAACCATCAAGATGATCCATAAACACTTCCAGGTGTCCGAACATGGCGCGGCAGGATCGTTATCATATCATGGTCAGATGTGATGCGTGTTGCATATTGCCGCCTACTGCCGACTTGGAGTCCACCTGAGCGACGAGGTTGGCGAATGTGAAATTTGAAATGTGAAATGTGGATTAAAGCCTCGCAAGGATCACAAGATTTATAGCTTCGGCGACAATCCGTACACAGCCCCATCAAACCCCGGGAGCAGATCGTTGGCAGCAGATTTTAGCAGCGCAGGAACGGAGAAATGATGGCGCTCGTGACGCTGAGCGGTACGACAGGTTGCATCCCTGCGGTGCGTCGTCACTCAGCCAAGACCTGGCCAATGCAAAAGGGGGTCGAGCCAAGGGCTTGGCTACTCCGCACAGAGATGGAAGTGCCAACTTTTCTAATCTTGTAGAAAAAAGCCGCTCAGGACTTCCACGCATCGTGACAAAGAGATCCATTCTTTTTATAATCCCCTTTCAAAGACACGTCCCCCCCTCCCGAATCATTTTCGTGGGGAAGGACCATTCCTGACGATTTTCCACTTGGAGTAGCTGTTTTGCCTCTGAGAAGACTGTTCGGAAGTTTGTACAGCTGTCGGTCCACGCCGATTGCAACAGCGCAGACAGCCAACCAACGACATGACAATTAAGGCCAGCCCCAGACTTGTAGCGCCCTCCGCTCGCTCTTGTTACCCCGTACCCCGTACCCCGCCCCTCTGTATCTCGTACTCCAAATGGTATCATGGTTTTCAAGCAGACTCGTGTTGTGGACACAACGGTGCATATAAAAGGGGGGGGACGTTCCCAATCTTTCGACGGGTTTTTGTATCTCTAGCGTCCAGTCCTGTGTTCTTTCCCTTTGATTTCTCCCCCCCCGCCTTCCATCTCTCTCACCGACAGTCGCAAGCATGTCTCAGCCTGGCTCAACGCCGGCTGACCCCCTGGCCAAGGGCACCTTTGCCACGGCCAAGCAGGCGTGGAAGGACCTCTTCATCTGGAAGCAGCGCGTGGTGGTCGTCAACGACGTCGGCGAGAGCGTGTGCGAATGGCGCGACCCAGACCCGATCAAGAACCCAATCAGCCTGCTGATGCAGCTGAGCGCGCGTGACTGGCTCTTCTTTGGCGTTGGCTTCTTCGCCTGGACGGCCGACGCCTTTGACTTCCACGCCCTCTCCATCCAGACGGTCAAGCTGGCGCGCTACTACGGCCGCACCAAGACGGAAATTACCACGTCCATCACCCTGACCCTGCTCCTGCGGTCCATCGGCGCCGCCGCCTTTGGCCTGGCCGGCGACAAGTGGGGGAGGAAGTGGCCCATGGTCTTCAACATGATCATTCTTGGCGTGCTGCAGATTGCCACCATCTACTGTGCCACCTTTTCCCAGTTCCTTGGCGTGAGGAGCTTGTTTGGCCTCTTCATGGGCGGGGTGTACGGCAACGCCATCGCCATGGCCCTAGAGCACTGCCCGTATGCTTGATTTCCCTCTCCCTGTCCTCCCCCCTCTTCTCTTTTTTCTCTTTTTTTTTTCCTTTCCCCTTGGCGCCAAGCCCGTTGGGCCAAGTTCTAAGGCCGCGCGCCAAGGAAAAGGCGTAAGCTTGAGCTAACGTCAGCGCAGGTCCAACGCCCGCGGTCTCATGTCGGGCATTCTCCAGCAGGGCTACTCCGTCGGCTATGTGCTTGCGGCCTGCACGAACCTGGGCGTCGGCGGCGCCACCAACACGTGGAAGACGGTATTTTGGGTCGGCGGTAGGTCACACAGCACTTTTCTCTCCCCTGCAAGGCACAATGCTGACAAGACAGCCGGTCTCTCCATCGCCGTGGGCGTCATCCGCATCTTCTTCCCCGAGTCGCAGCAGTTCCTCGAGGCCAAGGCCCGCGGCCACAAGTCCGTCACCCCGGCCGTCTTCTGGAACGAGACGGTGCGCATGCTGGGCAAAGAGTGGCGCATGTGCATCTACTGCATCCTGCTCATGACCTGGTTCAACTACTTCTCGCACACGTCCCAGGACTCCTACACCACCTTTATGCTCACCGAGAAGCGGCTGCCCAACGCCCCCGCCACCCGCGCCTCCATCATCATGAAGACGGGCGCCTGCGTCGGCGGCACCATCATCGGCTACCTCAGCCAGTTTGTCGGCCGCCGCCGCGCCATTGTCGGCGCCGCCCTGCTCGCCGGCTTGCTCATCCCCGCCTGGATCCTGCCCCACGGCGAGCGCGCCCTCAGCGCCACCGGCTTCATGATGCAGTTCTTCGTCCAGGGTGCCTGGGGCGTCATCCCCATCCACCTCAACGAGCTCTCCCCTCCTGCCTTCCGCTCCGCCTTCCCGGGCGTCACCTACCAGCTCGGAAACATGATCTCCTCGCCCTCGGCCCAGATCGTCAACGCCATCTCCGAGAAGACCTTTATTACCGTCGCCGGTGGAAAGCGCGTCGAGGCCTACGGGCCCGTCATGGGCGTCGCCACCGCCATCATCGTCATGGGCATTGTCGTCACCACCGCGTTGGGGCCCGAAAAGCGTGGCCGTGCCTTTGAGCACGCCGTCGTCGGCGCGGATGAAGAGGAGGACGCTGCCCACAAGGTGGCCGACGAGGAAAAGGGTGTCGAGCTGGAGTTCCGCGAGACCGCACAGGCCAAGACATGAGTTCCGTCAAAGCTATAGTTTAGAATACATGAAATCGTATCAATTGAATGAACCAAATCAATTCAGATGGCGCCTCTCCTATCCGTATATGACAAGCAGTGTAGCAAAATGTTGTATGGACGGGAATGGAGCTGCCGCATGTCTGTCTCTACTTTGTCCACCTCGTCATATTACCAGCAAGGTATGAATAAAAAGTCACTAAAAATAGGACGTTGATAGTAAAATGGCAAACTTCCCAATGTCGTATCCGTCTACCAGCCGAGCGAGCCTTTTAAATCCGAACGGCCTTTTGTTTTTCCGATGCCGAAATATGACGTCACTATATTACGTGTACCGCGTCTCACCACGCCCCTTCTTTCACGACAACGCAACGACTGCAATCTCGAATTGGCGGACGTAACACCCGCTCTATCTTTCCACAGAACACGCAATCTCATTTCCCACGTCTCGCCAACCATGTTACCCGCCCCAGCTGCCGCATCCGGCGCCGAGCTGCCCGTTCTCAGCCGCAGCAGCGACCTGTCCCCCCCGAGCCTGCCGGTGCACCAGGCGCAGCCGCGCGTGGCCGAGCCGATGGGTACGTATCGTGCCCTGTCTTTTCCTGCACCTGTTTGCTGACCGACGGACAGATCCGCTGCGGCCGCACGCAGACACGCCGGACAACATGCGCCTGCGCGGCGGCGAGCGCAGCGCCATGTGTCCGGGGCGGTTCTGCTTCATCATCCCGTGCCCGATCCCGTGCGACTTTTGCATCATCTGACGGAGAAAACAATGTTTGTGTGCATGTTGTCCGCGAGCGGGCGAGTTTAAAACGCCGGGATTTGGGGTTAAAAGTTGCTTGAGAAAGAGGAAGCGCTTCTTGGTGGAAACTAGTTGGATATTGAAACATTGTCATCATGAGCCATAAAAGATACGCATTACAAGAATTGATTGCATTTCATGCACATCTTTTGCTCGTCGTTGCGTATAGAGCCATCGCGTCCACTCGCTATAAAGCAGATGCCAGCAGCCAGTCAGTTTTCCGCAGACGCCCACACGTCGATCGTCGTCTCTGTGCTCGTGCACTGGAACACCAAATCGCCATCCATGCTGCTGCAGAGCCAGGTCTCGTCTTTGTCGTGCGTGTGCTCCGAGGCGGACGCAAACGCCACGCGGATGGTGCGGCGGCGCTTGCCGGCTTCGTGCTCCGCTTCGGGCTCCGCTTCGGGCTCCCGGCAGGACATATATCGGATGCATATGGTCGCCGGTGCCTCGTATACGACGGAGGGGTCAACGCCCAGGTGGCAGTCGCCAACGGCACGCTGGTGCGCGTGGTCGCCGGTGCCGTAGTCCAGCAGCAGCCCGCGGCACCGACCCGTCTCGGGCGACTGGAAGACGCGGGCGCGAACGACATTGCGCAGCGGCGCGAAGGAGCAGATGGCCTTGGGGAACAGCGGGTTGTCGTCCATCCAGGGCCGGTGGAACGGGTCATCATCCATAGGCGTGTCCGTGGTTGTCGTTGTCGTTGTTGGGGAGTCACTCTGCGGTCCATCTTGCTCGGCACGGATGGCAGCAAATACACTACTCTCCCGGCGCTCTGTAAAGTTGTAGATGAACATGTCTGGCACGCCTTGGCTCAGCGAAAAGTCGCAAAAGGTATTGCGGGCCTGTATGGAACCCATGAATACCTGGCCAGCCCGACGCATGCGGACCTGTTCAATGGGTCAGAGCTGTCCCCGAGTTATAAGAAGCAGCAGAAGGAAGGGAAAGAAAAAAAAAGAAAAAAAAAAGAAGGGCAAACTGACGACAAACGACAGCGGCATTGGCGTGGGAGGCGACCTGTAGGCGGAGCGATTTCGAGGTGAGCGAACTCTCATCTCGGAAATGCAGTCCCCTGGAGCCACAGGCAGGTAGGACCAGACCACGGTGCTCCGCTGCTTCGCAGACAGACACTCGACGAGCCGGGTAGCAAAGGGCTGGTCGGGCGTGTGTCCGTGGATGCCGACAATCCCAGCGGGCGAGAACAAAAAGGTGAGGCCCGTGATCCGGCCCAGGTCGATGGTTCGAAACTGTGAGCCGCGGTAGCGTATATTGGAAATGTAGATTCGCTTCTTGTCCAGAATGGGCGGCGTTGGTGTGTCCCATGTGTCGAACGTCAGCTTTCGGTCGCCAGACAGGAGGCGGAGCCGGTCATGCTACATGGTAACGGCTTGTCAGTGGACCCAGACTGTTCTGCTGCTGCTGCTGCTTGTCTAGGCGGGCAAGTAAAAAAGAGGCACACCTTGAAGCGAACGGCCCTCGGCCAGCGCACATCGCCAGCGCAGGCAAGAGCAAAAATGCGGTCGTCGTATCGGCGGGGAACCGAGCCGCTGGGAATGCGTGGCCACGCCGGCAGCCGCTCCAGCTCCCGGATGCCGTGGGCATCCATGGTCAGGCGGATAACCGGAAGGTCCGCCTGCTTGTCGCTCGGGATCAGCTCCATGGGGTTGCCGCGCTTCCAGGCGAGAACGTGGGCGATGAATCGTCGCTCAGCCTCGTCGCTGTCCTCGTCGCGCCCGTCGTGTTGCATGCGGCGAGCGCGCGATGCCACGGCAACGCAGCAACCGAGCCGGCTCTCGCCCAGATAGCGCCATACCATCAGCAGCAGCTCCGACGGCAGACGATTGAGGATGGGAAGTTCAAGCCTAGAGGCCACTTCCCGGAAGAGCGAGAGCGTGGCGTCATCCTCGGGCACGTCCACGTCGGGCAGATGGTGGGTGGCGGCGCTGCTGTAGCTGTGCCTCCAGGCGGCCGTCACCCAGATGCGGTCGAGCCACTCGGGCGCCTCGAGCGGACACTCCCGCCGGAACAGCTGGAAGCATTCTGCATGAACGTGGATCATCTCCGGGTCTCTGATGTCGTACACCGAACAGGTGCCAGGAGATCGACGAAACATGCAGAATTTGCTGACGCGGTGGCTATATTCGTAGCCAGAAACAAGGATTTGGCATTCAACGACCATGTCCCATATCGCAGAGTCCCTGCTGCCCACAACTATCGTCCGGTCAGCGTGAAGCAACAGTTGTGCGAGAACACGTCTCTTACAGCCCACTAACGTGTCCTTCTCAACAACAAAGAGGACATTGCAGAGCCCGCACCGAGCGCGAACACAAAATTGGCTAGCCATATTGTGTTTGGAAGAGTATACATCCAATGTCAAAAGCTGGAAAGGCAGGGCGAAGACCGCCGTTCTTATAAAGTATAGATATCTCTTGGCTTGCCCCATCTGAAGGCAGCAGTGCTGCCTTGGGGGTGGGTCACGAGTGAGTGCATTGACTGGAAATGCGGAATTGTTGTCCATTTATCCCTCGTCAAGAATCTGTACAATTCGAAAAAAAAAAAGAAAAAAAAAATAACGTCTTAGGTCGAAATGAGACCAAATGTTAGAAATGAACTAGAAGAAATTATGCAGGGCCCAGCATGACAAAAAAAAAAAGACAAAAAAAAGCAATGACACCTCGATCGCCATAGAAATAAACCAAATATGCCGTGACTGCAATAGAATCGAATAATTGAAAATTCCCTAGCTAGGGTGTAGCTTGCAAATGTTGGCGAAGGCTGGGAGGCACACATGCGATCTGCGGGGGCAGTTCGCGAGGCTCGCCTCGTTCGTCTCGCCGTACGGCCCAGGCGAAGAGCTCGTTGCAAAAAACTTTGGAAAGGTCGGACCGCATGGCGGATGCGTACGCACAGACGCCCGCGGCATGCTATGCCACGCTGGCGGCCGGCTTGGCCCCGCGACGCCCAAGCAATGTGGCGCCGTCCAGATTGAGCTCAAAAGCACCTTTCTGCCGGTTGTGGTCGCGGACCTGCTGCCGTGCAGCGGCAGCCACGGCGGCCGAGTGCTGACCGTAGCCGCGTTCGCGTTCTCGTTCCCGCGTACTGCTCTTGTCGTGGTCGCGTATGTTGGTGGAACGCATGCTGTGCTCCAGATCTCGTGTTGCGGCCTGTATTTGGTCGGCATCTGGCGCGTTGGCAGGATGCGCATGATTTGCGTCTTCCGCAGGGTCGGACGCGTGCTCGTCCTCGCTTGTGTCTTCGTTCAGCTCGGCCAGCCGCGTCATGGCACCAGGTGCTCCGGCGACGCGCGTGCCCAGGTTCTTGCGGCGCTTGTCCTCCTCCTCCTGGCGATGGACAGCATATCCGACATCAAACACCTCGCGCAGGTTGACGGCGCCGGGGGAGCGGAAATCGAGACGTCGATCGCCGTCGACAATCTTGGTCATGTCAAACGGCAGCAAGGTCTTCTTCTCGTCGCGCGGTGTCGGGCCCGAGCCGCGGATCCAGGGGTGGCTGAGGAACTCGGTGATGGTGTAGCGCTTTTCCGGGTCGACGTCCAGCAGGTGGCTGATGAGGTCCTGTGCCGACTTGGAAATGTCGTCCCACCATGGTGACAAAAAGGTGAACTGGCCCTTGGCGACCTTTTCGGTGAGCACCTCGATGCTTTCGTCGTAGAAAGGCGGAAAGCCGCAGAGCAGCGTGTACAGGACGCAGCCAAGGGCCCACATGTCGACAGACTTGGAATACCGCTCATCCTTGACAATCTCCGGGGCCGTGTAGCCAACGGTACCGCAGGGTGTGGTTGTCTTGGTCTCCCAGATGACCTTTGACAGGCCAAAATCGGCAATTTTGATCTGGCCGATGCCGCCGCTTCCCAAGCCTGGGATGAACTCGCCCTCATCCACCTTGTCCTCATCCCCAGCCTGCTTTGGCTTGGGATTCTTGGTGGGCGTGAAGGGTATGGGATAAAATAGAATGTTTTCTGGTTTGATGTCGCTGTCGGTATTAGCAAAAAATCCTTCTGTTGGAACCGATATGACTTACCGATGCACGACGCCCTGCTCTTCGTGAAGGTACTCGAGGGCTTTGGCGACCTGGACAATGACGTGGCGTGACAGGTCCTCGCTGAAGTAGGTGAGCTTGACGATTTGGTGGAAGAGCTCGCCGCCAGGTGCCAGCTCTAGGACAATGTAGTAGTACTGCTTTGACTCTGAGAACTCGATGAGGCGCACAACGTTGGGGTGGTCGAGCTTGCGCATAATGGTGACTTCCTTGAGGATGTTTGCGCGCTGTGGGTTTCATTGTCAGTCTTACCACTGTAGCAAGCACGCAAAACAGGCTGGTTGAGGCTGCTTTGCTGCAGTAACTGCGAGAGGAAAAAAATAAGAAAAAAAAAATAAACATAGGAAAGTTCCCACCTCGACAGCCTTTGGCACCCGCGGCTTGAATTTTGGATGAAGGTGATCGACCCCCTATGAAGAGAGGCCCAGGCGTTGGTAAAAAAAGATGCGGAGTCACAGACAAGGAAGAAGGTGTGGAGCACAAGCACCACAGCACAGCAGCAACCCAGCAGCAGTTGTGAAAAGCGCAACATACCTGCGTGACATTCATCTCGTACTTGCGCACGACCTTGATGGCGACGTGGGCGTCGTAGGCGCCCGTGCGATCGCGCGCGCGGTAGACGTTGCTAAAGGCGCCGTCGCCCATCTTCTCCAGCAGCTCCCACTTCTCGAGGCCCGGGTAGTGGGGAAATCGGCTGCGGCTCTCCTTCTCCTCGGCGACGAGACGGGCGATCTTGTCGTCGGCGAAGCGGATGCTCTTGGTCTTGATCACAGCGGCACCGTCGAGGTCTCTAGCACCGTCGGTGGAGGTGGCGGTCATGGCGGCGGCGGTGTCGAGGTCTCTGCGCGCGGGTTGCTCATCGACGTTGGCCATGCGGGCCTGCTTCCCTGCAGAGAGGAGTTAGAGCGAGGCAAGGGAGGGCGGGGAAGAAGGATGGGAAGCCGGGAAACCCACCATGGCGGATAAAGTTTTTCAGCTGCTGTATTGTCGACATGGCTGCGACGAGAAAGGAAAGGAGGAATGCAAAGAATGCGAGGAATGAAGAGAGAGGAAAGAGCAGACAAACAGCCCGCTGTCCACACGCGCGTCAGTGCAAGCAATCAAGCAAGCAGTCGGACGGGGGAATAAATGTCTTTTGGTCCAAGTCGGGGAGGATAGGAGGACAGGAGGACAAGGGAATTGCGGGTTGGGACCCGGCGAAAAAAAAAAAGAATGGTCCAGATCCAATTCGCAGGAGGCTCGAGAGTCGGGAAGAAAATGCGCAGAAACAAGGCAGACGTCGGAAAGGGAGTCGTTGGGGCCGTTAGAGGATCAATCGAGGGGGGAAGAGACGAAGAAAAAGAATAGCGAAAAAAAGAACAGGGAAAAAAAGAATAGGAACAAAAAGGACAGCGAGAACCGGAACGGTGGCGTCACAGCCTTGTTTCTGGGTGAATGACGAAGAGGCAAGAGAGGGGGGACTGAAGAAAGGAACGGACCAAGCGGGCGGATTGGACGCAGAGGCGCAGACTCGGAGTAGGCTGACGAATGGCAGGTGGATGTGGGGGAGGCGCGTGGCACCGCACAGGGCACGACTCAGCACCAACGAAAATGGGCAAGACAGTTCAGCCTACAGAAAAGAGAACGAACAGGACACAAACGGCGATGATGGCGACGATGGTGACGATGGGAGGGGGAGAGAATAATCATGAAAAAACATGAAAAATAAAAAATAAAAAAACATGAAAAACATGAAAACACGACAAAACAGAACAATAAACAAGCTAAAAGAGAAGGAGCATCCTGCTCTGACAGCAGGCAATATTGGGTTCTAGCCAGTAGTGGGTGCTCTGAGAATGACGTATGACGTCGATCGTCCCTGCCCGGTGTCATCATACAAGAGAGCGCCTGCCCGGTTTTGGGGACAACAGGCCCCACCCGCACACCCCTCTTTGTGCGGGCAGAGGGAAACCGGCTTAAGCAGGAGCGCTGTCGACGGACGCTGACGCCCATTTGACGCCTATTGCGATGATCCCCAGTCCTTTGGGCTGCCGACGGCGCGCGCTGGCCGCCTGTGGCGGGGTGACATCACAGCGAGCAGTGGACACGGAGACTCCATTGCAGGCCGCTGTACAGATAACTCCGCAGAACCCTGAGCCGAATGACGACATGCGGACAGGGCTAAAATTAGCGACCTAATCCACTGTACGGAGTACGGACCCGCTATAAACCAACGAACCCTAAACCTAAGCTAAAGTCGCTTATTCAGCGGACTCGGGGGGCCGGTCAAAGACGAGCTGGCCGCGCACCCAGGTCTGGTGCACGCGGGCCTGCAGCAGGGCGGCCGGGTCCCAGGCCATGTCGACGACGACAAAGTTAGCATGCTTCCCGGGGGCGAGGGTGCCGGTCCAGGCGTCGGCAAAGACGGAGCGGGCGCCGCCGGCGGCGTGGGCGGCCAGGGCTTCGGCGAGGCCGAGGGCGAAGTGGGGGTTGAAGGCGTCTGGGTTGGCGGGCTCGCGCGCGGAGCGGCGGGTGGTGGCGACGTAGACGTTGGCCAGCGGGCCGTGGGGCGCGGTGGGGGCGTCGGTGCCAAGGGCGAGGGGGGCGTGGGCGTCGGCAAACTCGCGGTAGGCAAAGGCGCGGCCGCAGCGGTGGTCGCCGAGCAGGCGGGGCCAGGCGCGCACGATGGCCGGGTCGAGGTGGACGGGCTGGATGCTGGCGGTGATGCCGAGGCGGCCGAGGCGGGCGACGTCGCGGGCGGTGGTGAGCTCGAGGTGCTCGACGCGGGGCCGACGGGCGGCAGCGGCCGGACCGGCGGCCTCGAGGACGTCGAGAACCAGGGTGACGGTGGCGTCGCCGATGGCGTGCAGGGCGGTCTGGAGGCCGGCAGCAGAAGCGCGGTCGACGACGGGCTGCAGCTGGTCGCGGGTCCAGACGGGCGTGGTGGCGGTGCGGGCCGGGTCGTCGTAGGGCTCGGTCAAGGCGGCGGTGCAGGCGTCGATGATGCCGTCGCAGACGACCTTGACGCCGACGATGCGCAGCGGCGGCTGGTCGAACTGGCGGGCCAGCTCGATGGCCCGGTCGACCTGGGCCAGGCGCCCGGCCTCGCTGTCGCGCGGCTTGATCAGCCAGTAGGCGGCCACGTCCAGCGGCAGCGGCTGCGCGCGCGTTTTCACAAAGTGCTGCAGCGCCTCCAAGCCGCCCTCGTCCATGGCCATGTCGACCACGCCCGTGTAGCCCGCGGCCGCGTAGGCGTCCACGGCGGCGCCGATGGCTGCTGCCCGCTCCTCCACCGAGGCGATGCGCGCCAGGTGCGGCCACACAAAGTCGAACACGGCCGCCTCCTCCAGCAGCCCGCTCGGCCGGCCCGTCGCCGCGTCCCAGTGGATCCTGCCCCCCACCATCTGCACTGACTCGGGCGTCTTTCGTGCCAGCAGGCCCATCTCGTCCAGCGCTGCCGTGCTGCACCATGTCGAGTGCAGGTCCTTGCTGTCAATGTAGATGGGTCGGTGCCGCGGCGCGTCCAGGTCGTCCAGCATGGCCGCCGTCACGCCCTCCGGCGTCATCGAGTGCATCCAGCCGCGGCCCAGCAGCCGCGGTGCTGTCGGATGGGCGGCGGCGTGAGCTGAGATGGCCGCGCGGATGTCTTCGAGCGACCGACACCCCTCCAGCGGCGCCTTCTGCAGCGACTGGCCCAGCATCAGAAAGTGCATGTGCGCATCGATGAAGCCCGGCAGCACCGTCTGCCCGCCCAGGTCGTGCTCGTCCCAGCCGGACGGCCAGCTCTGGATTGCCGCATCCGAAACGGCGCCGACGTGCACGATCTGGCCCTCGCTGACGAGCATACAGCTGCCAAACGTGGCGGCATCGCGCGACGACGGGGACTGGAAGATGCGGCCGTTGACAAACAAGGTGGCCTTGGCCATGGTGGATTGCTGTTGTCTGCAATGCTGTCTGCAATGTGGTGCTGTCTTCAATGTAATGTCAATTGTGGTTGTGTTGCAGTATTTAAATGGCGCTGCAGCGTGCCGAAATAGGCAACTCCAAACGAGGATTGGTCCCTCGGCGATGCTATCGCATGGATGCTATCTGGCTACAGCCCGTCTTGGCTGGCCTTAGGCGGAAGTGGCGACTGACAGTGGCGTGAAGATGATTCTGCGGCCGACTCGGCAAGTGCTAGGATGCACCTTCCGTTTAAACATGATTTACAGACTTTGAGGAACATTATTCTATTTTGGAAGGAGTACGTAGTTTAGCTGTCATTCCACCGTTCTTACTGGTTACGGATACATTGCATCGCCCAAGTGGTCCACCGTCAGCGACACAGTGCGACGTCGGAATTCTCTCAAGGTGAGCACTCGAGACAGGTCGCCAGACGATGCGTGGTGGCTCTGCGCACAAGCCTGCTTGCGCGGCAGGCCGGGCAGCGGCTTCCTCGCCGTGCTGCCGCTGCTGCTGCTGCTCGGCAGCGCCAGCCCGGCGGCCGCAAACAGCCGCTCGGCCTCGGGATAGGCCCGCGGGAACACGTCGCAGAAGAGAGGGTCGAGCACGGCCGGCGCGCCGGCCGGCGTGAGTCCGCGGTGGCCGGCACCGCGGTCGCGCGCGAGCCGCCGCAGCAGCCAGTGCAGGTCGCGGGCCAGGGTGTCGCGCACGGCCGGCACGGCCACGGCCTCGGTGCTGTGGGCGTAGTCGTGGGCGGCGAGGTCGACGAGGGCATCGAGCGCGAGGATGCGCGGCTGCCGGGGGTCCGGACCGTCACTGACTGTTGTTGCCGCCGCACGGCGGGCCGGCCGCACGCGCAGCTGGGCAAAGCAGTCGTCGTCCACCCAGCGGATGCCCACGGGGCAGATGCCGCCGCCGGCGCTGTTGCTCACCGGCATGCCGATCACGTTGGGCGTCTTTGTGCTGCTGCTGCCGCCCGTGTGACATAGAGTTAGGCTCTTGGAGGCCGCCCACGACGTCAGCACCTCGACCGTGCTGCTGGGGCAGACGATGCAGACCGGCGGGGCCCGCCCGCCTCGGGGTCCGCAGGCCTCGGCCACCGGGCGGCCCCAGGCGGCCATGGCCGCGCCGCCGCAGACGGCATAGCGGATGTGCGACAGGGTGTCGCCGATCGTGGCCAGGACGGCCGCGCAGCGCGCGGGCGTGAGGGGGATGGAAACATACCTGGTGGGAGCCACCCGAGGGGTGATCGAGAGGCCGGGCCGCACAGCCGCCGCAGGCTGGGGCTGACGACGGTGGGTAGCCCGCCGGGTGCGACCGTGCGTGCTGTCCTGCAGCCACTCGGTGGTAAAGGGGGACAGCGAGAGGGGGGTGGCGATGCGCGGGGCATCCTTGCGAGACGTGCTGGCCATGGGCAGCGCGGGCTCGGCGCACTGGCAGCGGGCGCGAGAAGTGTGGCACTGGTGGCAGCGGCGGACGCGGCGGACGAGGGCCGGCCATGCACGGCGCAGATGGTTCCGAGCGCGGCTGAAAGACATGGCTGTTGTGGTTCTCGCTTATACGGACGATGACAGAATCAATAACAGCCGAAGAAGCTGTAGAAGGCGTACTTAAATACCAGGTGCAGTTCAGTTTCTGTTCTGTAAACAACAGAATTGCGTTCTGTGAACAGGCAGAATTGCGTTCTAACAATGTTGAACAAGTGCATTGTTCAGAATGCGTGGCGACCTGCAACAATGAACAAAGCAGTGCAAATTCAAGGCTGCGGGGACAGGAACGAGTTTCGCACTGTCACGAACCGTCTACCGAACGCCTACTCGTACAGGTGCCTCTCTTGCTCTTCTCCTGCCTATGACTCCTCCACGTCCATCTTATCGCTGGCGTCGTCGTTGCCGCCGGCCGGCGCGTCCTTGCGCGGCATGGTCGTCTCCTTGTCGATCATCTGCCGCGACACGGCCACAATGTTGTCCTCGATCAGCTGCTGGCCGACGTCCTCGAGGTGCTTCTTGGGGTCGAGCTTCCCGACGTAGCGCGTCTTGAGCTGCTCCTTGGTCAGCTCCGTCTCCTCCTTGACGCGCTTCTCGTAGCCCTCGGCCAGGCCGACGAGGCGCTGCAGCCGGTCCTGCGTGCGGCCGCCCTCGAGCCGAAAGTCCTCCATCTGCAGGGCCTCGGTCCACGGCTGCTTGTGCAGGTTCATCAGCATGTTCTCCTCCAGCGCCGTCTTGCGATAGTTGATGGCGATGGAGTAGTAGTGCCGGTTGAGGCCGTGGATCAGCGCCTGGATGGACGGCTTGTTGAGGTGGCCCAGGTTGCTCGTGCTCTGCCGCGGCTCTTGGCCCATGATGAGCGTCTGCGGGCTGATGGACCGGAAGGCGTCAATCACCACCTTGCCCTTGACCGACTGGATCGGGTCGATCACCACCGCCACCGACCGCGGCGTCAGCTGCTCAAACGACTGCTGCGTGTTGATGTCCACCGACGACAGCCAGCACCCGAACCCCGGGTGCGAGTGGTACCAGCCCACCACCGCCTCCGGCCGCCCCGTCTGCCGCAGCATCTCCATCATCTTGGTCTGGAACACCGGGTCCACCGCCTCCACGCTCACCCCCGTCCCGCTCTGCGGCATCGCAAACACGTCCACCACCCGCACCGTGAAGTCGTCCACAAAGTCCCCCAGCATCAGCCCCATCACCTCCATCGGCACCCCCGCCCGCCCGTGTCGCAGCATCTTCAGCAGCGCCAGCGACGAGATGTACACCGTCTCCGAGTTGTCGATCAGGCTCGTGTTGTCCTGCTCATCAGCGCGCGAACAAGACATTCCCAACACGCTCAACTTACCGTGCTTGGCTGCTGGCCCAGCCCCGACAGGTTGCTGCCAGCAAACATTGACCGCAGGCGATCCATGGTGGTGGTATATGGTGTGCGAGAGAGAGAGAGGGAGGGGGAATAGTTGGAGTGTAGGCGGGTCGATTCCGTTGCAAGGCAAACTGGCGTCGAGGCAAACAGGCTTCTGCTGTTGACGCCAACCTGCGCAGCCTGGAGCTCTCGGGCGGTCGAGCACGGCAGAAACATGACAAAGCAAGTCACGTGGACATCTTGGCACTGTACCAGCTCAACACACATTAGTCTATATACGGCTAGCGTGCCTTGGGGGCAATTGGGGCTGGCCGCCGATTCGCGACTGGCATTAACAACCGAATAATATTAATTGTTTCTCTGCCCGCCATCCCTCCATTTCACCTTTGCTTCAACAACCCAGCGTGCGGTGCGATTTCGCTGTTCGCTTTTGCTCTGCCCCTGCTCCTAATACTTTCTGCTCCCCTGGGTGCGACACGCCGCTCAGAAAAGCGATTGCAGCTTCGTCCGCCTGCTCTTTCGTCTTCTTGCTCTTTCGTCTTCTCTTTCTCTTTTGGACAGCTCTTTGGCGCCTTCACCATGGTCACCGACCCGGCGGGCGTCGACCGCTCGCGGCCACTCTACACCGTCACGCACAACGACAAGAAGCGCGTGGCCTACTTTTACGACTCGGACATTGGCAACTATGCCTACGTCACCGGCCACCCGATGAAGCCGCACCGCATTCGGCTGGCGCACAGTCTGGTGATGAACTATGGTGTCTACAAGTTTCTCGAGGTTTACGTACGTTTGTTCCTGCTCTCTTGTTTTCTCATACGCTTCTCACAGGCAGCGCGCAAAACCCGCCGTCTTCATGGAGATGACGCAGTTCCACACGGACGAGTACATCGACTTTCTGCAAAAGGTGACGCCTGACAACATGGACAGCTTCATGCGCGAGCAGGGCAAGTACAACGTTGGCGACGACTGCCCCGTGTTCGACGGCCTCTTTGAGTTCTGCGGCATCAGCGCCGGCGGCAGCATGGAGGGCGCGGCGCGCCTCAACCGCAACAAGTGCGACATTGCCATCAACTGGGCCGGCGGTCTGCATCACGCGAAGAAGAGCGAGGCTAGCGGCTTCTGCTACGTGAATGGTGGGTGCTTTTCCAACTCCTTCTTCACCGGCGCTAATTCCAGACATCGTCCTCGCCATCATCGAGCTCCTTCGGTTCAACAAGCGCGTGCTGTACGTCGACATTGACGTCCACCACGGCGACGGCGTCGAAGAGGCGTTTTACACAACGGACCGCGTGATGACGGCGTCCTTCCACAAGTACGGCGAGTACTTCCCAGGCACGGGTGAGCTGCGCGACATAGGCATCGGGTCGGGCAAGAACTACGCGGTCAACTTCCCGCTGCGCGACGGCATCGACGACGAGACGTACAAGACCATCTTCCAGCCGGTGATCACGGCCATCATGCAGTACTTCCAGCCGGACGCGGTGGTGATGCAGTGCGGCGGCGACTCGCTGTCGGGCGACCGTCTGGGCTGCTTCAACCTCAGCATGAAGGGCCACGCCGACTGCGTCGCCTTTATCCGCAGCTTTGGGCTGCCGACGCTCGTCGTCGGCGGCGGCGGCTACACGATGCGCAACGTGGCCCGGACCTGGGCGTTTGAGACGGGCCGGCTCGTCGGCGTCGAGATGGATGCCGTCCTGCCGTTTAATGAGTATTACGAGGTAGGAGCTTTTTTTTTTTTTTTTTTGGCTGACAGACAGTATTACGGACCCGACTACGAGCTAAATGTGCGGTCGTCCAATATGGAAAACGCCAACAGCCCCGAGTACCTGGAAAAGATCAAGATCGCGGTGATTGAGAACCTGAAGAAGACGGCGCCGGTGCCGTCGGTGCAGATGCAGGACATCCCGCGGGCGAGCATGGGCATGACAGACGAGGAGGAGGCGGAGCTGGACGACATGGACGAGGACGAGAACAAGGACGTGCGCATGACGCAGCGGCAATGGGAGAAGACGCGGGCGCGGGCGGACGAGCTGGACGAGAGCGACGACGAGGAGATGGCGACGGCCAACGGGGTCAACTACGATGGGCCGCCGCGACGATCGATCCTCGACTACCGGAACCCCCATGCAGACTACGAGGTCGACAGCGGTGTGGCCACGCCCACCCGAAAGGCGAGCGAAGCACCCGCACCCGCGGCCGTGGAAGCTGCTGTTGCTGCTGCTGCTGCCACCGCTGAGCCCCAGGATGTCGCCATGGAAGATGCGGACGCGGCACCGGCGGAGAAAAAGGAGGAGGAGGGGGGCGCTCAGGGAACCAGCGAAACCGGCACTCCTGCGGCGGCCAGCACGTCTGCGGCGGCCAAAACGGCGGAGGCACCGGCGGAGGCGGAGAAGACGGCGACCGACAAGAGTGCCGAGGACGGGGACGTGGAGATGAAGGACGCGGCGGACGAGGCGGCTCCGGCGGAGGCACCGACGGCTGCGGACGAGACTACCCGGGAAGAAGCGCCCAAGGAAGCGGCCAAGAAAGAGACCAAGGAGGGCAGCGAGGAAGCGGTGAAGGCAGCATCCGAGGAACCCAAGGAAGGGGCAGCCAAAGCATCCGAGACGCCGGCGGCCGATGCCGGTGCGTCTTCTTCCTCGAAAAAGGACGCCGCCACGGCAGCGCCTAGCAAGGAGGGCAGCGACGAGAAGAAGAGCGAGGCGGTGGCACCGAAAGCGGACGGCTCTGCCGAGGCAGAGAAGCCGGCGGACGAGTCGTCTTCTAAGAAGGAGACGGACAGCCCGGCGGCAGCATCGAAGAAGGAAGAATCGGGCGAAGGCCAGGCAGAAGCCGCGAAGCCGGAGGCAGCCGAGGCGGAGATGAGCGGCGAAGCGCCGGTGAAAAAGGAGGAGGCTTAGGATCGGTGTTTGGTATTTGTAAGTGGTTTATCCAACGGCGTTGGCAGGTATGTAGTGAATTGTTCTCTATGAGCGGCTGTCGTGCTTCACTTGCGAACGGCGACGACAAAGAGGCGCGGGTAGCGGAGGAGGACGGAGCCGTCGACGCGGGGCGTGTAAAAGTGGGCGAGGCGGGCCTGGTAGGCGGCGAGGAAGCGGACGCGGAGGGCGGGGTCGTCGTCGGGCAGGGCGTGCAGCCAGGGCTGCAGGCCGGTGCCCTTGACCCACTCGACAATGGCGGCGGGGCCGCCGGGCAGCACGTGGTGGTAGTGGGTGTGCCAGATGTCGACGGCGGCGCAGTGGGGGGCGAGGGCGTCGTAGATCTGCTCGGGGGTCTCGATGGGGTCGCGGTCGACGAGGCTGGCGAGGTAGGGGGTCCAGGGGGCGTCCCCCTCGACGTGCTGTCCCCGGGCCACCTCGCCCATGGCCCGGTGCGACGGCTCCGCCTTGTTGTCCGGCACCTGGTAGGCGAGCACGCCGCCCGGCCGCAGCGACCGGACCAGCCGCAGGATGGCCGGCAGCCGCTCGGCCAGCGGCAGCCACTGGAAGACGGCGTTGGCCAGCAGCAGATCGGCGGGCGGGTCGGCCGGGGCCGCGTAGGCGCGCAGATCCGCCTGAACGAAGGGCACGGCCGGCAGCGCCGCGCGGGCCGTCACCAGCATGTCGGGGGAGGCGTCGACGCCCTCGAGCCGGGCGCCGGGGAAGCGGGCGGCCAGCACGGCAGTCGAGTTGCCGGGGCCGCAGCCGAGGTCGACGATGCGCAGCGATGGGGTGGCGTCTGTTGCCGGAAAGCGGCCGCCCGGCAGCGGCACACGCGCCACCAGGTCGTGGACGGCGCGCGTGCGCTCGTCGGCAAACTTGAGGTACTGAGCAGCGGACCAATCTTTGCGGGGGGAGGTAGAGGCGGAGGAGGCCATTCTTAGAAAGGGACGGGGGGCGACGAGTGAGCGCGGGCGGACGAGAGAGCGCGGGTGGACGAGTGAGCGCGGGCGGACGTTCATGGCGTAGGCGAGGTGCTGGCTGGCCGCAGAGGCATGGCGGTCTGAGGAGACAAGAGAGAGAGACACACACAGAGAGAGAGAGAGAGAGAGAGAGAGAAATGAGGCAAAAGAAATCTGTCTTGTTGCCGATTCGGCAGGGCATGGCATCGCACCTTCCGCGCGAGCAATGGCGGGCTCGGCGAAAGGATAAGCCACAGTCGGCGATTCGGGTTTACGACAGTCACCAGTGCCTGCTCGCTTCTGGTTTACGCATCAACAGCTTCATGCGCCACGAATCAGCGGCCTCGTCTCGACACCAGTGATGGAAGCTACAGATGAATCGGTAGCCAATGCTCCCTTGTCATGGACAAGATTCATGAACTTGCAAGGAGCTCTCTTCAATGTCTGCACAACATCTGCACATAAATGCCAGCCAATGTCCCGGTCCATCGAGATGGCCAACGACACGCCATGTATCACGTCCGCTTGATCGACAGCGCTATGCATCCCAACGGCTCCCTCCGCCTGCCGGAAAAGGCGTCCGACCTGCAGGAGCTGGCCGTCTTTATGCGCCTCAGCCCCGCCGACACCGAGTCGTGGCTCGCGTGCGACGGGGTGCAGCCCTTTTTCGACGAGCTGGCCGAGGATCTCTTGCGGTTCGACCCTGTCTACGGCCCGCGCACCCTGCCCGAGCTCTGCACCCGTCTGCAGGCGACGGAGGGGTCGGGTGACCGCCGCGTCCGCGACCGGTACGTCATGAAGCGGCCGGACAAGGCGCGCTGGGACGTGACGGACCACTGCCTCCGCTTCATTGTGCAGGTGTTTCTGCACGCGGCCCGGGCGGCGCGGCGCGGCACCGGCGACAGCATCCACTTCGTGCGGCGCGACGTCGAGGGCCAGCACACCGTGATCCTGCAGCCCACGCTGGCGGAATGCTACAGCGCGCTGCTCTTCCTGGCCAAGTGGCACATGGCCGACCGCGAGAACCAGCGCTGGCTCGAGGCGGGCGGCGGCGACTTTTACCCGTCGCCCCTGTGGGTGTGGTACGAGTGGGACGTTGACGAGGAGTAGAAGAAAGACAGCATGCCAATTGACCGACGCTTTTTAGGCTGGAAGTTGATTCCATCCTTTCTGCATGTACAAATACCCCGACTCCTGTGCACTGTTGAATCCCGAGCACTAAAAAGAAGAAAAGACAGAAGAAAAGAGAGAGAGAAACTACGGCTCCCCCCAGATCTCGTCGGCAATGGTGCGCACCAGCTGCAGCTTCTGGCGCTGGTCCTCGGGCGTCAGCGGGTAGCCGCTCTCGTGGGTGCTGAAGCCGCACTGCGGGCTGATGGAGACGCTCTGCAGGGCCTCCTCGTACGACTCGCCGCGGCCCTGGGCCACAAACTCGACCGCCTGCTGGATCCGCTTCTTGACCTCCTCCTTGTCCTCGAGCGCCCGCAGCTTGGTGCTGATGGCGCCCACCACCACGTGGCGGCCCTTGGGCAGAAAGGCCAGCGGCGCGAAGCCGCCCGCCCGCGCCGTGTCGTACTCGAGGTAAAAGGTGTTGACCTGCAGCTCCTGGAACAGCTTCTGCGCGATAATGTCGTACGCGCCCTCGGCAAAGTGCCGCCCGCCGATAAAGTTGCCGCGGCACAGGTGCACGCCCGTGTGCAGGTCGGCCGGCAGCCCGGCAATCGAGTCGTTGTACAGCTTGATGTAGGCGTCCAGCAGGTCGTCCACGGTCCCAATGTTGTCCTTGTCGGCAGCCCAGCCGTCGCGGAACTTGTCCGAGCAGAAGTCTGAAATTAGAAAAAAAAACGAAACAAAAAAAAGAAAGGAGAGAGAGGGGGGGGGGGCGTACAAGCCAGTCCTGGGTCGTCAAACTGGACGTTTCGCAGGCCCGCATCGTAGAGCTGGCGCAGCTCGGCATTGTAGGCTCGGGCCACGTCGGCAAAGTAGGCGGCGTCGCTGTCGTAGGCTTCCGGCGTGTAGGCCTTGCCCTGCTTGTAGCGCATGTGGAACCAGGCCGGCGTGATCATTGTCAGCTTGATGTCGCCCCAGCGCTCCTTGGGCAGGGCCGCCTGCACCAGCCGCAGCTCGTGCAGGTTGCTGACGCTGCGCGCCGGGTTGTGCCGCAGCTTGCCGCCCGCGATCACGCTGTCGCCCGGCATGACGTGCCGCCCCGTCTCGATCAGCGACACCACGTCCGGGTGGTACAGCCGGAAGAGCGACGCGTCCGCATCCTGCAGCCGCACCGTCCCGTCCAGCTCGTCCCACGTCAGCCCCCAGAACCGCGTCCGGTTGAACTCGCCGCTGTTCACCGCCCGGAACCCCAGCTCCTGCTGCAGCTGCACCACCTCTGCCACCGTCGCCTTCTCGATCGCCGGCAGCCCGGCTTCCTCGGGCGTCTGCCCGCCCGCCACGGCGGCTCGGGCCGCCAGCAGGTTCTGCGGCCGCAGCAGCGAGCCCATGTGCTCAGCGCGGAAAGGGGGGGGCATGGTGGGTGGTGTGGGGAGAGACAGAGAGGGAGACAGAGAGAAAAAGACACAGAGAGAGAGAGAGAAAGAGAGAGAGCGCGGAAGTCGGAACGAGGGGAAGATTCTTCTGCCCCGCAACGGCAAGAGCGATGCATCCGTGGAGGCCTTTCCTTTTTTGGACAACGAATCAATTGTCTCCGAATCACCGATGCCTGAGCTAATTACACCTCTATCGTAGGCATACATTTACACAGCCTCCTTCTGCTCCTTTCCCTCCACGTCCATCGTCCGCAGCACCGTCGTGTGGTCGCGCTTCTCCAGACTCTTCTTGACCGGGTTCGGCGCCGAAAAGACCTCTTCCAGCTCCTCCAGCGTGCGGTCCTTGGTCTCGGGGAAGAAAAAGTACATGAAAACGCCCTCAAACAGGTCCCAAAAGACAAAGACCAGGTAAAAGTAGTAGTTGATGTGCTCAAACGCCGGCCCCGAGCTGTACTGCAGCACCGTCGACGCCGCCGACGAGGCAAAGTTGCCAATGGCCGTGCCCTTGGCCCGCGTCTTGGTCGGCAGCGTCTCGGCAATGTACATGCTCTGCAGGGGGGTCCAGCCGAGGGAGAAGATGAGGCCAAAGATGTAGATGAGGGCGATGGTGGCGTTGGCCGCGGCCCGGTTCGAGCTGTCGTCCGTCGCCAGCTTGCTGGTGCCCGTCATGACGGCGAAGCAGCACGAGCAGAAGACGATGGAGCACAGCAGCAGCGGCCGGCGGCCGACGACGTCGGTCATGCGGGCGCCCACGAGGGCACCGAGGAAAGAGACGACCTGGTTGGTGCCGTTGAGGGCCAGCACCTTGTGCTCCTCGGTGATGCCGGCCGTGTGCATCATGGCGACAAAGTAGTAGGACGACAGGCTATTGCCCGAGATCTGGCCAAAGACGGCCATGCCCAGCACGCAGATGAGGCGGCGCCGGGCCGAGTGGGTGTCCCACAGCTCGTGGTAGTCGTACCAGGTCTTGTCCGAGGCCTCGGACGAGATCTGCGACGCCATCTCCCGCAGCTGCAGCTGCACCAGCGGGTGGTCCGCCCGCCCCTCGCCGTGGTACTTGGCCAGCACCCGGATGGCGTCCTCGTGCCGGTCCTGCGCCATCAGCCAGCGCGGCGACTCGGGCAGGAACAGCACGCACACCACCACGATGCCCGACGTCGCCATCTGCAGCCACACCGGGATCCGCCACCCCCGCGTCTCCTCGATGAACGCGCACCCGTACACGACCCAGCTGGCCAGGATCGCCCCAATGTACCACGTGCAGTTGTACAGCCCCGTCAGCGTGCCGCGCCACCGCGGGTGCGCCATCTCGCTGACGTAGCACGGCGCCGACACGCAGCAGAAGCTGACCCCGAACCCCAGCACGAACCGCCCGGCCAGAAACTGGCCCCGGTGCGTCGCCGGCGCCTGCACGCACGTCCCGATGATCACGATCAGCGCCCCCGCGAACATGCCCCAGCGCCGCCCAAAGTAGTCGTTGACCGGGCCCGTGAAGAACACCGCCGCCACCGAGCCAATGTTGTACATGGCGAACACGATGCCCGTGTTCGAGTCGGCCACCTTCCTGTGCAGTGTTAGTCCTGTCGAGACAGGCGCCGGTCTACTCACATGTGAAAGTACTGCTGGTACGTGCTCATGCCGTTGAGCCCGCCCATGAGGCTGCCATCGTATCTGTGCGGTCAGCGCTGACAAAAGGAGAAGGACGAAAAGAAAAAAATACCCGTTGAGACACCCGCAGAGGTAGGCCACCATCAGCACCAGGTACAGCCGCAGCATGGACGGCGTCCACGGCGAGTACGTCTCCGTGTCGGCATCGTGCGCCAGCTGCAGCGCATGGTCGGCCTCACCCAGCTTTTCGTCGTGGTTTGCGTCGTGCTTTTCCTCCACCATTGTGCTTGTGTGCAGTGAGCAATATGGATGTCAAGGAACGCTGCCAACCAGGAACGGACACACAGCAATAAATACCCCCTCCTTGCCCGGGCCATCGTATCAGCGAGCACAGGCCCACTGCCGTCCAGACGGGTCGGTGGCCTGCTGATCCGTTTGTCGTGCGAGGGTCATCAGGCGTCTGGAGACCTCTCCAGTCTGGGGACATGCACAACCTTTCCCCGCTCCGGTAATTATCGGTATGGCGCCGACGTTGCAGCAGCAGCGCCAAGGGGCCAGGCACGCGGAAACCTGCAATAGGCCCGGCCTTTCTGTCGGCATGGGTGTGACATGTGCAGCATGGGTGTGGGACAATAGATGCAACATGGTGCAGCATGGAGGGGAAACAGGGGAAGAAGCGCGTGCCAAGGCCGAGTGGCCGCTAAACCTGCCCCGCGACTTGGGCCGCACCCCGGCGCTAATCGGTCACCTGCTCCTTCCTTCCCTGGCCGCCGTTGGCCAAACACGCTGCTTCGGACCTTCCTCCTCCTGACCAGTCAGCGCCTGCCTGTTGCGTGATCGCGCACCTGCTGTCCTTCGTAGCTTCCTGTCGCAGCAGCGGTGTGCTGCCATTTATCCAGGGATCGATTTGACATCTCCCTTTTCCTCCATCCACCTCTTCATATCGCCATCACCGTCGTCATCGTCGTCGCTATGGCTTCACGACCATTGAACTCTGCCGGTCTGGGCTTGGCCATCACCCCCGAGGCCGTGCCCGGCAAGCCAGACTACGAGAACGAGGCCGTGGTCCGCCGCAATTGTCTGCCACACCGCACCTACTTTTTCCCGCCCGATGACCAGCGCGGCTTCAAGTGCCTCAACGGCACCTGGGGCTTCCACTACGCGGCCTCGCCCGCCGAGGCGCCTGCGCCCAGCCGGCACCGGTCCATGTACGACCAGTGCACTGACCGCATCGCCGTGCCCGGCCACTGGCAGCTGCAGGGCCCAGAAGTGGCCGGCGAGCACGTCTGGGGAAAACCCATCTACACCAACGTGCAGTACCCCATCCCCGTCCGGCCGCCCTTTGTGCCGTCGGAGAACCCTACCGGCACCTACTGCTGCCGCTTCGACCCGGACGACGACTGGCTGCCCGCGCACACGCGCCTCGTCTTGCGCTTCGACGGCGTCGACAGCGCCTACCACCTCTGGGTCAACGGGCTGCTCGTCGGCTACGCCCAGGGCTCGCGCAACGTGGCTGAGTTTGACATTACCGACTTTGCCCTCGTCGACGCCCCCAACGAGATTGTCGTGCGCGTCTACCAGTGGTCCGACGGCACCTACATTGAGGACCAGGACCAGTGGTGGCTCTCGGGCATCTTCCGCGACGTCCACCTCCTCTCGGTCCCGCGCCAGGCCAGCATTGAGGACTACCACCTCCGTGCCGAGCTCGGTGAGGATGACACGAGCAGCAGCATCGATGTCTCGGCGCGTCTGCGCGTCGAGGGGCTCACCGAGGCGCAGAACGCACCCGCCGAGGCCGACTTCCTCGTCTACAACGTGAACGACAAGGACGACATCCTCTACAGCGGCTCTGTCGCCGTCTCGCTCCCCGAGCACGCGGACGGCGGCGGCGCCACCACCATCGACCTGCGCGAGCGCTTGAGCATGGCCGCCCCCCCCCGCCCGTGGACCGCCGAGACCCCCAATCTCTACTCTGTCACCATCACGGTCCGCTTTGCCGGCGGCGCCAGCAACACGGTGCAGCACCGCATCGGTTTCCGCCGGGTCGAGCTGCGCGACGGCCTGCTCTGCGTCAACGGGCGCCCCATCCGCATGCGCGGCGTCAACCGCCACGACCACCATCCCCTCTTTGGCCGCGCTGTGCCTCTGGCGTTCCTCGAGCGAGACCTCCAGCTCATGAAGGCCCACAATATCAACGCCATCCGCTGCTCCCACTACCCGCCGCCGCCGGCGCTGCTCCAGCTCGCCGACCAGATGGGCTTCTGGGTCATCGACGAGGCCGACCTCGAGTGCCACGGCTTCTACGACGCCGTCGCCCGCCCCCTCGACATCCCCGAGGCCATGGACTACGAGGAGCGCAAGAAGCTCGCCTTCCCCCAGGCCGCCCAGTTCACCTCCAACAACCCGGCCTGGAAGGACGCCTACGTCGACCGCATGGCCGCCCTCGTCCAGCGTGACAAGAACCACCCGAGCGTCATCATCTGGTCCCTCGGCAACGAGGCCTTTTACGGCGACAACCACCGCGCCATGTACAGCTACGCCAAGCTGCACGACCCCAGCCGCCTCGTCCACTACGAGGGCGACGCCCACGCCGAGACCGCCGACATGTACTCGTACATGTATCCCACCACGGAGCGGCTGGCTCGCCTGCTCGAGACCGAGGGCGTCGACGCTGCCACCGGCGCCTTTTCCAAGCCCGTCATCCTCTGCGAGTACGCCCACGCCATGGGCAACGGCCCGGGCGGGCTGCAGGACTACGAGGCCCTCTTCCGCAGCCACCCGCGCCTGCAGGGCGGCTTCATCTGGGAGTGGGCCAACCACGGCCTGCGCACCCACGACGCCGCCGGCCGCCCCTTCTTTGCCTACGGCGGCGACTTTGGCGACGAGCCCAACGACGGCACCTTTGTCATGGACGGCCTCATCAACAGCAGCCACGACCCCACGCCGGGTCTGCTCGAGCTCAAAGCTGTTTATGAGCCCGTGCGCATCACCCTGGCCGACGCCGATGCCGCTGGCCGGCCCGCCGGCCTCGTGCTGCACAACCAGTACGACTTTGTCGGCCTCGACAACCACACCCTGTCCTACTCGGTGCGCGGATGGACCAACGGCCAGCCCACGCTGTTTGTCGACAAGACCGTGGATTGTCCGCCCGAGCTGGCCCCCCATGCCAGTATCCAGGTGGACCTCCCGCTCGAGTATGACCTGGCCGGCGCCGAGCAGGTCGAGCTGCTGGCGACCGTCACCAGAACTGACCCAGGCCCTCCGGTCGTTGTGGCCACGTTCCAGCAGTACCTGACCGAGGACCGCAAAGACCGCATGACCCTGCCACCCCTGGCGGCCCAGCCGCGCAGCGCCAGGAATCTGCGCGTCCACCGGTCGGGCCCCCTGCTCACGGTGTCGGGCGACTCGGACTGGTCGTTTGACTTTGACCAGGTCCGCGGCTGGCTGACGCAATGGCAGGCGGGCGGCGTGCGGCTTCTGACCAGCGGGCCGCGCACCTACGGCCCGGACTCGGCCGCCCTCCTCCCTGGCTTCTGGCGTGCGCCCACCGACAACGACATGCCGGCCGCCCTGCCGTACTGGACACGGTTCGGCGTCGACACGCTGCAGGTGCAGCGGGTGGCTCCGCTCGCGGTGGAGGAGCGGGCCGACAGCGTCGTCGTGCAGTCGCGGCTGTTTTTCTCGCCGCCCGTGCTGGCCTGGGGCTGGCTCTGCGACCTGACCTACACCATCACGCCGACGGGCGCGATCCATGTGTGGGTGCATCTGCAGCCCACCGGGTCACACCCGAAGCATGTCCCACGCGTCGGCCTCGACCTGCGCGTCAGCAAGAATCTGGATCAATACCAGTGGTACGGCCTGGGGCCGGGCGAGTCGTACCCGGACAAGCGGGCCGCGTCGCACATCGACACCCACTCCGCGCACGGGACGGCCAAGCTGCACACCAACTACGACGTGCCGCAGGAGAACGGCAACTTTATGGACGCGGGCTACGTCCAGGCCGCCGATGCCAGCGGAGGGCGCCTGACCGGCCTGCGTGCCAGCATCAGCCGGCTGTCAGACCAACAGCCTGCGGACCGCGTCGACCTGTCCAAAGGCTTCAGCTGGGCTGCCAGCCCGTACACGACCAAGACGATCGAGTCGGCCAAGCACCCGAACGAGCTGAGCGAGGCGGAGCAGACGAACATGCGCTTGGATGCCGTGGTCGCCGGAGTTGGGTCGGCCGCCTGTGGCCCGGGCGTGCGACCCGACTTGCAGGTGGCGGTGCAGAACATGAGCTTTGGCTTTTTCTTGGAGCCGCTGAATTGAAGTGGCGGTCCAAAAGAGGCAAGAGGCGGGAGATAAGTGTGTCCCGCTGACTGGATGCAGAGGTTAGGCGCGGATTTGGAACAATTCAGTTTGTAAAGCCGACAGCAAAACGCTGGGGCGGAAAAAGAGTGGGAGAAAGCCGACAGATTACTGGATTAGTCAATGCCGGAGTTAATGATGGAGCTCGACGTCATGATATAAAAGAGTAGATGTCGACAGTCAATGATTGTTTTCAACACGCACACACGCACACACACACACAATGGCTCTTCCGTCGACATACAAGGCAGCCTTTCTGGACAACGTGGGTGGTCCCCTTATCGTTCGCGATGTGCCCTTGACGCAGCCTGGCCCCGAGGAGGTGCTGGTCAAGGTGCTGGCGTGCGGCGTCTGCGGCACAGACGCTCACGTGCGAGCCCACGGCATGGGCCCGCGGCTGAAGCTGCCGGTGGTGCTGGGCCACGAGCTGGTGGGCGACGTGGTGGCGGTGGGGGAGCGGGTGGTGGCGCACCGGGTGGGCGACCGGGTGGGGGGGCCTTGGCACGGCGGACACGACGGGCGGTGCGAGGCGTGCCGGCGGGGCACGTTCCAGATGTGCGCGGCGCAGGCGGTCAACGGGATCACGCGCGACGGCGGCTTTGCCGAGTACGTGCGGCTGCGCGCAGAGGCGGTGGTGCGGCTGCCGGGCGACGCGGACCCGGTGGCCACGGCGCCGCTGCTGTGCGCCGGCGTCACCGTCTTCAACGCGCTGCGCAAGCAGCACGTGGAGCAGGGCGGCCTCGTCGCCGTCCAGGGCCTCGGCGCCCTCGGCCACCTCGCCGTCCAGTACGCCCGCGCCATGGGCTACGACGTCGTCGTGCTCTCCTCCTCGGGCGGCGCCGCCAAGCGCGACCTCGCCCGGCAGCTCGGCGCGATCGGGTTCATCGACACCGCCGTCGACACCGACGCCGCCGCCGCGCTGCAGGCCCGCCACGGCGGCGCCAGCGCCATCGTCTGCACCGCTGCCAACCCCGCCGCCATCGGGGCCCTCCTCGCCGGCCTCCGCCCGCAAGGCACCCTCTTGATTCTCGCGCCCGTCCCCGGCGTCACCGTCAACGCCCAGCTCATGGTCACGCGCGGCCTCCGCGTCGCCGGCTGGCCCTCCGGTCACGCCATCGACTCCGAGGACGCCGTCGGCTTTGCCGCCCGCCACGGCGTCGCCGCCCACACCGAGACCTTTGCTTTTGCCGACATTGAGCAGGCCTTTGCCCGCCTGCAGTCCGGCCAGGCGCGCTTCAAGGTGGTGCTGGACATGCGGGTGTAGGGACAAGCAGGAGGAGCATCGAGCACAGGGAAGCGATGATGAATGTTGGGGAATCTGTTTCGGCTAATGGGTTGGACAGCTGCCGAGTGCAGGAAGGAGCGATCAGAGGTTGTGCCACGTCAAGATGTCGCGTCTTTTGCTTCATTTTTATATTGACTTTGCGACGCTACGACTACAACTCTTTGACTCTCCGACTCTACAATTAACTGTTTATTTGACATTTATTTGACGTTTATTTGACGTTTATTTGACATTTATTTGACCTTTCCTTCTCCGACTGGCATTCTGGCCTCCCGTAACAGCCACAAACGCCCAAGACGAAAACGGCCTCCAGACACGCCAACGTCTCGTCCACACGGCCGATCGGCCGACACTGGCGGCTGGCCGACTTCCGCTTCACCAAGCTGCCGCCGGGGCCCGTCCGTGCCGTCCTGCAGCGCCGCGCGCCCTTTGCCGACCCGCCGTCCCGGCCGGGCCCGGCCGCCCGCAACAACACCATTGTGCTGTTCCGCCTGCTGCTCTTTTACCGCGCGTTTGCCGGCCTGCCCGACTTTTGCGCCATTGTCGCCCACGACCTCGCCTGGCCTGCCGCCGCCCACTAAACGGTACGAGGCCTGCCGCAGCGACCGCGACGAGGTGCGGACAGCGCTGGCATCACTGCCATCGGCCACCCGCGACCAAATCGCCCAAGTCCGCGTCTTCATGCACGGCAGCACGGATCTAGCCCGAAAGGAACGATTGCGTCGGCTCACCCTCCACCTCTGGGCCACCTACTACGCCTTTGGCGAGGCGTGCCGTGTCGATTTGGAATAGACGATTATAAAAGGACCGCTGTTCGTTGGACAAGCTGCCAGGAATCCAATCATTTAACAAGTGCCTGTGCTTTGAAGTCTTGGCGTTGCTTTTTAGGTAACTTGGAGCATTAAGTGGGAAAATAAAGCAATATAACGCAAATGGAATAAAAAATACAAAATGTTCTAGGCCCTTTCCTATTGTCCTACAAACCCCCCTTGATGACCCCTCGCTATGCTGATGCTTATTCCCAAATGGTCGACGACTTGGACGTCTGGCTGCGAATGGCGCCCTCGATGGCGCCTATAAACTCGTCTTCGAGCACGTAGCTGGCCGGCCGGGTCTGCCACTTGCCGTCGGAGCTCGGCCTCTCCCAGTCGGCCGGTATCGGGATGCCGTTGACCAGGGCGTCCCACTCCTCCTTCCAGACCGAGTGGGCCACAAAATGCAGCAGCCCGCGCATGACGGACATGTTGCGAAAGCCAAGAATGGGGAACCGCGGCGGTGGGAAGATCTCCACCACCGCCGCGCCACGTGGGAGGAAGAGCACATGCGTCATGCCCGCCCCGTGGTGCCCGACCAGCACGTCTGTCGACTGCACCAGCTGGATCTGCTCGACCAGCGGGATCGTCGCAAAGTCGACCACGTTGAAGGTGACGTTGGGGTGGCGCTCCTGCAGCTTGGCCACCCGCTCGCTCAGCAGCTCAAAGACGCGCGTCGACTGGCGGTTGATGATCGTCACCACCGGATTGTAGTGGATGTCGGTTTCCTGCCGCTGCGTGTGGATGCCCAGCGCGGCCAGCGTCCGCGGGACCAGGTAGCTGAGCAGCGTATGCGTCTGGCAGGGCTCCACGTCGCCCGAGCCCACGATGGAGATCCAGAACGGGGAGCTCGACCCGGCCAGCGGCAGGATCACGTTCCCCGGGCACATGGGCTTGGTCAGGTCGCGGCGCCGGATCGGCGGGTTGCTAGACACCATCGTCCACACCCGATCCAGGTACTCTTCGCGGTCGTCTTCGAAAACGACCTGTATGCTGTCCCGCTGCTCTTGCGTCAAAAGGGGCGCCCCCGTGTCCGGATCGACGGCGACGGAGAGCGCCCGGACCGAAAGGGTTGCCTGCCAGATCTCCATGAGCTTGTGCCACAGGTTGTTGTTTCCCTCGCGCCTCGCCAGGAGGTACCATTTGCCGTCGTTGCTGTCCTTGGAGCAATGCAGCTCCTCCTCTTCCGTGTTCTCCAGTGTGGGCGTGGTGGAAAACTCCCACCCTCGCAGCTGCTCGCCGGCGCCCGTGCCAAAGAAATAGGGCGGTATGTCTTCAATGTTCTTGAACCCGCGCAGCTCGTTCGTGGCCTGCTCGCTCTCCGTGCGCTCCTCGGTAAAGTTTCGTGCATCGCACTGCATGCTGACGGTCATCTGGTCGTTGTTCATCCCGGCAAACCGGGCGCCGCGGGCGACACACAGAGGATCTCCGTCTTTTCCGCCGGACCCGATGCTGGAAACGTAGAAGCAGAGAAGCGAGGACCGAGATGCATCTTGGCAGTATTCTGCTGGCCGTTTGGCTGCGTTCGCTAGGTACTCGGTGCCATAAAATCTGCTGCAGTATTGTTGGTAGTCCGAGGCAACGTCGAATTCGCTTTCTAGAGCGTCAAGCCTCGCATCGTGTCTCGCCTCCTCTGTGTCCTTTGCCGGATGTGTGCAGGTGCCGGGCTGGATGAGCCCTATGAGGTGTTGGCGAAAGCGATCCCGGTATGCCCCATTGCGATACACATCAACCAGGATAATGGCAGAAAAGGCAGCGCCAACAAAGGCAGCAAGCCGTAACACGCGCGGATGCATAGCAGTTTAAAGCATGGGTAGATGCCAAACGTCGCGGTAATGTGTAAAGGTCTTTTGCCACTTGTCAGTTGAGCTGGTGTGAGAGACGACAAGGATGTTGGACAGAATGGCTCGAAAATGCGCTGTGGCCGCGCACCGAGGTCAATGTGTAATTATGTAGTCGGCTAGGGAAGGATGTCGAAGCAGCATAGAAAGGACTGCGCAAGAATTATGAACTCGCGGATGATCTAAGAGAGATCTCGGGGACACCCATCTTTCTTTATCGAGGAAGGGAAGACCTTTTTTTATTTCCACATCCTCCTTATCTTTTTATTATCCTTTTCTTTATAGGAAAGTAGAATTAAAGACGGTATGTAGGGATAATTAATAGACATGGAGTGGTATGCGGGAATTGGTGAGATTTCGGTACTGAAAAAAGGTGACAGCAAAGGCTGGCCGCTAACGTTTATTATTCCAAAACAGCAAAAGAGCAAGAGCACGAGCAGACGTGAAACGTAATCCAAACTTTCCGCTGAACGTGGCCTTCATGACGTACAACGGACCTGAGTAAGGATCCTCTGCAGAGGCCTGAACTCTAATAGGAATCCGAAGGGGTAAGCTCTAGCCGCAGCACAAACTTTTATGAAACAGCCGTAATGGATGAAAGAATAACGCGTAGCTCTCGTAACATGCCATGTTTAAACGGAGCACGCAACAGTCGCCGAGTGGCTCTCCAGGTACAGGTGTAGTCCAAAAGCCTGTCAAAATCCCCCCACTAACGAATTTTCAATGCAGCAGTACAAAGGGATACATCTTTTATATATGTAAAAAAAGATGTCAAATTTACGAGTATATATAGAAGATCAATTACTTTATATACCAAGGAAAGGCTGCTCCAAGGAGGCGTAGTTGAGGAGGCGGAGCGAGCTCCTCGGAAGAAAAAAACCTCCCATTCTGCTCGCCGGCTTCTTCTGTCGATCAGATCGACATTCTTCGGTCTGTCGTATTTTTTATCTAGTCGTCCCTTGGCTTTTACGTTGGAACCGTTGGCAGCTGTCAAAAACAGCCCGCGAATCGCGTCCCAACGTTTTCCAGGCGGCCGTTGGCCAGAGTGGCGTCCAGACGACCGTGTGTCCCCCCCTGCTCACTCAAGATTCTGGAATGGCAGTGCCGTGCTCATCGTTCGATCCTTACCCTCGTAGCGAGACTTGGCAGCGACCCAAGCAAGGCGGAGCCCCAGGCCCCCGGAAGAGCCGGTGGCTATTAGTGGTGGACCGTGCAGTGACTCTTGTATCTTACACTTTCTAAACGGGGAAATTAAGCGCCTTACAATGTCATGCAGCGGCGCGCTACATATTAAAGGCTGATCTTATCCCTCTTTGGTTCGTCCCAGTCTCAGCCATCTTCGTCTAATACGTTCAACTTGCGTCGTGCTAAATTCAAAGTCATCCTGACAACCCTGCGCTGAGATTTCTTTCATCGACCAACATTTTGAAACATTGCGCTCCTTCTCCCATGGATTGCCTGCAACCAAGTTGAAGGGCGTGCCATCATCTGAAAAATACCTCAGCTACCAGTGACAGAACGGGGCCCATTCGCAATGGCGATCAGGGGGGCAGCATGGTGCTAGGGCGCGTTCGAGCGCCACAGCGTCCACGCCAGGTGCTTGCGCGTCCCCTACTATGTACACCTGCAATCTGCGCAGCAAGTTTTCCAATCGCCCGCAGCACCTGTTTCATCAGATAGCACATCAGGCTGGTTTGGCCATCCGCGTCATCAATCCTCCCCTGCGACGCGTTGACCCTTCTCAACTGCGGCCACGTCGGCGCCTCCGTACGCCACCGAGCACCCGCCCCTGTCAACTACGAGAACCGCAGCAAGTGATTATTGCCGTACCCACGTAGAAGTCAATTAGCGTGGGTTGTGTATCTGGCTTTTCCGCCCGTCGGAGCTCTGCGCTGCCACCACTCCAATTGGGAAATCAGCTTTCGCGGCGCTCCCAGCTGTTAATCGCATCATAGCTATAAAAACCCAACCCTCCAGTCCGGTCAGCGTCTAGCATCTGGTCGCACTAGGCCATGCCAGAGGCCGACCGACCGTAGCGAGCCCGCGACCAACGTAAATGTATATGCGGCTATAAGCAGTATGAAGCTTAAAAGGTGGCCTATAACTATTGCATACATTTGAGATTGCAAAGAGAAGTGCATTCCCGATCAACGACTTCTTACATGACACTCTTATATGTATCCGGTAACTGATGTGCATGTCTAAAACCTAAAAGCTGTCTATGTGTCATTTAAACGACATAAATGCACCAAAATATCCACGGAAACAAAGGCGTTTCCTTTTGCCGTGCTATACCGGACAAGAATGTGAGTTATAGAACAAAAACCTATCTAGTCATTATTTACACGATATATATCTTGGCAACCTAGATACATCTTGGCAACCCAGATCGTTGTTTGGCCAGAGCGATGCTGTTTGAAAGGGGGCTAATGCTAAATATACGTCTAATTGAGTGTTCTTTAATCCTGAAAGGGACTTGAGCTGAGACTTTCGACGCTGCCCCCTGCGTTGACCATTTATACATGGCACGCGTGAGTAGCTTGGAAGTCGGGCTTGTACGGCTGAAGACGTATGAGCAATTTCCCTACGCCCGGCTGGCGATTAATAAGAGTAAAATGTGAAAATAATGAATAAAGGGAATGGAGAGGCAGCCATGTTTCCAAGGAGGGATAGGGATTTGCAAAGTACAAGATTGGTGTGTCAAGAGCATACAACAAATACGCATCGAGGCCAATGGCAAAGCCGCTCACCAGCTGGTAAATTTTGTGATACTGTTAATAAACACAGAGCATGGAGCCGGGGGTAGGTAGAGCTGCGCAGAACACAAGCAGGAAGGTTATACTGGTCCTGCTACAGAAATTGTATGAGATGGTACCGGTACCATGCTGGACCGCCAGCCGAGAGACAGAAAAGGCACATTTTAGGAATGACGCCGGCGACCGCGCTCAGCTGAGAAGCTTTCGCTGGTGAGCCGATCAGCTGTTTAGCCTGCTCTTCCCTTTTAAGCTAACCCACATATGGTCTTACTCGTGCTTGTAGTGTCGATCGAAACACGTGGCTACTCATCTACGTGCTCCACATTTTGATCCGCAAACCGGTGGGGCGTGGGCACGAGTACAAGGTCCTTGACCAGAAGACAAAAGGAGAAACAATATGAAGTACGAGTAGAAGGGTGACAAAGGTGAGGAAAAAAAAGTTTTACATACCGGGTTTTCACCAACAACGCCACGAAAATTCCCTGCGGCAGGCTGCAAGACCGTTACAGTTTAACGTATATATAAGAAGCCTTAGTCTTGTAAAACAACACCTTTCAAAGGGATTATGGCGATATAGATAGGGGCCGCAAGGGCTGTAATTAGAATGGGATCACAGAAGAGCTGGGAAATGTGAAACCACCACTATGTAGCACTATATATATAAGACCTTTATCACTTTCCTATAGACAGCTTTTTAGCAATTGATTTAAGCCCTTGACGTGGAACGAGTGGTCAACACGCCTTATAACATAGCACAACAATATTGCATAGTAACGTATAAGCGTTAACCCTTTTGTTAACATAAACCCTGAATCATACGTTGCAGTTGCCATCGAGTGTAACATGTTGCCTTTTTTGAATTGTTTCTGTTGTCAGCCGGAATGACCATGCAAAGGACTTTTCTGTTCAAGGGGGAAACAAATCTCGGACATCATTCTGACTACTATGAAATGTTTCAGGCTACCATCAGGCAGTTTCTGTTAAATATACATTACAAAAGAACCTAGTTTGACTTACTATTGCTTGTTGTCCTTTTTTAATCGCCATTTGTTAAACCTTCCGCACGTTATCTGTTACTACACATATCAGCCTTGTCACATCATGGTAGCATTGACTTCATTGTTAAGATAATCTCCGGTACCCGACAGTGATGGTAATAGAATAATGATCCTGCAGGAAATACCTACCCCGCCATAGTACTGCCCCTCACCTGCACTCAAAATTGAGCACAGAATATTTAACAGCGCAGGCTTTATACCATATTTACATTTCTCTTCCAGATACCCTTGTTTCGCCCAGAAATATGCCTTCTTTATGTTCAACCTGTGAGCGCATGTTTATCGATCTTCAAACGTCCCTTGCCGAGATTGCCAGGAACAGTAAAGCTACCAGGATTCATCACCAACACCTCGAAGGAGTCGAGAGGGCAGCTGAAAATGGTTGTTTTATCTGCAGCGCCGTCTGGGCAGACATGAACAGTGGTACCATGTACCAACCAATTGAGACACAAGAAGAGGGATTGCAATCGTCATACCCGGTCTCTGAATATAGCGTGCTGCGTCGCCCATCAGGCCGTCTCCTACTAAACATGCTTTTCAACAAGCATGGCCATGCAACAGCAATAGGTGGTGGATACCATCACTTTCAACTTGAACTTGTAAAAGGTATGGATGACGAATCAAAAATAACTAGTCTACATATAAAATATTTATACGCTTAGTTCTTTCAACTAACCAAAGCTTAAAGAAGGAAACGACACCGCTGGCCGACAAATTACTACTGATAGGTTTCCTTTCGACATGAGCCAGGCTCGTAAATGGCTTCAGAACTGTCTTCACAATCACAAGAAGTGCCAGCTGCTTAGCACTACGTCTGGGTTTAATGGCTGGTATCCCACCAGACTCCTAGAAATCGACCAACCTGTTGAAGGCTACTGTCGACTGCGGGAAACGGCCTCTATATTATCCCAAGAAGGACAAGCCGAGATCAAATACGCGAGTTTGAGCTACTGCTGGGGCCAGTCTCGGGTGTTCATGCTTACATCACAGACCATGCAGCGTCTGGAAAGCGGCATCCCTATCGCAGACCTGAGTCGAACGAGCCGTGAGAGTGTTTCTGTCGCTCGCCAGCTGGACATCCCTATGATCTGGATTGACTCCCTGTGTATCATCCAAGATTCCAAAGACGACTGGATACACGAGGCACCTAGAATGGCCGACGTATATCAGAATGCAGTCCTAAATATTGCAGCCGCAGCAGCATCCGATGGCGACGGTGGCTGCTGGCCCTCCCCGAATGCCATCCTCGATTCGGCGGACCCGCTGATTATCGTCTTGGACGGAAGTGATATTCGACCGAGTGGGCATTATGCAGTATACGACACAAGGATGAACCGCGATGCCTTTGATAAGGCACCTTTACTCAGGCGGGCCTGGGTAGTGCAAGAGCTTTGTCTGGCCAGGCGCATTTTGTATTTTTGTGAACAACAGCTCTTTTGGGGATGTGCCGAACTGGAAGCTTGCGAAACTTGCCCAGACGGGTTTCCGTCAGAAACAAGGGACTCTGAGCTCAGTATCAGGACGCAATGGCTAGAAATTGGGCCAACCCGAGCTATTGCAACCGACAACAACTTTCTCGGCACTCCTCCGCTGCAGAGCTTATGGGAAAACATGATCGGGTTCTTTACGAAATGCAGTCTTAGTTTCCCTAGCGACAAACTCGTCGCGATCTCGGGGCTTGCAAAACTCTGTCAAGAGGCGTTTCATGCAGAGCATGTTGCGGGTGGTAGGACCCTGGTTAACGGGGACTCCACTCTGAGAGCCCCCTTGTAGATAGCAATATAAATAGGGAGCCCCTCGACCGCTTCGGCGGTTGACGGGGCATCTCTTACAATACTCACCAACTCAGCTATTGCTTCTACTTCGTAGACAGTAGCCCGGTGACGGGTAAGACGCCGTGCCGGTTGCCCTATCGCCAGGCAAGCACGTAACAGCGGGGCTCTGGAGACACAATCTCGAACTACAACTGATTTGGTACACGACGTCCCGTTGTCAGCAGACGCGATACCCACCAGAAACATACCGGGCACCGACATGGTCTTGGGCCAGCATAGACGTAGCAGTCGACGGCATCGGAGACACCAGCAAATGGGAGCCAGTCGTTCGCGTCTGTGACTGCCATATTCAGACACGCACAGAAGACACCACTGTGAACATACTCGACGGCTACCTGCGTCTGTCTGGACGCCTAATCACGGTCAGGATACCGAGACATGAAGACGAGGCGGATTTTCAGCTGGGTTCTCGTATTTTTGTGAACAATAAGTGGGCAGGTGGGATAGGCTTTTTGCAATTAGACTGCAAGATGGTACCACTGGATCGCGTCCATGCATTGCCAGTCGCAGTGGACAGACGGGAAAACCAACGTCCGAGTGTCATGCTCCTCCTTCTCCATCCAACCGAAGAGCGCAAAGGTTGGTTTTACCGCATCGGGATCATGTTTAAGTATTTAAAAGGGCTTGGGATCGAAGGCGATGACTACGGCGCACTTCGCCGTATGGATAACGAGTCTTGGTTGGAGTATGAATCCATCGATAGCGAGGGCGATCATGTTGTGGTTATTGTGTAGGTATGTGTTTTGCAGTAAAGAATGCCTAGATTATTATTTTAGGAGGGTCTTTGCAAGATAAAAACCTATGATCTCATCAGCAATTCTCTTTCCCCTATGTATTGCTGTCAGAGAAATTATAAAATTTTGGAGCAGTACACTTGAGTTTGGATCATCAAAGAAAAGTCAACAAATATTGGGGATGCCTGTAGTTAAGGGGGCCAGATATCGTCACCGCCGAATAAACTACCTGGCTCTCCTTACTTTAACTATATTTAATTCCTCTTAGTTTATATCCCACCACGTGGTGGCAGATGATTGCGCTGCGCTTCCTGGTGGGTCTTGCCATGGCCGACATCTATCCGGGTCTCACCTACCTCCCGTCCGCCTGGTACACCGGCCGCGAGGTGCAGAAGCGCTTCGCCTATCTGTGACGCGGCCAGCTTGTCGTCGTGGCTTTTCTTTCTCCCCCGAGGCCGATACCCGAGGCCGATAATATTCCCGGATTTATCGGATAAAATTCCTTCCGGTTGCTCCGGATGTCGTATCACGCTCATCTTATTTTCTCCAGTCAAGTCAAAGTCTGCCTGAAGCTTGTTCCTTGACGTGCCATCCGGGTGGATCCGGCTCCGTTGCGAGTCCGCCGTGCTGACATCTGTGGGGATCGACTATTCCGCAAATGGGCGGATTGTGCGAAATCTGTACCTCTTGCTCAGCCTTGGAAGGCGCAGTGCTGTAATACAGCTTCATTTCAGGTAACATGTGTAGAAGCTCACCACAACGTATACCGGCTCTTTGGACTATATAAAGCATGACGGGTGCAACGAAGAGGAAGAAGGAAGCTTGGATTTCCATCAGCGCCTTCTACAACACTGAAGACACAGCTGCGCTCTGTCTCACGAAAAGCCACCAATCGCCAAGATGAAGTTTTCCGGCACTTTGTTTTTAGTAAGTTATAAGGCATCTATACTCACAATTCGTTTTCCATGGCCACTGACTGATTCATTATCTAGGCGTCCGCCATAGCTGCAGCTGCGGCCAGCCATGACCGTCTTATTGCCAGTCGCCAATCAAGCAATTCTTCCACCACTAACAGCACCGACCCCATGTACCAACTCAGCACCGACTCTGATTACCATTTCCAAATTCTTCGTGTGCTGCACATGGCTCCATTTGGCGGCTCTGATATTGGCGAAGCCCTCGTGGTTGCCAATGAGATTGTGCCTGGGGACTTTGACAGCTTTTACGAAGCCTTCCACAATCTCGCACTCCGTGTTCAGGCCGAAGCCGACGCCATAGACCGCGTTCTGTATCCGGTGTCGGCCCGCTATGCCTACTTTCGTGCCGCCTCCTACTACCGGTCGGCCGACTTTTACCTGCATGGCAACTGGTCGGACCCGCGAATAAATTCTCTGTGGGTCAGCCAGCGCGCTGCCTTTGACACCGCCCTCTCCCTGCTGCCTATTCCAGGCCAGCGCATTGCTGTCCCCACAGACGACGGCTTCACCATTGAGACGATTTTGTACCGATGCGGCTTGCCGGGGCCCCGGCCAACCATCATCATGGGCACAGGCTACGACGGCTGCCAGGAGGAACTGTACCACGGCTGGGTTCTCGGCGCCCTCGAGCGCGGATACCACGTCCTCACGTACGAGGGACCCGGGCAGCCGACGGTCCGCCGCGAGCAGAATGTCGGCTTCATCCCCAACTGGGAGGCTGTCGTCACGCCGCTTGTCGACTTCCTTCTCGGCCAGCATGCCACCGCGACAGCCATCTCCAACAGCACCGTAACCAACACTACGGCTGCGGACGTCGACGTGAGCGGTCTCGCCGATCCGCGCGCCATCGGCCTGCTGGGCGTCTCCTTTGGCGGCTACCTGGCACCGCGTGCCGCTTCCGTCGAGCATCGTCTGGCCGCGGTCATGGCCATCGACGGCGTCGTGACACCGGGCGAAAGCATTCTGAACGAGCTCCCTGCTGCTCTGGTCGCGCTCTTCGACAGCGGAAACGAGACGTACTTTGACGCGCTCATCGGGGCAGCGCTGAACAGCACCAACCTGTCGACCGGCGAGCGCTGGGGCATCCAGCAGGGCACGTGGGCGTTCCACACCCACTCGGCGTACGACTGGCTGCGGCAGATGCAGGGCTACAACATGACGGCGGACATGGCTGCCAGCATCACGACGCCGACGTTTACGGCAGATGCCGAAAACGACATCTTCTTCCCCGACCAGGGACGCGTTCTTGCCGACCTTTTGCAGCCGGGCCTGGCTACGTATCATTTCTTCACGGCGGCATCGGGCGCCGGGGCGCACTGCTCGCTGGGCGCTCAGCTGCTGCAAAACGAGGTCGTGTATGGCTGGCTTGACAGCATTGTGGCCAACGCGACCAAGGCGTAAGCCTCCATTGCTTAATAATTAAACGTACACCCAAGTACGTTGGATTGGCAATGTGAAAATGGCAGGATTCGTCTTTGATAACTGGTAACCTAGGATGAGGAAGCTCCACTCGTGGAGCTCCCGTATATAGAAAATATAAATGGGGAGCCCTTGGTCGCTTCAGCGGTGGACGAGGGCAACTCTCATGATAGCTATTGCTTCTACTCCATAGACAGCAGAGCGGTGACGGGTGGGAAGCCGTACCGCTTTCGGACATGTCATGTATGCGGCAGAGGGCCCAAACTGCCCACTTGCTTGGGAAACAGAAAGCCGCTCATTCATGGTCAATGGTACAATGCACGTGTTTACACAAAAGCGCTCATTTGGGATATCGTCCATCGCCCCTCCTCATGACGCCCCCAGCAGCTCCAGGGCCTTCCGCAGCTCGCGGACGGCAGTCGGCACGTCCTCAAAGTTGAGCGCCGAGATGGCCCATTTGGCATGCTTCTGGGCGCCGGCCATGGCCATGTCGTCGACGGCCACCGGGGCCACGGGGGCTCGTACCGGCGCCGGCTGTGGCGCTGGGCGGTATGCGGTGGGAGGGAAGCCGGTGACGGCCGAGGGTGTTGGTGCCGGTGCCGGAGCTGGAGCTGGGACTTGTGGTGGCGGTGCGTAGACGGCCGGGACATGCGGTGGTGACGACGGCCGGTGTGGCTGTGGCTGGTAAAAGGCGTCGGGCGTGACCACGTCCGGATCGGGCACGGACGGCTGGGCTTGCGGCAGGGGCGGGAGGAAGGTTGCGGGCGTGTCGCTGGGCGGCGGGGGCAAGAAGACAGCCGGCTGCTCGACCGGCGGCGAGGGCGTGGGGACCCAGGTCTGGGGCACGGAGGGCGCGGTCGGGCTGGCTGACGGCAGGACGGGCTTGGCCGGGTCGGTGACGGGGCTGTGCGGCAGAGAGATGCCGGCCGAGTCGCGGCGCGGGCTGTCGCTGTCGGGCTCGTCCTCGATGGTGACGGGTCGCGGGCCGCGGGCGGACTGGCTGCTGGGAGAGGCGATGGCTTCGTTGTCGACGTCGTCGGCGTCTGGCGCCGGCAGCTCGTCCGGCTTGGGGTTCGATTCGTTGGGGTCCTTGCCCTCCTTGAGAGCCTTGAGGATGCGAGTGGCGTTCCACTTGGCGTACTTGATCTTTTGCAGGGTTTCTTGGTCGGGGGTGCCCCAGATGTTGACGAGGCCGAAAAAGGTGGCGCCGGCATCAAAGGTGTTTGCCGTTTGTCTGTCGCGTCAGCTGCTTGCGCTGTTTCCATCCACACTCACACCCACGGGCGACACTCACGCCGTCACCTTGTTCGCCCGGACTACCCGCTGCGCCCGGTCGAGCGTCTCCTGCGCAAACTGCTCGACGTATGCTTGGCCGATGGTGTCGTCGGTGAGGGCTTCTTCGCTGGCATGTTCTGCTTTGACCTGAGAAGTTGGTTGACGCGTTCACAGAAGGGAAAGAGTCGAGTCTCACCTGCTCCAGCTTGTCCATCAAATGTGTGCTGTAGTCGAGGATGTCTGGATTCGAGGTGTGCAGGCCTTTGGCTAGAATCTGCTTGAGCACCCAGTAGTCGCCTGAGCTGTCAGAGAGATGTGCGCCTCGCAATCGCAGCAGCAGAATACATACACCAGTAGGCCACAATGGGCTTCACGGATTGCAGCTGGGCCGCGCGCGTGGCCGCCTTGTAGATGTTGGGGTCGGCCTGGCGCAGGCTCTGGAGGGCATCTTCAAACATGATGGGCGAGATGGGAAGGGCGCAGCAATTGGAATGCTTGCGACGAGAGAAAAAAAAGAAAGATGCAGGCTGCGATGTTCATTTGGCGATAGGCTATCGCCACAGCCAAGCCACACTGGCAACCCCGCCAAACTCCAAGGGAGCTTCAGCCACAGAACAGCCGAACGGACAAGTGGCTTAAGCTCAAAACAATAAATGGCTGCTTGAACTTCTTTGCCACCACCTTCCACGCTGGCCTTTTGCCGGATCCGTCCGCACCGTTTTAGAGCGGAGAAGGATTGTCACACGGCAGCTATATATTCTTCATCTCGCTGGTGGCGTGCTTTCTTTTTTTTTTTTCTCTTTTCTCTTCTTCTTAGCAATCTTGACCTTGATTTGATTGACTCGATTGCTACTTCACGATGCACAACGCCGGGCTCTCCGCCTTGGTGGCGCTTCTCGCGGCCGTGCCGGCTACGCAGGCTGCCATGTACACCAAAAACTCGCCGGTGCTGCAGGTGACGGCCAAGAACTACGACCAGCTCATCGCCCAGTCGAACCACACGTCGGTAGGTCTCGCCAGCCTCTCCAGTCTCTCCTTGTCCTAAACCACCTAACAACCAGATTGTCGAATTCTTCGCGCCCTGGTGCGGCCACTGCCAGAACCTCAAGCCGGCGTACGAAAAGGCGGCCCGCAGCCTCGACGGGCTGGCCCACGTGGCGGCCATGGACTGCGACGACGAGACCAACAAGCAGGTGTGCGGCCTGATGGGCGTCAAAGGCTTCCCCACGCTCAAGATTGTGCGCCCCGGCAAAAAAGCGGGCCGCCCCGTGGTCGAGGACTACCAGGGTCCGCGCACCGCCACAGGCATCGTCGACGCCGTCGTCGCCAGCATCAACAACCACGTGAAGCGGGTGACGGACAAGGACCTCGACGCCTTCCTCGCGGCCGATCCGGCGCGGCCCAAGGCGCTGCTCTTTACCGAGAAGGGCACGACGACGCCGCTGCTCAAGAGCCTGGCCATTGACTTTTTGGACGTCATCACCGTCGGGCAGGTGCGCAACAAGGAGGCCAAGACGGTGGAGCGGTTTGGGGTGGACAAGTTCCCGACACTGGTGCTGCTGCCGGGCGAGGGGCAAGACCCGGTGGTGTACGATGGCGAGCTGAAGAAGGCGGCGATTGTCCAGTTCCTGTCGCAGGCCGGCGCACCGAACCCGGACCCGGCGCCCAAGGTGACAAAGGAGAAGCCGGCGAAGAAGACGAAGGCCAAGGAGAAAAAGGAGAAGGAGAAGAAGGAGGAGGAGAAAGCCGAGTCGGACAGCGAATCGAGCCAGACGAGCACGGCAACGGCCACGGAGCAGACGGCGCCGGTCATCGTGGAGAGCGCGCTGCCGATCCCGACGATCAACACGCCGGAGAAGCTCAACAAGGAGTGCCTGCACGCCAAGGCGCACACGTGCGTGCTGGCGTTTGTGTCCGAGGGCGACGGCAGCGCGGCGGCGCAGAAGGCGCTGGACAACCTGTCGGAGCTGGCGCACAAGTACGCGCAGGGCAAGCGGCACCTGTTTCCCTTTTATGCGGTGCCGACGAGCAACGCGGCGTCGGCAGCGGTGCTCAAGGCCCTGGACCTGTCGGGCGAGGTGGAGCTGGTGGCGGTCAACGCGCGGCGTGGATGGTGGCGGCATCTGGAGGGGGGAGACTATTCGCACGAAAGCATTGAGCGGTGGATCGACGCGATCCGGCTGAGCGAGGGCGTGAAGAAGAAGCTGCCAGAGGGCTTGGTGGCGGTGGCGGAGACGACGACGGAGGCAAAGGAAACCAAGGCCAAGATTGAGCACGAAGAACTGTAGTATTCGGTCCGGTTAAGCAGTGAAATCCGAGCAAGTGAGTTCTGTGTGCTGTGCTGTGCTGTGCTGTCTAGACGGCCTCGACCTCCATGGCGGCGCCGGCCTCGATGAGGCCCTCGCGGACCATGCGGGCGCCGGCGTCGCGGACGACCTGGTCGACAATGGCGCGGACCTGCTTGCAGCCGTCGACGGCGACGGCCAGCATGCCCTCGAGGCGGGCGGCCTGGACGCGGCTCTCGCAGACGAGGGCAGCCACGCGGTCGGAGGCGCCGAGGGTGGCCACGGTGAGGCAGGGCAGCTCCTGCTCCTCCTGGAGGCTGAGGTCGAGCAGCGGGTCGGCGGCCTCGTCGGCGGCGGCGTAGCTCGACGACGACCCGGCCGAGCAGGCCACCACGTAGTCGGCCATGGGGATGCCGGCGTCCACGGCCGCCAGCGTCGCCGCGTTCAGCAGCGCCGCCAGCAGGCTGCCGTCCTGGCTGAGCACGTGCAGGCTCACCGTGATGGCCGCCCGCGGGTACAGGTGCGTGTGCAGCACTCCCGCCAGCGTCCGCGACACCGTCGCCGCCAGTTCTTGGATGCGTCTGCGGGTCAGCCTCTCTTTTTCTTGTAAAAAAAAAAAAGAAAAAAACCCACTTGTCTTGTCGTCCTGGCCGTCGTCGGTCGACGGAGCTGAATCCGGCCACCACAATGTTGACCAGCACCTCGGCATCCTTGGCATCGCTGGACCCTCCTCCACCGCCGACGCCGCCGCGCTTCGGGCCCGCCTCGCTCGGCCCCGTGAGCACGCACATCACCTTGGTGTTGCCCAGCTCAAAGCAGCTGCTGCCGTCGGCCGCCGCTTGCGTCCGCACCTGCGCGCGACACCGCCGCAGCTCGTTCCAGCGCCGGCCATCGACGCGCAGCAGCGCCAGCGAGTACGTGGATGTGTCGAGGGGCATGGTGGGTGTGGGTTGCGTGGGTGCGTGGGTGCGTGGGTTTCGTGGGTTGCGTGGGTGGTCGTTGTCGTTGTTGCATGTTTTTTTTTTTTTTTTTTTTCATCTCTACTTTTTAGGTGGGTCACTGCTCAGCCCCACTAAAGCTTCACTACAACTCTCCACTTCAAACGCCGACAGCACTCGTACCTCCGACAGTGCGCTAGCGCCTACCGTCACAACGGTCTTATTGTCACAGACGAACCCGTCTGGAGTTCACCACAGCGACATACGTGTTGTCGGAAGTACTTACATCTGTTGGGGTCTGCAGAGGCACAGCCGTTGTCTTTACTTCATTCCACTTTCCTCTTTTGGTGCTCGCCACCTTTAACACTTTCCTTAACAGCATTAGTTTATAACTACCTTTATAGTTGTAAACCGACGGCAAATAGTAATTACAGGCTGTAAACCACGCATTGCTATGCATTACGTAATACGCTGCATGCTGTCTCGGATGCATGCAAGCCATTCGTCCCATGTCAAGATGTTGTCGTACATCCCTCTGCATTTCCCATGACGTAGAACTTGTAGTGCTGCAAGGGGATTCTACGTTGGAAAACCCATCCTTCCTCTGGTAGCAGCTTCATACTAGCCTCCTACAATATCCAATGCTCAATTACCCGACGGCTCCCACCTCCATCATCGCTTGGCGAGTTGCACTCGGACGTGGTGACGCAAGCCATAATCAGGCGCTTCTGGGATCAGCATATGTTCATCACCGTGGCCGGCATCGTGGCCAGCTCACGGCAACCAGCCAATGCACTAAAGACTGCAGATCGGCTGCTGCGGCTAGGATCAATTTATATTGTCTGGCAGCCGAACGGTTGAGTTGGTGGTTGTTGGGTTGCACTGGCGACCGGCTCGATCGGCTGATAAAATGTCCACAACCCCAGACGAGCGCGGAAAAGGAACAACGTCAGATCAACCACCGTACGATACAGCTGGTAGACAACCCCTTCTGGAATAACTCTCTTCGGTGATGGATGTCTGATATGCACGTCGGACGGAACCCCACGTGGCGTGACGGGAGACCAGCGACCGAAAAGCTTGTCCTTTTTCGTCCAAGCTAAGCTTGAAGTTAATTTCCGCAAGCCAGCAGACCAAAGACTCGGACCATGAGCGCCGTCTGGAGTAATGACAGTCTTGCATAGACAAAAGGATGTCATCGACAGTCCTTGATATCTTTTACTTGTCCGAATGGTATTTCTGCTTGGGTTGGGATGAGACTGGGCACGCGGGTTTCTGTGGGGGAAAATCACTCTTCCGCTTAAAGTGCGCACCGGTTCGCTCCGGCGCCGGCGACATGACGTGAGAAGTTGTGGTGTCTGAAGATTATCTCCATCTTATCTTGTGGGACCGCTGTCTGGCGATGAAACCCCCTGTGATCTCGTGCCGCCCGATGGTCGGCGTGCTTACGCAAGAGTGGGTACATCCAATTACACTCTACACACTCGGTATACACGGAGCAACTGCCAAAGCAGCTTGGTGGCCATGCCCGGCTTCAGAGGCAAGGCCTCGGGCCAGCAGCATAAATGGCGCTCGTCGCGCCGGGTTTCCACCAGATAGCCCAGATGAACCCAGAACCATCCGCGTCTCGTCTTCTACCAGCACGATGCGTTTGAACTTGACAAGCCTAGCCGCGGCGGCTCTGTGCGGGAGCGCCGCTGTGCATGCCAGCAGCGAAGCGTATGATTACATTGTGGTGGGTGGGGGCCCGACGGGCATCATCACGGCCACGCGGCTGGCCGAGGCCAACAAGAAGGTGCTGCTGCTGGAGCGCGGCAAGGGCCCGACGGTGGACACGGGCGCCAACTACACGCTGTCGTGGAACAGCTCGCTGACCCCCGTCGACGTGCCCGGTCTGTCGTCCATTGTCAGCTCCATCAGCGCCACCAACTACTTTTGCGACGACACGGTGGCCTACGGCGCCGTCTGCGTGCTCGGCGGCGGCGCCACCATCAACTACATGGTCTTTGTGCACCCGTCCCAGCACGACTTTGAGCGCTGGCCGACCGGCTGGCAGTGGGCCGACGTGGCCCCGGCGGCGGAGCGGTTCTACAGCCTCAACGCCGGGTCGACGCTGCCGTCGCAGGACGGCGTCTTTTACGACGCCGGGCTCTACAACACGCTCGCCGGCGTCTTCGGCCCGCTCGGCTGGACGGCCGTGGACATCAACGACCAGCCGGACGAGAAGCACGAGGTGTACAGCCACCCCGGCTGGAACATCAAGAACGCCCTGCGCGCCGGTCCCGTGCGGACCTACCTGCCGCAGGCCCGCCAGCACGACAACTTTAGCTACCGGCTGCGCGCCAAGGTGACGCGGCTGCTGCGCGCGAGCAGCCGGGTGACGGGCGTCGAGGTCGAGGACGTGGACACGGGCGCGGTCGAAACGATTGGGCTCAGCGCCAACGGCCGCGTCATCTTGGCCGCCGGTGCCCTGTCGACGCCGCGGCTGCTCTTCCACTCGGGCATCGGGCCGGCAGACGAGATCCGCATCGCCAACCAGACGGGCGTGGCCGTGCCGCCCAAGGACGAGTGGATCTCTCTGCCGGTCGGCCACCACCTCCAGGATCACCCCGTCTTCCTCATCGTCCTCAACACGAGCGCCGCCGCCGCCGCCAACAGCAGCAACAGCTACACGCTCCCCGACACGGCCAGCATGCTCAACGGCAGCGCCGCGGCCGACATTGCCGCCTACGAGGACCACAGCGCCGGCATCCTCACCCAGGGCCGCCACCGCCTCATGTTCTTTACCTCGCGCGTCGGCACCGACGGCGTCACGCGCTACTACCAGGGCTCCTGCGCCGCCTCGGGCCCCAACACCGTCACCATCACCTCCTACCTCACCCACGGCACCACGTCCACCGGCGTGCTCGGCCTCAAGGCCGACGACAGCACCTACCTGAAGCAGTCGCCCTACCTGCAGACCACGGCCGACAAGGACGCCGCCACCGCCTTTGTCGAGGACATTGTCGGCCACCTCACCGCGCCGTCCACCGGCTTCACCCTCAGCCAGTACCTCAACGTGTCGGCCATCCTCGCCACCCAGACCAAGGGCTCCCACTACTCGGGCACCACCAAGATCGGCACCGACGACGGCCGCTTCGGCAACGGCACGTCGGTCGTCGACCTCAACACCAAGGTCTACGGCACCGACAACCTGGTGCGTTCTCCCTCTGACCCTCTGGTTTCCTCCTGATGCTGACCTGCAGTTCATCGTCGACGCTGGCATCCACCCTGACCTGCCCACGGGCAACAACCAGGCCATTGTCATGATCGTGGCCGAGGCCGCCGTCGCCAAGATCCTGGCCTACAGCGGCTGAGTCTCGCATCTGTTGTGGAGCAGATTTGTGTTTGTTTCATATTGACGACGGCACCCAAATTGGCAGCACTGCCATTGTAAATAAGCCAGCTATCAATAACATGGATGCGTTGAGATCGGACTTCCCCAGCTCTTCCGTGATAGATCTCTGGTTCTCTAGACGACGCTAGAGTTCTTCTCAGGCAGGACTTGCCCTACTGGGAAGGCTACTGACTTCAACCTTATCGGGTAAACTCAGCTCAACCCGATCGCCCCACAATTCCCTTTCCATTGGCTTCCATTCCGGACTCCGTTCCGGGCTTATTTCATCACGTCCTTTGGACTAAGACATGTCTTTGCCAGACTGTCCTTTAATGGCGAATGCCTCTTTGCCAGCCACCTTTGATACACAGATCGCTTGTCGTGACGGGTACAATTCCCTCTCGGCACAATCTGACCAAAGACGGCACCGGCACAATGGGGATCGCAAGACGTGACCACGGCGACAATGTGCGGCATTTCGGGGCCTCGGCTGTCAACGCCCCGGCTCCCGCTGATGCAGTGGAAGCTCTCGACCGCAAGGCCCCGAACGTGTCGACCGAACGCACCGGAGGCGCCACAGGCCGCAGAGACGCACCCGCGGTCCTCGTCGGGCCGGACGGTCCCGTCGACGGCTCCGACTCGAGCTCCGACGTCGGCATCGTGGCCGACCGCAACAACACGGTGCACCTGGACCGCAGGGTGCGGCGCAAGATCGACCTGCGCCTCTGCACCATTGCCGGGCTGCTCTGCGCCATGGACCTGATCGACGGCGGCATCCTGTCGAGCGCGTCGGCGACGACGATGCCGGCGACGCTCGGCCTGGTCGGCGGCCGCTACTCCATGGCCATCTGGCTCTTCACGCTGGCCCAGCTGCTCTTCAAGCTGCCGGCCACCATCGCCATGCGCCTGCTGGGCGCGCCCCTCTTCTTCACCGGCAGCACCGTCGCCTTTGGCCTGCTGACCCTCTGCATGGCCTACGTCACCACCTGGCGCCAGATGGTCGCCCTCCGCTTCCTCGCCGGCATGGCCATGGCCGGCATCTACCCGGGCCTCACCTACCTCCTGTCCGCCTGGTACACCCGCCGCGAGATGCAGCTGCGCTTCGCCTACCTGCAGACCGGCCAGGTCGTCATCGTCGCCACCGGCAGCATCGTCAACTACGGGCTCACCCACCTCGACCACCGCCGCGGCCTGCGCGACTGGCAGTGGATGTTTGTCGTCCAGGGCGCCATCACCATGCTCATCGGCTGCGTCACATATGTCTGGATCCCCGACTTTCCCGAGAACGCCGCCCGCACCGCCCGCTTCCTCTCCCCCGACGAGGCCGCCCACGTCCTCCACCGCATCCAAAAGGACCGCCACGACGCCGGCGCCCCCGAGCCGCTGACTGCCGCCGCCGTGCTCCGCCCCTTTCTCGACCCCAAGCTGCACGCCTTTGGCCTGCTCTTCTTTCTGCAAAACGTCGTCTCCACCGCCCTCTCCTACTTTATCCCCACCATCCTCCTCGGCATGGGCTTCCGCTCCGCCGACTCCATCCTCCTCTACGCGCCCCCCTACTACTACGCCGTCCTGCCCGCCCTCGCCTCCGCCCTCGTCTCCGACCGCCTCGGCGCCCGCGCCCCCGTCATCGCCCTCAACGCCGCCTGCCTCATTGCCGGCATGGCCCTGCTCGGCTTCGCCCGCGCCAGCGTCGCCGCCCGCTACGTCGGCGTCATGCTCGCCACCGGCGCCTACGTCGCCAACTGGGCCGGCCTCAACGCCTACCAGGCCAACAACATCACCGGCCAGTGGAAGCGCGCCACCGTCGCCGCGTCCGTGTCGGCCATGAATGCCCTCGGCGGCATTGCCGGCTCCTACATCTTCCGCCAGGCCGAGGCCCCCTGGTACCCGACCGCCATCTGGACCAGCATCGCCAGCCACATTCTCATCATTGCCATTGTGGCTCTCTGCAGCGTCTGCTTTGTACGCGCCAACAAAAAGGCCCGGGAGGGCACCGCCGTCATTGAGGGGACAGCCGGGTTCCTTTATACATACTAAAATAGATGGTTAAACATTACTATCATGAAACTTTACGTTGAGGTCCTATCTTTATATGATAATAAAGCTGATAAAAGTCCAACTTGATATTATTAGGAATAATAAAGTGTAGTAAGCAGGAGCAGCAAGTGTACACAAGCAAGCAAACTTGTACACTTATTATGCCGAAATTCATTTCTTCCTCTACGGGGTCGTCTTAGGACCGGCGACAAAATGGATATAGCGACCCGGTGAGCTTTAAAATAAAGAAAACGCCTAAATCCAAACACAATAGCGAACTGCGAAGAGGCAGGGCCAAGTCAAAATTAAAAGTCGTATAATGGCACCAGCACCTTGCAAATCACAACAATGTCAAGATGTATCTGCCAAGTCCACGGCTTCATACATTTCAGCGTGCATTCTGCAATGTAACGAAGCCTCGGCTACAAGATCCCAGGTTAAAATAGATTGGAAATTATATTAGACGCTGAGGAAGGACTAGCAAAAACGTCCCTTTCGATCATATTTTGCTAGGATACAAAAAAGCCCCCTTTCAAAAACACCTGAGAACCGTCGGGCAGTGATCTCATCATATCCCAGCGCCATCTGCACCCAACGCAGCCAGGAAGTCTTCGTCGTTCCACTCCTCATCAGTCCATGCTTTGGTCGTGCTCTTGTCCTGTTCTGATTCCCATCGCAGGTATGGCTTTAAGTCGCGTACATGTACTTTTCTTGTCGTTCGAGGTGTAAGGGCGTGTCTGATTTTCCACGACACAGGTGATGCTTTCTCAACGATCTCGTATGGTCCCATCCACTCTGGTCCCATTCTTGCTTTTCTGCCGTCCTTGTTTAGTTTCTCCCAAACCCATTGTCCCCTTTTTAGCTTTGGAGTTGTCATGTCGTTCATTTCCAGGTGCCTTGTCATCGCTTCAGCGTGGTAGGTGCGCAAGCCCTTGCGCAGTTTTTTGCGGAGCTCGTCGGCCATTAACTGATTATAGGCGTTTTGCTTTACTCTACTCTCAATGTGACGGATTGGTGCTGCCTTTGATGTGTGCTGATTATTTTTGCTTACTTGAAACATACCTACTTTAGGGCGCTGAAAATATATGACCGGTGCTCAATTTGTAGCATTCATTAGAAAGAGTTCTGACTATGTAGTCTTCTACCAACCTTTTTTTCCTTCTGGCTCCCCTCTCAGCACCCATTATTTTCCTCCGCTGCGTTAAGCCTATTTTAGCCCTATTACTCCCCTCCTCCCGGGGGGGATTAAGCGTGGTACAGACATTAACTCCTCCCTCTGTTGGAGTCCTTTATGAGGATCCCGACAAGCAGGGCTATGAATTGGTACATGTCCTGTTGATTGGTCACCTCGAATACTCCTAGTCTCCGCATCTTTAAAAAGTGCTTCTCTATCAGGTTAGCGTTATTGTCGAGGATGCACTGGCGACCACCTAAGAGGTACTCGATCCATTCCTTATCGTATTCGGCACGGGTGAGAGAGAAATTTGTACCGTACAACGAGAGAAGAAGAACACTAAAGTTGCAAAGAGGTAGTGTAAGGGGGTGGTGTATAAGCACCTAGGAATTTAAAATAAAATAAAATAAAAATACCCCGAAAACTTACCAGTGGTTCTTTGGCCCATCATTTCCTTTGACCGCGTACTGGCTGGCTATGAATGCGGCAGCCTCGGCCGTCTCTTGAATCTCCACCTCCCCTTCAATGTCTCGGAAAGAATTTCGTTTGAACTCGCCGAGAATAAGGAAGTCGACAATGTTTTCTGAGTAAGGTGTGGCGGAACGTTCGAATTCCTGAATAAGAAAGCACGGTTAAAAAATGTAATAACATAAAAAATGTAACCGAAAAAAATAAATCAATAAACCATTGTGGGAATAACTGCATCGACGGCAGCTTTAAAATAATAAAACTTGGCAGGAAATTCTGACTTAATTCCTGGGGAGCATCGAAACATTTCACGAATTGGCATCAGCCGATACTGGGGTTGCTTGCCGATAAAGACAAAAAATGCCTGAAAGAAGCTAGTTGCAAAGACCGTGATCAGCGTCTCGTCTTTGGGAATTTGCTTTTCCTCGTCACTATCATTTTCATCCCAGTCGTCGTCGTCGTCGTCTTCATCTTCGTCGTTGTCCTCGTCATCCTCCTCGTCATAAGAATCGGCATCGGCATCATCTCCTCGGCGGTCCGCTCCTTTCCTGCCCTTGGCATTGCGATATTTGCAGTAAAGGGGGCTCCCAGTCACTTCGCTAGCAAGTCCGGCACTAGATGACTTGCTGCTCACGCTCGGCGACTTGGATGGGGGAAGGTTTCGCAGCTTGGCGGCAAATGAGGTGCTCTGCTGCGGTGGTAGATTGGCAGGCACTTCTATAATAGCCTGTAGGCTAATATAAGACGGGAAAAATATTCCTAGTCTGGAAGTGAGAGTCTTGACGTCCACTTTATCCAACTCCCGTATCGAAGAATAGGCGTCGATGGCTGCATGAAGAAATGGGAAAGCATTGCGCGAGTAATCCTCAATCTTGGGGCGGATTGTCAATTTCCGTGGCCCCGTGGGAAGAGTGGGCGTTCGTGGCTGCTCCGGAGTCGCCATGGAAGAAGACGTGGATGAGGGAACGGGACCGCCCGCCGATAGTTGCCTGTCGGAAAGCCCAGCGCAGGGACGGTCGAAGGGCTGCAAATTCTCGTAGAGCCCAACTAGCCGAAGGCCCTGCTTGTAGGAAGCGTCGTCCAGTAGCCCTGCCCTTTTGAGATGGGCAAGGGCCGATGCATGTCCACTACTAGCAGGGTAAATGGCCCGTAGGAGGAGAAATTCTTCCCACTGCATCGTAGACCCTGACAGCGATGACTTGCTAATACGAACCTTGCGAATATTAGAGAGCCGCACATTCCCCTCGGCTATCCCTCTGGACTGGGCTGCTTTAACCATGTTGGTGGCTTGTTCAAGCCACATTATGTGGGGTCGGGTAAACACGCAATCTCACCGTTTCGCTCTTCTTACTTTGCTTCCACCAAGTCATCGCACTGCCCATCGTCACTTCCGCTCGCCATGGATGAAGAGAACCCCATCAACAATACCTACCTGGCTCTTTTTCACTTTAAAAATGCATTAAACAGCCTTAAGCGCTCCCTCCCTGTCTTTCTCCATGACTATGTTGTCCGGCTAGCAGTCAAGCATGCCGACTATCCTTTACAACTGTCAATTTCCGCCGCACCGACGCCATCGACGCTGTCATCATCACCCCGGATGGTTTCTCTACTCTCAAACGACTTCTTTGACATGTTTATAGGTGCCAGACCGATAAAAAATTTGTGCGACGTCTACGACCCACCGCTCGACCCGAAAGACCCGGCCTACACAGCCTATCGAGTGGCAAGACTGTATACAGAGCTCTCGCAGACAAGCATCCACCGTGGCTATAACAATGAAGAGCTGCGAGAGGAGTTGAAGAGTCAGAGCCGTTCAGTCATGTATGTTCTTTTTTTTCATTTTTGCATTGTGTTTTCGCTTCCCCTTTTCCTACTTGTCCAGATTGCTTACACTGACTGAAGCAATGATTATCGCAAGTCTTACCAGCGTAAATTTTTTTCCAACAACGCTGGCGGAGTTGGCATTCGCCTCCTCCGGGGACAATAGGGCTTTGGTGGCATCATGATCACGCCCCCCTCGACTGGCTCCGGCTCCGGCTCCGGCTCCGGCTCCGGTCCTCTACCTGGTCCTGGCGATGGTCCGACCGCGCTGTTATTCACCGAGCTCATAACCATCACGTGGCTTTTGCAAGCGCAGCTCTTTGAGCAAATGAAGCTCGACAAGCTGCGTAAATGCACAACGCGTCGTCCTTTTTGGGTGTGTTTTCTTTTTTAACATTTTGGGTGACCATCTGGGGGCCCTCTTGCAACCGCAACTAACAACCATCCAGACTCTGATTTTCAACTTCACGCCGACGCACGTTCGAATCCTTGAAGCTGTTATTGACGATCCATGGACGCCCTGTTTGGCCATCTGCTTGCACGTCAACCAACCTTATACTCCGTTGACGCTGGAACATGATAGCCTAGAAGTGGTAAAGCTGTGGTCGGATGTGCTAAGATGGTGTTTTTATTTGTCCAATTCCCGCGAGGATATGGTATCCGAGTGCTCTTACACTCCATCCTATTGTATGTTTGACGTCATTAAATGACCTGTCCAAAGTCTCGATGGATAGGGATGCGTAACATGCCTTAGTCTAGTCATGAAAGGGCATTTTACCTTGGGAAGTACCTAGGGGTGGATATATTTTAGCGTGGCATCCTGTTTTATATTTTGGGCATAGAATCGACCAAGGATGGAGACTTCAGCTGATTATTTCTCACATAACACGTTTGTAGCACGATCTGCTCATTCTCCCATTAGATATCGCAGACGGTTGCCTGCGAAAGGTCAATTCATTACAGTTTTTTTTTTCTTATCTGTGAGGGGAAGCAGTGAGAATAGTCGTAGATTACAATGCCACGTTTTCCGTCAGCATTTGCCTTGTCACTCTTTTTTTTTTCGTAAAAATACTCTAGGTCGTTAAAGTATGCCTTTAAATTTGTGGGTTTGAGCTCCACAGGTATAAGATACAAGCCCGTAATTGTTTTCAGCAATAAATACTATGTCCCACAAGATATATACAGCCACGCACGTCGACAGTGTTCTTCCCGTCTCTATGCAGGAGTAGATATTATAGAGACGCGATAAAAGTAATGTCTGCAGTGACAAGACAGAAACTAACCCCGCCTCCACAAACTGAGAGCCAGCCGGCGTGAAGGATTCTCTAGCCCTAACAAACTACCCTTGGATTTTAGTCGACGGGATAAGTACGGTACGGCACGGATGCTAAAGAACTAGGTGCCGCGCCGAGGTCTGCGAATTATTTGGTGGGGAAATGGATTGTGCCTAATATCCATAGTATTAATGTAACGTAAACACCTTTTACGTATCCTGAGGAACCCGCGGCAAGTTCGACCAGTTCCGGACTACCCTTGCATTCTGAATGGCCAAATCCTCGACAAAGAATAGGTGGCGCTCTTGTCACTTCCCTGCTCACTGCTAGCCATTGGCTGAGGCACCTGGTTGGTGGTGGATTCTGCAACACTGTGGCTGCGGGTGATATGTGACGTTGGGCATATAATACACTTTGACAGAAGATCCACAAATCCTTTTGACAGCAGGCTCGTACTGACACCCAAAATCGTCCCATCCAATTTGGGGGGTGGGCTATTGTATATTACTCGCCAATCCCGCCCCTGTCTGTTTCGTAATTCTTCGTTCCTCCTAAACAATTGCATTGTGAAGCAATATGGCACCGAAGAGTGACACGGCAGCCTCGCCGAAGAGCGACACAGCAGCCTCGCCCAAGAGCGATACAGCAGCATCGCCCAAGAGCGGTGCAGCAAGCTCTCCCAGAAGCCAAAAATCACCCTCTCCAGGCTCGCCGCGGTTTGCCTTTGGCGACCCGCAGAATTGGACCGAGCTGCCACCCGAGGTGCAACGCCCTTTTTCTGTCTCCCCCCTTTCATTTGTGGCAGCAGCAAGGAGTGCCAACGACGACCAGTGCCACTAATGCCATTCAGGAAGACGATGCAGATTCAGCGATCCAAGATGTTGCCAGCTCGACGGCGTCCATCACTTCTAGCATCCTGCAGTATCGCACGCTGAACGGACGGACCTACCATGCCGATCGCGGCAACAACATCTACTGGGGTCCGAACGACAACCAGCAGAACGGCATGATGGACATTATGTGCGTTGTGTTACATGCGTCGACTTTTGGCTATCGTTTTCAATGCCGATATGCTGATACGCTCAACTGCATAGGCATCACGCCTTCACGCTGTCCATAGGCGGCAAGCTGTACCTTGCGCCTCTTCCAGAAAAAGTCAATGTCAGTCTTGCAATCGGCGAAAGGAAACAAGCCTGTTGACTTGTGCTGTAGAAAGTTCTGGATATTGGGACTGGAACCGGAATATGGGCCATGTAAGCACTTCCGAAGCCCCTCCCCTTACCGAAGAAAAAAAATGGCAAGGCTAACACAGTGCAGCGACTTTGCAGATGAACGCCCCGAATCCCAGGTCATTGGCATCGACCTTTCTCCCATCCAGCCAACATGGGTGCCACCCAATTGCGAATTGTAAGCGATACAACTTCCCATTTTTTGCGCTTGGATAATTAATACACAACCTCTAGCCAGATTGACGACTTCACTCAGTCGTGGTCATTCCCCCCCAACTCGGTAGACTACATCCACATTCGGTGGATGGTCGGCACTGTCGCAGACTGGCCTGCGCTGTTCAAGAAAGCATATGACACCCTGAAGCCCGGCGGATGGCTGGAGTCGCACGAGCTGGACGCCGACATCCAGTGCGACGACGACACCCTCACCAATAACATGGCTGTTTCCCAGTACAACTACATCTTTGTCGAAGGTGGCAAGAAGCTCGGCTCTCCGGCGTCATTTAATGTTGTCGGCGAAGGGCTGCAGCGCAAGGCTTTTGATGCCAACGGTTTTGTCAACATTAAAGAGACACCCATCAAGGTCTGTCCGCCGTTCTACTCTCTTTGGCCGCCATGCTCACGGAATAAACGCTTTCTAGATGCCCTTGTCTGAATGGTCGGAAGACCCGGCCCAACACGAAGTCGGCCTGTACACACGAGCGGTCGTGTTCCACGACACCGAGGGCATTTTCAACTACATGGCGTCGCAGATCGGATGGAGCAAAGAAAATGTCACAGTCTATGCGGCCCATTTGCGTCGCGAGTTGAGGAGTCTCAATGTGCATTGTTACTATCGCTCGCTGGTCGTCACTGGCCAGAAGCCGCTCGAGAAATAGTCGGCATGCACGCGGCAGAGTCCGTCCGGGGAGTGATTTATTGAGATTACTGTTGACTTGCAGAATGGTGTCTTGACGGAGACAATGAGGACGAGATAGGAGCCTAATAAGGATTATGAGAGGCTGGCCTCCTAACGGGCCACTCGATCAACACAACAAAAACACTCAGAGCCGCCCAGCGACGTCGCAAAAGTACTGAACGAGAGGTTTGGCGTGCACAGCTTTGGACCGACTAAACAGGAGGCGGAAGAAGAAGAAGAGGGGGTAGCCGTAGACACAGACGAGACAAATCTAGCCGACCTAACCGTAACCCTAACTACGTCTGCACATAGGTTTGATTTGATTGAAATGCCATCAAACACTTACCTTGGGATCTTTACGGCCTTTCGCAAAGGACCATCCAGTTGCCTTCTTGCTAAGCGTCTGCTCAGACAAGATAGCCGAGGCAATTCCACGTTCGCTCTCTCGTGTGAATATTGCGGCGCCGCTGTAGTAGATGTAAATGTCGAACCAAAGGCACTCGACCTCTGCACCGCCTTGATCTTGTTCTTGTGGACCCACCGCCGAAGAACCACGCGAACGTCGTCTCCTGTTAGCACCGCGTCGTCGCCTATCGCCGTCTCTAGCTAGAACACAGGCACGATGTTGTTCAAGTATGCCTTGTAAATTTTATCGTTTAAAGCCGCGGTATAAGTGCGAGCGGTGCCCTCCAAGTGCTGGTTGAACGCTGCCAGCTTGTTGTTTAAGAAGACTTTCGGGTTTCGACTTGGTCGTATTGGTGCTCGCCGTAGGCAGCTTCTTTGCAGCCTAGGAAACAGGCGAGGATAGCCTGTCTTTGGGGTCGTCGGCCCAAGAGGCATGAACATGACCTTCCACGTAGACGTGCCCCGGCAGTATGCTCCCCCTCTCCGGTATGTGAACGCGTATTTCTCCTTGACGCGGAAGCATTAAGGGATGCTTTTGTCGAAACGTAAGCCGGTTAATAGGGTATAGCAGCGATTGCTCGTAGGGTCTCCAATCTAGTCCCAATTCGGTCAATCCGTAATAGTCGTAGTTCAATTGTGAGAAGGTATAGCGGTTAATGGGATAGTGCAGCGGTTGCTCGTAAGGCCTCTGATCTTTGCTAATCGGGTCAATCTGTGATATCTTGTAATCAGTTGTATCTTCTACAACTCTAGATACATGAGTCCCAGGAGGCAGCAGAGTTTTCACCACAAAGGTGGGGCCTCCACCAATAGGAGTTTATCGACAGAGGCGACTGGCGTTGCTCGTCAAAGCTGTCTGGGACCGGTGTGATCGAGCTATGCGGTTGGTTGTCAGGATTTGCTTGATCGGGCAGCTCGGGAGTGTCTGATCGCCAGGTGGTAGAATGGCATACATCACGCCGTCGTAGTAGCTGATTCGCTTAGGCGTCTGTAGGAGAAATTCTATCGTTCGACTGGATGCCGAACGTCACGTGCTGGTATCTTCATATCTTCCTCACTGTGCGAGGGATTCCTCCCTTTAGAACACAAGGCCGAGCTGCATTTATGGCCGTCTCACGTCCATTTACGGTGTGACCGACATGGACGTCTTCGTGTGTGACTCTTCCGGGCTTGCCATCGATGAAACCAGGCTGTAATTATGCCGAGGCGCACCACTAACACCCAATATAAAGGAGTGCCATTGCGTCCTGCAGTAACTATTCAAGTGTCAGTAGAGAACTAACTTTTGTTGGTAAAGTTATCATTACCATGGAAAAGATATTGCCGGCAGGGTAGCATTCCTCAGCCAAGCAAGAAGTATACCCAGCTGTCGAGTTGTCAGAAAATGGCAGACAATACTGTCACAAGAGTGCTTGGCAATAAGCAAAGTCAGGTAGTATAGGTGACAGATAAAAGAAAGAGACGAAGGGCAGGATGAGGATGCTTTATAGGAAGGCGGAAGACACAAGTAATTGAAAAGGAACAGAGTGGTAAATTAATGAAAAGGTGGGGACGGAGCAAACGACGAGCAAACGACGAGGTGGCCGGAAGCAAGGAGGTTGGAGACAATAAACAATATCCAATTTGGTTTCGAGAGGAAGAAGACAGAAAGGTAGAGAAAAGACAGATAATAAGGTTAATTGTAGACTTCTTCTCTATTTGCTGTTGTTGAATGTAGATAATACAGGAAAATCCAACGACTGCGGTAATGTATTTTATTTATGAATAAACACTGCAGTTTATGCAGTAAATCCTGAACGTTAACCAAGCCTTGAGCAAAGTAACCTACTGGGAGTACCGTAGCAGCCCCCCCAAAAGCATCTACGTCGACGAGCTCCAAAAGTGTTCGACCAAGCCGTCTGGCAGCGCCTGCCTCCCGTCATTTGTGGGGGCGAAGAGCTGGAGGGTCCGCGGCTTCGACTTCTTCTGGCAGATGGCGACTAAATAGCCGGGGCTGGTATTGGGATTGCCATCGAGCCGCTGCAGCACTTCGTCGCGCAGCCGCGCAAGGAGAGCGGCGAGCGCGCGCAAGGTAGCCTGGTTGGCCTCGCGCGCATCCCAGTCGGCAAAGCGCTCGGCGGCGTGGGCGACGCTGACGGTGTGGAAGGTGCCGTTTGTGTGGCGGCCCACGAGCAGCCAGGGCGTGCGGCCAAACCAGAGCTGGGGCATGTGCTTGGAGACGCCACCGCGCTGGGGGCCGCTGGACGACTTGATCTCGGCCATGGTCGCCTGTCGCTGCAAGCAGCCGCCGCGGTGCGTTGCTAGGCCGCTGCCGCCTGCGATGGAGAGCTGGCTGAGGTCCGGCACAGAGTCGGCTGCGGCATCGGCGTCTGGCGGGTTCTCCCCCTCGTAGCAGGCATCCACCTCAAACTGGACGACGCAGTCGAGGTCGCCCAGCTTGTAGCGCAGCGCCCGGTGGTGGCTGAGGCTGCTCTCGCAGCCGGTGCCGGGCGGAAAGTGCACGCAGCGCTGCTCAAAGCCATGGCCCCAGCCGCGCTGGGCGCCGTGCCGCCCGCCTCGCAGCTTCTCGCGCACCTTGCGCTCGCAGCGCTCGACGACGAGCGTGTTGTGGACGCGCAGCAGGTTGAGGCGGACGTTGGCCTCGACGCGGCCGCGGCAGAGGTCGAGCAGCTTGCGCAGGCTGTTGCGGTTGATGACGACGTCGACGTCGTCGAAGCGGAGAGCGGGGCTCACGACGGCGGCGGCGCGGAACAGCGGCTCAAAGGGGCAGCGCGGCAGGCGGGCGGCATTGTGGTCGATGGCAAAGGATCCCGCGTCCGGCGGGAGGGTGATCGGCAGGGTGGGCGGCTTCCAGGTTGGCGCACAGCCTGGAGAGAGAGACGAGAGTTGTGGTCAGAAGCGTGACGCGGTGCCAAGATTGCCTCCTCACCTGGAGCCACGATGGCCAGCTTGTTGCCGTTCAGCCAGCTGTAGCTGCTAACCAGCTCGCTGTCCGAGGTGCTCGTGACCGGAGTGGTGGAAATCTCAAGCTTTGCTGGGTTGATGGTCAGGAGTGGCTTGCGGTCGGCCACGCCCTTCCAGACCCAGGCATCCCGTGAGGCTTTTAGTGACTTGTGCGTCTTTTGTGACTGTGCTGCTTTCTGTGACATGATGGCTTATTCTGAGGTAATGGTTGAGAAAGTGAAGAGGTAGAATCAGAGTAGAGAGATGAAGTTTTTGTTTTGCAGCTGAGACAGCGAACGGCGGGAGCCAATGAGAGGTTAGCAGCCATGACTAATCGCATAAGCCAGGTGGCAAGACACAATTTGACAGCAGCATGCTGCAAGTTGCCATGCATCGCCATGCAAAGAATCTGAGCACATCATGTTGAAATCGGGTTCGCAAAAGCCTTGAGGTGGCGATGCAGTCACCTACGATGCACCTTGGAATAGCAGAAAACGTGGCGGCCCCTCTTCTCCACTTCTTTCTACGCGTAGTCGGCCGGCTGACCGTTGTGGAAATCAAGCTTAATTTAGCGTCTGTGCACTAAAATGCAACGGTTGCAAAGAAAAACAAACAGCCAAGAAAAAAGCATTGCCCGTTCCGGTGCCTTGCCAACGCCGCGCATGCCCATGTACCATTCCCAAACCAAAATGACACCTTGGTACTCCCCTCCCTAGTCCCGTCCACAGAGTTACATTGCATCGTGATTGCGCTGGCCTTTGCTGTAGAGCGACCGGACGGCCGCGCCGACGACCCCGACAAAGACGTCGGTCTCCATCGCAAAGTTCTCCTGGTGCCAGGACGCACGCCTGGCCAGGCGGCGGGAGGGGCCTTCTGCCGCGTCCTCTGCCAGGTCTGGCTCTTTCTCGGGCTGCTTGGCCTCGGGCTGGGCGTGGGCGCGGAAGTAGCCGATGCCGAGCATGTTGGCCATGTTGCGGAAGCCCATGTACATGCCGTCCATGTCGGCGGGCTGGATCTCGACGACGGCGGTCAGGTGCTTGCGCAGAAACATGGTGTGCGTGAGGCCGGCGCCGTGCATGCCGACGAGAATGTCGGTCTGGCGGGCCACGCGCAGCTGCTCGGAAAAGGCGAGGCTGCCAAAGTCGACGGCCTGGACGACGACGTCGGGGAAGGCGGCCTGCACGGCGGCCAGCAGCTGGTCCTGGTTGCGCAGCATGCGCGTGTGCGCGTCCTTGCGGTCGACAAACGTGAGCCGGACGGTGTTGTCGTCAGGACCGGCCTCGAGATCGTCGTCGGGCACGCGGTAGTGGGCCAGCACGCGGCGGGAAAAGACGTCGAGCGTGGGCGCGCGCGTGCAGTCGCGGGCCTGCCAGTCGTTCTGCCAGGTCGGGTTGGTGGCGCCGGCCAGGGGCAGGATGAGATGCTGGGCGGCGGCGCTGCCGTTGAAAAAGGCCGTGGCCTCGGGGTTGCCGCGGATCTGGTGCAGGCGGATGGGCGCGCGGCCGGAGAAGAGGGTCCAGAGGTCAAAGTAGGGCCCGTCGGCGCGGTCGTCCAGGATGACCACCTGCGTGTTGGCCAGGTCCTCGGGCACGCGGAAGAACGGCCGCTGCTGCCCGCCGCTGGCGTCGTCCGGGTCGGCTGCCATGTGCAGCACGTCCATGGTCATGGCCATGGACCAGATCTCCATCAGACAGTGCCACGGGTTGCCCTCGCCCTCGCGCTTGATCAGCAGCGTGAACCGCCGCTCGTCGCTGTCGCTCTGGGCGGCCGACGAGCCGGCCGACGGGTGCAGGTGCACAAAATGGTCCAGCAGGTGCCGCGCCCCGGTGTCGTACCAGTACGACCGGATGGCGCTGAAGGAGACGACGCCCTTGGACCGGGCCTGGTCGTCCGGCTCGGACACGCTGCAGCCCACGGCAAAGCGCTTGTGCTCCTCGTCCAGCATGGCGCCGGTGGCCACGCACAGCGAGTCGGCTTGGCCGTGCTCTGCCGCGTGGCTGTGGAAGCAGTTCAGCCGGGATGCCGACGAGGCCGGGTCGCAGTACTGGAACGACGTGTCGCGCAGGTCGGTCAGGTATTTGGTGCTGAAGCGGTCGCGGCAGTACGCCGACTGCGGCTCTTCATAGCTGTAATCCGCCGGCAGCGCCGCCACCGGTGCGTCCGTCTCTTTGGGCGGCGGGTTTGTCGACGACGAGTTGGCCGTCGGAATGTGCTGCTGGATCACCTCTCTGGTCGGCAGGTAGAGGTAGCCGAGGCAGAGAAGAAAAAGAAGAGCAAGGGCAGTCGCCCGCACTGCTCGAGGATTCGGATGGAACATGTTGTCATGGGCAGTGGGGTCTAGTTGGGGGGGGAAGAAGGGCAAGCCATGCTAAAGAAGAGAAAAGAAACAGCGAGGCCAGCGCTTTGTGAGGGAGGACAGGCACAAAGGGCAGCCGGTGGAAGGAAGGGAAAAATGACTAATCAGCCCGACAAACGACAGGGCACTTCTTCCTCTTTCCCGCTGGTAATTTTAGACACCCCCTTGCTGACGCCCTGTAGAAATCCTTTGCGGCGCAGTCCAATAGCAACCCAGCAGCGGGTTTATAAAGTGGGGCACCCCATCTGCGCCCAATCGCTACAGAAGGGAGCCGCAGGCGCCATCTGCAGACGAGCCACACTATGCTGTATAGGGACACCAAGGCGAGCTAATTTGGGGGCCGGGGTTTGACCTTCGTGTGACACGGAACACGGGCATGGCCAGTCGTCCTGCGCCCTGCCTGCCCTGCCTGCCCTGCCTCTCCGATTTTTGTTGTTTTTTCCACATCTTCCCGCATCGACTCACCTTGGATGACCTTAGTTCCGCGACTAAAGCGGAACCAACGCAGCCTTAGTAGCCAGAATCATCTTGTTTTTCCTCTTTGCTATCTTAGACAACTTCAACATGCTGTTGTGCTTCTGCTTATTGGTCTGGCTGGCAGCTGGCGGTCAGGCTGCCGACTGTGCACCATCTCCAGTCGCCATCACCATTGGCAATGTCACACTGGCTTCGGGGAACATCGCCAGAGGCATGGAAGTCTCCATCGGCACACCTCCGCAGCCGTTTGCCTTTATGCCACAGTGGTTAGTTTTTTCTTTTTTTTTGTCATTCTATGTGGTTAATCGACTAGGCCAATGAACAACAGCCTCGTCTTTGGAACAAACGGCTACTGCACAGACCGCACCACCGCGCAGTGTGAAACCATTCGAGGCGGCAAGTATGACGCCTCTGCATCCACAACACAAAAGACGGCGGCCCAGAACGCCTATCCTGCCGACTCCTCGCCATGGTCTGCGGCGTCCTTTGTGTCCGACACCTTGGTTCTCAACACGGCCGAAAACAACAGCAGCAGCGTAAACACCTTCCCCTTGGGCGTGCCCCTGATCGACTTTGACAAGGAAGACTACCACCCCATGAACGCCATTGGCCTCGGCTTCAACTCGACCCTGCTCAACACGCTCAAGGCCTCCGGCCAGATCGCCAGCCGCTCGTGGAGCATGTTCTGGGGGCGCAACGGCGCCCTGTCGTCGGGGCAGATGGAGGGCGTCTTTGTGCTGGGCGGCTACGACGCCGCCAAGGTCCAGAGCGAGAAGCACACCCAGTCCCTGGCCGACGCCGGCACCGCCTGCTCTACGCGCATGGTCACCTCCATCGCGGACATGATCCTCCACTTCCCCAACGGCACCAACGCCAGCCTCTTCTCCGGCACCGCATCCACCGCCCTCCAAGTGTGCATCGTGCCCGACTTTCCCGCGCTCATAACCATCCCCTACGACTCCTATTTCGAAAAGTTCCAAGACTTGACCAGCCAGACCGTCACCGCCCATTCGTTTGGGCTCATGTATTTCTCCAACCGCTATGACGCCAAGGCCACCCCGTAAGTCCTCTCTCTTTTTCTCTCTCTCTCTTTCTGCCCAAGGCTGACACCTTTTCTAGATACGCCGGCGACCTGACGGTCAAGTTCCAGTCGGGCCTCAGCGTCCGCGTCCCCAACGACCAGCTCGTCTTCCCCAACCGCGAAGTCGACGAGAATGGCGTCATCCAGGCCAACAGCTCCGGCCTCGACACCGCCTTCCTCTCCCTCCAGGACGTCAACGCCAACGACATGAGCATCTTGGGCCGCCAGTTCCTCTCCGCCGCCCACGTCCTCCTCAACCAGGACGCCAACGAGTTCTCGCTCTGGGCCGCCAACCCCACCACCGACCGCCAGCTGGTCGCCGTCGACGAGACCGGCGCCGACGTCACCACCTTTTGCAGCACCGCTTCTGCGGGAGTCGGCTCGTCTTCGCCCTCCAGCACCAGCACCGGCACGAGCAGCCATGGCCTCTCCGCCGGCGCCGTCGCCGGCATTGCCGTCGCCATTGTCATCGCCGTCCTTGCCGCCGTCGGCGGCGGCGTCTGGCTGTTCTGCCAGCGGCGGCGGCGGGCGCAGGCAGTCCCCGCTGGGCAGCTCGCTGAGGCAGACGGGTTTCTGCCGTCCTCCCCAGCCGGCTACCCCACCGGCTACCCCAATGCGTACCTGGTCGCTGGCGTTCTGGACACCGTGGCCGCCAAGGAGCAGACCGCCGCCGCCGCAGCAGAGATGGCAGCAAACGGACCGAGGGAGCCGGAGAACCCCTCACGTCCGGTCCACCGCTTTGAGCTGCAGAGCTGAGCAGAGGACCGGCGCAGGCAAGCCTGGCTGGTGTTTGGCGTTGGACTTTCTTTTTTGTAGATGCCAACGGCCCCCCTTGCATGAGAGCCTGTGGACATACACTCCGTCCCCCCATATGTGATAAATAACCCTCCCTAGCTAGGTATGGTGTGGCGCCATGTCCAAGCAGAACAAAGAGATAAAAACACGTGTTGCCTCTGTTTTTATACCTTTTTGCGCCGTAATGCGGAGATAGTCGCATTAATCTAGACAGTTTGTGAGAGCCCAAGCGTACTCGCAATTTTGCTAATCTGCGAATGCCCTCGACAGGACGACAAAGAGGAAAAATATGGTGCACAGAACCTGTGTATAAAAGTCAAATGGAAATAATAGCAAGTGGCGTTCTAAAAGACGAATCCAGTCACTTTTAGCCCTGCCAATCCAACGTCGTATTTTGGTGAGCATAGGCGCTAAACATGCTGACACGGGCGCTAAGCACCTGCAGGCAGCATAGTGCTGGCTGCGCCACAGGTACATAACTCGGGGAACCTAAAACTACCAAGGGGAAAATACATCCTTGCGTTTGTATTAGTTATAAGTATAATCTATAGTTATAGGACGACAAAGTCAGACTCTATTAATGCTTCCAAGGACGAATAGACGAGGTCTGTCGTTGACGGTGGCTTTTCAGAATCCTGTTGTCTTTTACGCGAAAGTGAAATTTTGGCCGCAAGCTCACAACTGGCTTGAGGATATGTACATTTTGTAGCAAGATGTGCATTCGCCTTTTGTTAAAGTCACATAAAGAGGATTGCTAGCTATGTGTCATCTCACAAAAAAAAGGGGAGTATTACTTTAGGTCAACAGTATTCTCTAAAGGCGTCTCAAGTTGGCACTTACACGCATCAGCGGTTCTAACATGGGATTGGCACACATGACAGGAACAAAGTTCGCCATTCAGATCTGTTACAAGACAAGTTCTACGCTTTATTTTAGCCAGTAGGGTTTTATGTCTCTTTTCTTTTCGTTAGGAGAATAACTAATCATTAACAAGACTCCCTTTCTCTTTCAATCCCTTTTTACAAAATACATAGCCTCCAACGACCCAGGAATAGGACGGCTGGATTGTAAAAATGAAATTTATATATGGCTATTTCAGCGGTGGGATATATTTACAAGTTTCCGTCTTTTCGAGACTCTTTCTTCGCACGCTCTTTGCCCCTGTCCTATCCCGCGTTGCCCTTCCCGCCAAAGACGTAAAGACTCCAACGACGCCTGCGCATGCTTGTGCTCAGCCCCTAAGACGCGACTAGGCGCAGTAGCACAGCGCTCCATCAGTTCGATGGCTTCCTGGTGGCGGCCTAGTGACCACCAAGTATAGGCGAGGTTATGCATTGCGATGAGTGTGTCAGGGTGGTCCTCGCCCAGGACAGCCTTATGCTTGGCTAACGTCAGCGTTTCAAGAGCCTCCTCGTCATCCCAGTGGCCTAGCTGGCCGTAAGTAATCGCTAGGTTGCCCATTGTCGCAAGCGTATCTGGGTGGTCCTCGCCTAGGATAGCCTTATACTTAGCTAATGTCAGCGTTTCAAGAGCCCCCTTGTCAACCCAGCGGCCTAGCTTGCCGTAAGTGAGTGCCAGGTTGTGCATAGTAGCAAGCGTGTCTGGGTGGTCCTCGCCGAGGATGCGCCGTCTTTTTTCGAGTGCTTGCATCAGCAGCGTCTCTTGCTCATGGAACCGACCCAGCTCGTTGTATGTCGCCGCTAGGTTGACCATGGCCGTCAGCGTGCGAGGGCTATCCGTTCCATAGATGTTTTTGTCCATCTCCAGCACCTTTGTCTGTAGTTTCTCCGCCTCCTCCAGACGCAGCAGCGCCTGATACGTCAAGGCCAGATTGCTTATGTACCGTATCGTGTCAGGGTGAGCTTCGCCCCGCATCTGCTTCTGAGTGGCCACTAGCGTCTCCTGTAACGCCAGGGCATCGTGGTACCTGCGCTGTCGGTAGTACGCGAATGCTAGATCAGTCATGGTGTTGAGCGTGTTCTCGTCCTCGTCGCCCCACAGCCGCTTTTGTGTTGGTAGCAGCAGCTCCAGTATGGTTTGCGCCTGTTCCGGCTTCCCTGCATTCAGCTGTATAAGGGCCGACTGGCGCGTGAGAGCCAACGTCTGCCGGTGTTCCTTGCCGTACTGCTGCCGGGCCATATCCACCGCCTGCACAATCAGGGGCACGCTCTCACGGTAGCGGCCATCTTCATGGAGGCAATCGGCGTATGCCGATATCAGGTCGCACATCTCGGCGGTTTCGTTGCCGCTTGCACTGTTACTGTCGTTGCCGCTGTCGCCAATTCCCGCTCGCTCAAGAAAATAGTGCGCGTGCGGCATACACGCCCGCCACGGTGCCCGTTCCACACGGTCCGGGTCACTCAAGGCATTCGCCAACCGCAAAGCCACTCGGTCTGTCCAGGAAGCTAGTGCATTCCGCTTATTTCTCTTGGCGTCTTTTTCATCCTCGTCCACTTCGACTTGCCGCAGCCAGTTGCGCGTTGCCAGGTGCACCAGCCTGTGCATGCTAAACATTTGCAGCTTCTGCTCTGTCTTCTGCCTTGTCAGAAATGAGTACGCTTGCAGCGTTCCTAGAGATCTGGCCTCGGCTGTGGGTGATGGCCCAGGCGGTAGCAGCAACTGAGGAATGTCCTTGGAGTCGATGCAGGCCATGAAGCACAGATAATCGGCGGCCAGGGTGTCGCGCTGGCGCATCTGCGTAAAGGAGATCAGCCACGTCGTGGCCACGGGGTTTTGTGTGTGCGCTGTGTCGGTATACCGAAAGTCGTCATTGAAGTCTTCACTTAGCAGCTTCAAAAGGCCGTCCTCTTGCCCCCCAAGGAGCTGCAGGTAGTCCTGGATGGTCAAGGAGTTCATGTTAATATAGACAGCGGCCTGTACAATGGCTAGAGGTAGGTATGTGAGCCTCTCGAGCAGGCACAAGATTGCATCATCTTCTGTGTTGGACACATCCTTGTCGACAAGATACGCTTGAAGAAGCTTTTGGCTGTCCTGCTGATCCATCTCAGACAGGCTGATGACGTTCTGTCCCGCAAGCGTGGCGGCCAATTTTCTGTCTCGGGTTGTAAACAAAACTGTGCCGAGCTCGCTTTTAGGGAGGTAATCGAGGATTACTTGAGGAGTCTGCGCCTCCTTTCCCTTGGATTTATTTCCCCCAACGTCCTTTTCTTTCAGCTCCTCGCCCTTCTTACTCCACACACTCACGTCATCTACATTGTCATAGACGAGCAGCCACCGACCATTCTCTGCCTTGCTCAGATAGTCACGCAACAGCATCCGGTGGTCAGCCTGGTCATTGTCACAACCGGGGAGTTTGAGCATCTGCGTAGCCTCGCGGTAGCCCTGCTCAATCATCTCGCTGCTCACTGCGGGGATCCAAAACACAGCGCAGTCCGGGCAGTCGTGCTGATGCTGGTAGGCAAACTCCAGCGCCAGCTGCGTCTTGCCTATGCCTCCGAGACCAACGATGGCAATCTTGCACGTGCGCGACTTTGGCCGAGAGGTATAAGAAGAGCCAAAGGTGGTGGGAGAAGGTACTGCCATCTGGCGAAGCCGCCTGAGCTCCTGATCGCGGCCTTTGAAGTTGGGATTTCGCTCGAAAGCCACCTGGAGGGGGCATTCCTTGGGTCTCATACTCGGCTGCCCATACATCTTCTTGCTCACTTCTTGTAGCAGCCGTTGCTTTGCTGCCTGCTTGCCCTCGCCGTAGATGATGGACATCGACACGTCAAAGATGCCTAGGAGGCAGTAGGATAAGTCTTCGCCCTTCGCAGTCTGCCGCTTGTCGGCCCACTGAAAGCGCTCCTCGACGCCAAAGACCGATAGGTCATCGCCCCCCCGAAGCGCCGAGACGGCGATGCCAGTCACGCTGTGAATCTGCTGTTCAAGCGATTGTTTGTCACCCATCCGCACGCCGTCGCGCGAGAAAAACTCGACTGACCGAGGGGCCAGCAGTTCCTGAAGCGTCCAGCCGCGGGTGAACCAGCGGCTTTTGGAAAACTCGACATCAGACTCGTCGTTTTTCGAGGCCGTCTTCTTGCCGACCACATCCTCCAGATACACATAACATCGTGTCGCGTTGTGGTACCACCGAAACATGGACACAAGGGCCTCCGATAGCTCCGCGCTATTGCTCTTGTCGATGCAGCACGTATCCACCCAGAAGTGCTCCAGTCCGTCTCTTTCCGACTGCTGCGCGCAGAACAGTATTTTTCGGTAGCCTTTCTTGCCTTTCGCCGTTCCGTTTCGCACGTCCTGGAACGTCACCTCGTCCTCGCCCCATGTGTGCGACAGGATGCCGTATTGCGCGGGCAGGAGTTTTTCGTCGATATTATCGGTGACGATGAGACGTCCACCGTCCAGTTTGAGAAAGCGCATGGTCGTCGTGTTTGTGTAGATGTGCGCATGTTTGAGAGAGAGAGAGAGAGAGGGAAGGAGGGGCAAAAAGATGCACATTTCTCAGGCTGCGGCTGAGGAAATACGCATCCTGACTGGACAGTCGTCATCACATGTGCTGCGCCCCTCATGCCATACCTCCCCACACCTCATGATTGATTACGACGCTGTGGACTTGGTCGAATGTAAGGCCGCACTGAGAATCCTACCAAATTTGGTTGAATTTTCAGGGTTTGGCGATCGCCCACTTTCTAGAGTTAGAAGAGTCCCTCTCAGTGCAACACTCTCTCGATCCACTGCCGTTAACATGCTACCGCGCACTTTGTGGCCGATACTACTAGCACTGCGTGCGATGATGGCAGTGCCATCGAGACGCAGCTGTAAGGGGTTCAACCGCGAGGTGACCTCCCATAGGGGTTAATGAAGAGTATTAATCTTGTAGAAGCGAGAGAGAGGGAGTTCCTTGACAGCATATTTGACGAAGCGAGGTTTCTTGCACAGCCGTTTGCCCTAGGACAATTCTCTTCAGTACCCGAGGCAATGTCCAAACTCTGGCAATATCCACAAGAAGGCTTGGCCTTAATATCACAGTAGCTGTATCTGCACCGGCATTCCCGATATCCGGGTATGGTGGGGTTGGGCACGTTCGTTTCGGCGGGGCTCAACAACAGCCCGGGACATGGAACGAGGCGTACCGTAGTCTATGTTTCCCGACTATTGATCCTTGTTTTGTACAATCCATTCGTTATCAGACGTTTCCAACAGCTCCCACAAATACCCGTTCCGTGGTGATGTAGATAAACAACGTGCTACATTCTCTGGGATTGAAGTACAGATTATGCACAGATTAATACCACGTCTACAGTTCGACAAAATGTAGAACAACAAGATTATTCCAACATATTCGGAGCAACTTAGATCTGACTTGTGGAGGTTAACTTTCTGGTGAGTTAGGTAATCAAGATCTTCTGGTTTCCTATCTGCCACAAGCCGCTAATTTAGGGTAATTTGTCAGGATTGGTTCCTCTCCCCCTTAATCACCAAACGGCGCTCTGCTATAAGAGTAGACACATTGGCCCATCCTCTATCATGGCGCCCTCGTTCAAAATAGCCATCGTGCAAGTCGAGCCCAAGGTAAGCAGCTATGCTAGCTGGTCGAGGATCCCGTTAACCCCCTCAGGCGGTCCAGCTCAAGAAAAACTTTGCCAAATATGCCGAGTACATTCGCTCGGCTGCCGTTCAGGGCTGCGCAATCGTTGTCCTGCCGGAATACCACTTGACCTCGTGGGCGCCGTCGCATCCCGAGTTCCTGGAGGCCAGCGCCAAGTCGTCTGCATATTTGCCCAAGTACCAGGACCTGGCCCGAGAGCTGAACATCAGCATTGTGCCCGGCACGTTTTGCGAGCCGCTGCCCAAGACGGCGGGCGAAAGTGCGGTGGACCCTGCAGCGAAGAAGCTGCGCAATACGGCCTACTTTATCGCAGCTGGCACGGGCACTATCTTGGCGAGCTATCAGAAGAAGAATCTGTGGCATCCGGAGCGTCCGCACTTGACCACCAGAGGTGCCGGGCCGCACGCCGCCTTTGACACGCCGCTGAAGCGATGCGACGGCACACCCTTGCGCGCTGGCATGCTCATCTGCTGGGACTTGGCGTTCCCCGAGGCCGCCCGGGCCCTCGTGGCCGACGGCGCAGAGCTCATCATCATCCCCTCGTGGTGGTACACGTCGGACATTGACGACGACGCCATGAAGCTGAACCCGGACTCGGAAATAGCCTTTCTGGAGAGCGCGACGACGGCCCGCGCCTTTGAGAACACGGCGGCCCTTGTGTTTTGCAATGCCGGCGGGCTCAGCGGGCTGTCGATGCCGATCGTCGGCACAAAGAGCCGGATCCCCGTCGGGATAGAGCGGATGGACGTTGTGGAAGTGGACCTGGACATTCTGCGGGTGGCCGAGGAGAACTACAAGGTGCGGATGGACATGAACAGCAAGGGATGGCATTATGGCTACATGTTGCCTAAGTAGTCTCCTTTGGTTAGTGATGACCTCAGACTTGCATATCGTGATACCGTGTTGGTGGTCGGGTCTATTATTTACATATATGGTCGCAGAGGCTTAGACTTGTCCCGAAATACCTCCAACTCTCTAGACACTGATATACAACATCTACTTACGCTCTCTCTCTCTGGCTTAGCGCACTTCCGCATACTTTGTCCACAGCGGCTCGCTCAGCAGCCGGTCCAGACAGGTGTGCTCAACGCCGACAATGATCTCCATGCCGCCGTCTGGCAGCGTCGGCAGCGCAATCTGCAGGCCGTTGATGACGCCCACGCTCGGCGACCGCACCGACTGCACGCGGTGGCCCAGCACCGGCCCCCACTCGAGCTCGTACAGCTGGAAGTTGGCCCACGACGACTGCACGCAGTAGTAGCCGGGCACGTCCAAAAAGGCCGTGGGCACCATGCGGTCGACGTCCTCGAGGCCCTCGACGACGGCGACGACGTCGTGGGTGAACTGGCTGTCGGCCCGCTTGACCGCCGTCCGGATCATGAGCGCAAGGTCGGCCAGGTTGAGCGTGCCGTCGAGCATCTGCCGCACCGGTGCCGACACGGCCACGTACTCGAGGAAGCAGCCCAGCGTGTGCGGGTGGACAGGGGGATCCGTCCGCCGGCGGCCGTCAATGGCAATGTTGAAGACGCTCGTCGGGTCGCCCTCGAGCGTCGCCAGCGGCCACTGCGCCGCCATGACGGTGCGCCACAGCAGCGCCGACAGCGCGTCGTTGGTCGAGATCCACGAGGTTGTCATCTTTGTGCCCAAGGTGGCATTCTGCGGCGACGCCGCCGCCTTGAGCCGGGCCAGCGACGCCTGGGAAAAGTAAAACACCTGGCCGCGGTGGCTCAGCGACAGCATCTTGGGCGGCGCGCCCGGCGGCGTGAACGGCAGAAAGGTGTACTCGGCGTGGTCCTCGCGCCGGCCCTTGTTGCGCCCCCGCGACTGCATCACCCGCTCGCGGTCGGCCACCATGGCCGGCTCCAGGACGAACGGATCCGGCACCGCCAGCCCCTGGTAGCGCCGGCACTCCTCCGCCCACACTTGCGTCCAGCTGTAGAACGTGTTGCTGTCGCCAAACATGTGCAGGATGCACCACGTCAGCACCATGCCGCCCTGGATAAAGTTGGCCTGCACCAGCGAGATCGGCAGCCCGGCCTGCATCTCCTCCGGCTGCACCCACACTGACCGCCGCATCACCGTGTCCGCGTCAAATGCCGACACCGGGAAGTGCCGCTCCTTCAGCTCCGCAAACGTATATGGAAACGCCCCCGGCGCCCGCAGGTCCCGAACCGCAATGTGCTCCACGGCGCCCTCGGGCAGCAGCTGCGCCTTCATCACTCCCGCCTGATGCGACTCCGGGTCCAGCACCGCCTCACAGCCCAGCACGGCCAGGCGCTTCGCGGCCGCGTCGTAGCCTGTCCGCAGCGTGGCCGCCACCTCGTCCATGTTGTAGTCATCGTCGAGCCCAAAGGGAAACACATAACGCAGGTAGCCCTTGGGGCCAATTCGCTCCAGAGCGGTCAGGGGCAGCACGTCTGCGGCAGTCAAAACGGAACCCATGGTTGTGATATTGTCAATGGGAGACGGAGGATCATATAATGAAAATAGCAAATATTAGTACAAGACGATGATAACAGGATTTTGAGTGCAATACTGCAGATGCAGCCAGGCAGCTGAGGACAGACTTGGAGACCAAGGCCAAATAAAAAGATGATGGGGGTGGGTGTTGAGGACGCATCAAAATCGTCCGGGCTAGGACCGGAAACCAACAACTATCAAGGACAGCAATGACAGCAAAAAAGTGTTGTGATCTGTTCGAAGGATTAGTGGGGAGTACCACATCGAGTTGCATCAGTTCCTGTAACCAACCTATGAGTAAGGACCAAAGGAGCATCAACAGATGTCTATCACGGAAAATACAACGCCAAGACACTGTTGGTTACGCAATGTGGATTTCCTAGCTAGGTGGTGATGTGCCAAATGCAAGCGGGTTGGCAGTACAAAATGACACAACTTGCATGCTGTGGTAGCAAACGGTATATTGAGATCCACATAACCGAGGAGGTGTCTTGAGGATTGTGTGGGGAAAGGGGCACAACTGCCTCACCAAACTAGGACCACATATCAAACATTATCCCTGCAGCCTGGCATGAAATTTGACGAGATGTGTACTGTGTAGCACTGGACACCAACAGTGGGCTCACCACCTTGCTTTCTCGCTGTTGGGCGGAGACACGGAAGCACTGTCCCGGGTCCCGGGATTCTGATCCTTTTGATAACACGCATTGAAAATACGAAAAGCCCCCAACTCCGACATGATAGCACGAGCAAACACGTACTCTATTAGATCCAAGGCTGCTGTCATATTGGTGAATATAACCTAGACACTACTTCTCACTTCAAACTCTCTCCAGTTCAGAGATTTTTCTCCACTTCTTTCCTTCCAACACGCACTCTCGGACGCATGTTTCGTCCGCGCCCTGTTCGCAATGGGTTGTCCCTTCTGTCGCTCTGCGGCGAGGAAAATCACTTGGTCTGGCCGTGGGGGCTCCATAATGTCTGCGACCAGAATGCCGTCCAGCCCCTGAACAGTGACAGGGTCACCTTTTTTTTCTCCGTGGGTAACATTCTGCGTCCTGACTGTGCCATGAAAATGATGCGTACTATAGTACTCTGTACATGGTATATGTAGAAGTCGTGCATAATGCATCAAGTTTTTTTAACAGTTGGTGGCACTGAAGATCGTCATATCACGGCGCAGAATGGCCAATATTTTCATATTATACAGTCTTACACGCTTGTATCATCTGGGTTCAAGGGTAGCAAACTTCAGAATCTACAATACCGACTGTTTATCCATCCCTGCCCCCCCCCCCCCCCCCCCCCCCCCCCTTAGTTCCCATGTAGTCCTGTAGGAGGTGTAGTCCGCTAGGCAAACACAATTGACCGTCAACTATCATCAACTACTCAATCTGACCATCGACAGTTTACAGCCATCGACAGTCTTTTCAGCCATGACAATAGACGCGTCTGTCGTCGCCGTGTTCGGTCCAGCACCCGACAGCGCGGATTTGACAGCCAGCCGTGTCTCCCAGAACAATGCCGCCGTCATCTCCATGCTGGTGCTGGGCCTTGTCGCCATCTGTCTGCGCTTCCTGGCACGAAAAGTGCAGCGCAGCACACCGTACGCCGACGATTACGGCATTATTATATCCTGGGTATGTCTTTGCTTTTGTTGTTCCTTTTTGCCATTCTCCTCGACTATTTTTGTGCAATTTTTGAAGTTTTCATACCTTGATGCTTTTTTTCCGTATCATTTCTCCCTCCTCCATGCTAACAGGCTGTCACAGCTCTTTGTGGCGGGAACCGTTTCGTTGAGCATTGCCGGTAAGCTTCTGTCTATCTCCTCTATTGATATCTCCTTCTGATTTCTCTCCCAGGCGGCGTCCACGGCGCTGGCAAGCATGTCTGGTCGCTATCACTCGACAATGTCACCGCCATTTACAAGGTATGCAAGCATTGCCAGACCAGACCTCCACGGGCTCAAGCTGACACCCACAAGATCCTCTACGTTTACACTTTCATCTATGCATCCGCCTGCTCTGCGATCAAGATCTCTATTCTTATCTTCTACAAACGCATCTTCTCCCGAGCAGGCCGGTCCTTCCATTTCGCTATCCTCTTTGGCTACTTTCTGTCCATCTCCTACCCCATCATCGTGTGGGTGACCATGGGCAATTGCTGCCGTCCCATTACGTTCTACTGGAACCAGTTCAAGCACCCGAAGACCGGCACTTGCATCGATGTCAAGACATTCTTCCTGGCCCTGGCCATCATCAACATGCTTACAGACATCTGCATCCTAATCATCCCCATCCCCGAAATTATGCAATTGCAGATGTCCAAGAAGAAGAAGGCTGCTGTCGCCGGCATTATGATGCTGGGTAGTTTGTATGTCTTTCCTCCCTCCCACATTACTCCTTCTCATCTTATCTTGCTTGAGGAGCGTGGAAACTAACCCCATCTTTTCCCCTGCCAGTGTCTGCATTTCCAGCGTCTTCCGCATCTGGTATCTTTCCCAGTTCATGAATGCCCTTGACGTCACCTGGCTGATGGGCCCCGTCTTCATCTGGTCCGCCATCGAGCCGTCTATGGGCATTGTCTCCGCCTGCCTGCCGCACATGGGACCGCTGCGCAGGGTCGCCAAGAACAAGCTGTCCGGCTACCATAACAGCAGCAGCAACGATCACACGGGCCATACATCAAATGCAACCCCATGGCGGTCCAACACTACGCCAAAGACACAGGACGCGTTCACGTACAGTGGCTCGCGCTTCAACTTTGGTGGCAGCGGCAGCAAAAAGGTAGTCGAGGATGAGGATGAGATGGGCCTGACCAACCGCGTCACTGCCGGCTCCGTCATAGGCAGCACTACGCCCAAGTCCGGGTCTAACGAGAACATTCGGGCGGGCGGCATCATCGTGCAGTCGACCTTTGTGCGGGAAACCACCGACCACTGAGGGGAGAAAACAATCTAGAAACGGAACCAATCCCCCAGACAAATAGAAGAGAGTGTGCAAACTGCTCGTTCCTGAAGGTATATATTTCAAGAGGGCTTGGCATCAAAAGATGAAAAATTACAGTATTGTAAGAATTAGAAATAGCATGTAAATAGCACAAAGAAATAGACCTCCTGTACCGTATAAAGAGGCACGGAAAATATTGAAGGCTTGTATTCCTTATAAAATTACGTAGTTGTTGTAGCGATATAATTAAAGCTGGATTTTTACGGTTGTCAAGTAAACTCTTGTATTATGTAAGCTTTGTTGTTTACCAGTTGCTTATTTAGGCAGGCTTTTACCCCATAAATTGACCAGAATCCTTCATCTAATTCAGATCTTGTAGCTGCATTACATTGGACAGCTTCCTTGAGTTTAGTCGCTTTATGGATCCAGAGCCATCAAGCTTTACAAAGGTCGAGGCAGTGTCCTTCTCATGACTTGAGATGCCTTATGATGTTGCTCCAGGACGACAGTGGGGTCGTGACTGAGTTTTCCTAGCAGTAAAACGTGTAGGGAATAGGGCGCTCATGGAATCATTTCCGGCTCGGGAGGAAGGCATAAAAGTGAGCCACGTCGGTGCTCGTGGCGTCAAAAAGGCCGTGTGATGGTCACAAGACGATACACCTCAAAGTTATTTCATCCGAGAACGTGCGACATATTATGTAATAAAACACTTAGATTTCGAATAGAGTGGAGGTTTTACTCATATTCTCCGGAACAGTTGTTGTTACGTGCTTGACTGAGGATAGGGTAACCGGTACGGCGTCTTACCCGTCACCGGGCTACTGTCTACGAAGTAGAAGCAATAGCTGAGTTGGTGAGTATTGTAAGAGATGGCCCGTTAACTGCCGAAGCGGTCGATGGGCTCCCTATTTATATTTTTTAACCGGGGTCCTACCAGTTGTCTGGTACGATATTGCAACTAGGCACCAAATACTAGCGACTGTGGCGGCTGTTCCATGGCTATGGTAAAAACGGTTGCATCATTTAAGTAACTATTATGGTATACCCTGGAAGTGAACCAAAATACAACCGTACCGCTCATTAAATCACAGGGGGGCTGTTTATTTACAGAGACTCTAGAAGTTGATAAACCGGGGGTTTGCAGTGTCAACAGCTTCGACCAGGGGGTCGCCCCGCGATGTGCGGATGTAATCTACCTCGAAAAAGACCTGACAGGGGTGGCTCAGAACCGCCCCCACCATCGTATATCTTTAGGACTTTAACCTTGTCTGAAAAGCTTTGGCCAAATCCAAGTCCACCAGCCATTTTGCCACGGCCACATCGAGATGGAGACGGGCCCATTTATGGTGTGCAATTTTGATGAATCTGGTATTAAGATACCCGCAGACACAGCTGGGACCACATGCAGATACGCGAGACTCTAGACAGGCCACAGAAAGACAGCCCAAGCACTGGATATGCTAGACGGACTTTTTCCACATGCCGTACTAAGCTTTCACACAAATGGACAAAAGTGTTTTTTTGGTTAATCTACAGTACCAGATTTCAGTGAGTTGGTTAGAACCGATTTTCTAATGTTAAACCACTTTGCGACGAATACCACGTGGCCACGTCGGTCTTGAGGCGACATATGTACCGAATGCGGGTGAAAGAAGTAAAGAGTGAATGTGGGACGGTGCTCGACAAGGTAGCCACGTGCAGGAGGGGATCGGACTCAAACGGCCAGGGGTGGAATATATCTAGGAGCTGCTGAGCCACGTGCCACATGGAGGATGCATCAGCTGTCGCTGCTGTTGCGATGATGTCAAAACCTAATGTTTGGATGATGAGCGGCATAAAACCCGAGATGCCACGTCGTCGGGCAGAACGAGGTGGACCACATCGACGCGACGGCGGCACAGCAAAATATGAGCATCTGAATCATCCGGTTTGTCGGTCGGCGCGATGGCTGGAGATTCTTGTGCAGAGAGAACAGGACTTTAAATGACATGTACAGGATGTATAACAGCTGGAATTCTGTGGCATAGGTTTTGTTATATACCCCACCGAATAATAATTAGCTTCCCGAGAAGTAACCTCTAAGAGACCACGCGAAGCAAACAAAGAATATATTGAGATATGGCCGCACCATACTACCTGCTCTGCTATAATTAGGCTCTTCTACTTCATTTCGCTCCTTGAGCTATTGTTGTTTCCGGTCTTGCATTTCTTCCTCACTCGGCCAGAGACCGGGCTTGGAAGAGCGCCAGGACACGCTCAGCTCGATCAGACGAAACTGGCAACCCAAACATCCATGGACCTGACTCCTTTCCGGCCTCCCTGCACACCCTCCAAGCTCGCCTCACACGCATCCCGTGACGCAAGAACCACCGCCCGCTCCCTCTCATCGCTCACCTGCTCCTCCACTTCTTTTTCGAAGGAGGAAGAAAGGCACGCAGCGACTTCCCAATATCCGTCCAGCAACCCGTCTCCACTTTGCACGCGGGTCTCGCTCTCCAGCTGCCACCCGGCAGCTAGGGCCAGCTTGGTAAGCTGCTTTGGCCCCAGCACCGTGCGGACGTTCGAGTCGCTGTCCTTGGGCTTGCGGCACTCCAGCGCGGCCTGGGTGAGCGCAGCCAGCACGTGAGGCTGGGCCGAGGGGTGCGTCGCTACTAGCGACCATTCGGCAAGGAGGAGGCGCTTGCTGTGCTGCTTGATGGCACGAAAGGTGGAAAGGACGAGCGAGGGGGAGGCGAAGTACCATAGGGAGTGGGCGAGCACGGCTGCGTCAAAGGTAGGCGAGGAGGTGGAAGAGGGAGAGGGGAGGGAAGAGAGGTAGTCCAGAGGCGACTGTTGGACCCAAGTAATTTGTTTACCCAGCGGGCCTTGCGAGATGTGGCCCTGTGCTTGGCCGAGAGTATACGGTGAACCTGCAGGCGCCATCAGTCGGCTGCTTCTCTGCTCGCGCCGCCAGGACAGGCAGCAGGGCTAGAAAAGCGAAATGACTTACCATAATCCAAATCAGCCGGATCAACAGCCACCACCTTGCCCTGCTCGCCAATAGCAGAGGCAAGGACAGTCGTGCAGTCCCCTTGCCCGCATCCCACTTCCAGCACCTTGGCGCCGGTAGGAATGTTCCAGTGCTGCAGGAGAGTCAGGCGGTGCAGGGTTTGGGAATGCTGGATGCTGAAATGGGCGGGGTCGTGCAGGGAGACACGGGCGATAGAGGCGGCGTCAAGTTGAGCAGACATGTTTTCGATGGGCTTGGGGCACAAGACGGCAGATGTAATGCAACTTGGAACTATAGCCGTTATTGCGACTGGAGAGCTGCGAATGAGGACATCTTATATTAGTATTAGAGTCCGTAGGGGGGGGTCAGAAAACCTCTCAGAGGGGTCAAATTTGTCAGCAAGCCACAGTATACACACTTTACTTTCGTACGGCGTACATCAACCACCAAGTTTCAGCTTAGTATTTTCATTTAACAAAGTCCTTAATATTAACATGTATATACCACATGCATTCCTACGTTGACGATTAAAGTTGCTGAGAGCGGTTAGGTCAACGGTTAGGATTAATGGCCAAGTGCTGCAAGTGCTGTAATTGCAGTGGAAATTTCATGTACTGACAGTGCGCTAAATTTGACCCCCACAAGGCTTTTTAACCCGCATGGAGGTCCCTGCGTGGAGTCGCCTAAGAGCACCCTAAAATAGCATAGTGCCAACAGGTTGAGTCATAGGCCGAATCAGTCATCTCCTTATCTAACAGATTGACCCACCAATGTTCAACATAGGTACAAGTAACCATAGATTCGAAGAGTCACCAGATAACCCAGAGACGGGATCCATTCTACGTGAACAATGACGCTGAAGCAACATGGCATCCTGTCCGCTCATTCCCTCCTCCTCACCAACTCAAACCCAAAGCTCGGCAACATATTAATCTGCAGAAAGCTCACATGACACGCAATTCGCTGGCATCTCATCTCTACCACCAGACCCTTTGTCCCGCTGGGGCAGGCAAACTCCACAGTGGTGCTGTTCGGCTTGCTTGTAAGGTCTAAGACGCCGAGTAGTTCTCCGCGCACGGGGAGGGTTGAGTACGACAAGGTGTCATAGTCGAGCTCGTCTATGCTGGAAAAAACAGTGGCCGAGGTGGCTGATGGCGCAATAAGCTGCCAGACTTCGATTTCCGTTATATCCCCCTTGGTTGTGAGGTCCTTGGCACGCGCCGAGAGCTCGGGAGGCGGCCGCCAGGAGACTGCGCAGGCGTTGACACCGGTGGAGGGGATGGGGAAGCGCATGATGGTCGAGTCCTGGTCTGGCGTTAGCAGTCACACACGGAGGTAGACACAGAATGAGAAGAAGCAAGTACGGAATACAGACCTCGACAGTGACATAGACCTGCACCCCATGACCCCACACGGAATTCTTCAACTTCCGGCTCACCCGCGCAATTCTATCCGGCCACGCGTGGTGATAGACCTGGGGAGGAGGGATCATATGTGCTGCTTCGTCCAACCCCAGACGAGCGTCGCCAGAGGGGAGGGCCTCGAGCTCAGAGTCGGAGAGGGGGTAGGCTCGGTACCTTGACAGTGCAGCGGGGAGGAGACCGACGTTCACAGCGGATAGCAGCGCTAGGGCAAAGGAAAAATAGAGGATGAGCTTGGGCAGCTGGGAGGGCTTGGATGGGGCCAGGGCAGGGAGATTGTCTGAGGCTTCCAGCAAGGGGGCAGAGTGGTCATCCTCAGAGGAGGAACGCTTCTCAAGAGCTGTGCTGGAGCCTTCTCCGTCGTCGTGAAGCGCAATGGGCGCATACTGGGAAGAGCTGGGCTTTTCTTTGGAGGAGAACATGGCAAGCAGTGGTCCAAGAGCAGAGGAGGGCAGCGCGAGCGAGAGGAGAGAGAGATGATGCGCCGTGGTTCAAGGCACGGTTAAAGCAGGCGATGGCGTTCGTGTCCTACGACCACACAGAAAAGAGAGACTGCATGACGCCTTGCTGCTCACCCCGCTCGCCAGACATGACAAGGTTGCAGTCGATCGGAAACTCGGTCCTTCTGCGGTCAAACAGACTTCTGCACGTCTGCCGGGTCGCATAAGCGCGCATCGAGCCGCAGACGGATCGGCCTCGACAACTGTACCATCTGATGCCACCGAACTCGGCGGCCGGTCGTTTGGGGGGCGTGGCCGTAACGGCTCTTTCTAGCAGGCAGGAAAGATCCGGAGAGAGTTAAACCGTCCAAGCATAAGGCGTCTTGCACTTCGTCTTTGCGCTTCGTTCTCTGCACCACGCTGCACGCAACCTCTGTCGACCATGCCCTCTCTCCTCGCTGCAATCACCTTTCTGCTTGCCTTTGGCATCAGCATCAACCTCGCATCTGCTGCGCATGCTGGCTTCCACGTACAGTTCCCATGGATGTCCCGCGGTCCAAACCCCAAGACCCGGCCAGAGATAGATCGGTACAACCCTTTCTGCCGTACGTTCTCCTCTGTCCCCGGTCAAACAGCTGGGCGTAGGCTGATACAGAGAAGGGGAGATCGTGCACAACCCCCAACGATACGCCCGCCGCTCCCGCAGTTTTCTCTCGTTCTCCGGCCATCCTGGGGACCTCGTGACGGTACTCTATAGCCGAAATAGAGTGCCGAAGAAGAGAGATGACTTCCCTTTCATCATATTCCAGAATATGCCCATCCAATCTTCGGGGCAGTTGTGTGTGAACGTCACGATACCATTTCAGACCAACGTCGACGAGATGGGAGTCATGTACTTTGAGGCGAAGGATCCGAGGACAGGGAATGTGGAACACCATGTCAGTTGCCGCAGCTTGCAAACAGTAGAGCTGATGCTAATGGAAACACAGTGCTCCGACGTCAGGATGGCTAACATTGTGGCTCTTCCCGAGGATCATCCAGCCATGTGTGCGGTTCAGAACGAGACCCTTATCCCAATGCCGGATGAGTACCTGTAAAGACTAGAGAGCCGTCATGTCTTGCAATTATCATGTGGCCGGCTTCTAAACCTGACTCTCATCTTGGCGGGCAATAGCTCAAGGAAACAGCACTCTATTAGCTTGAAATATAGCAGATACCCAACTTTCCAGCTCCTCTATTCGTTTCTATCAAATTCTGTCCGGGTTGCTAGTCCAGCTTAAGGAGCCTATGTAGCTAGAAGATGAGGTACTCGTCAGATGCAGATCAATGTAAATTTATAAAGAATCGCTCGTCTTTAGAAGGTTAATGAGATAGTGTTAGAGCGAACTTGGAGCGAGACATGCAGATTGATCGCAACGAGCGTCGAGGAGAGAAATCGTGTCTTCGTCGCCAGGCTTAAACAAGGTGTAGAGAGACTGGACAATACACGTACGTGAAAAAAAAATTATTCGAGATACTGCTTGATAAACTCTTGTTTGTATATATGTATACTACTGTATACTACTATGTAACGATCGTGGTGAAAAGAATACGCCCAAAGATGACGCAAAGTTGGGTTATGGCGCTCGCCTGTGGAACACGTTACAGGTAATGCTCGCTTCACGTGAGACTTTAGTTATCCGCAGCTAAGCAGTAGACGTGAAGGCTCTCGTCATTGTCGCCCTGTATTTATGCGGTCTCGTCTTCATCCAGGGAATACCTGTGCCGCTTCTCATGAGCAACCTCGTCTTCGTCCAAAGAATACCGGTGCTCGTGGGCGACCTCGTCGTCGTCCAAAGAGTACGTGTGTCGCTTCTCGTGGACGACCTCGTCGTCATCCAAGGCGTATCTGTGTCGCTTCTCGTGGGCAACCTCATCATCGTCCAAGGCGTACCGGTGCTCGTGGGCGACCTCGTCGTCGTCCAGAGAGTACGTGTGTCGCTTCTCGTGGACAACTTCATCGTCGTCCAAAGCATACCTATGACGCTTCTCGATCTCGTCCTTGTCAGAGCGATACTGGTGTGCGACCTCGTCTTGATCGAGGTTGTAGACGTGGTTGGTCGAGTCCTCGCTGTAGCGAGCCAAATCACTAGCGGAAACTGGTACGGACTGAACAGGGAGGATGTTCAGGCCGAGGCTGGCGAGGCTGAGCAGGGCGACGGAGAATTGCATTGTGTGAATTTGGCAGTAAATGGATGCTTTCGTTTGGGCGAAGTAAAGAGGTGGCTTGTTGATCAGATGTTGTCAGTGTTCGTCGTGCCCTTGTGGATTTATACATCTTCGTGATCCGAACGAGAACAACTGCTTACAAAAAGGATATCCGTTCGATGAATCAATGTCTTCTCTCCCATTCACCAATGCAGTCACGATTCTAACCAGAGGGGGGGTCAGGGGTGGTGCTTCTGACGACCAATCGGGACTGGTCGGCGGCTTACGCCAAGGGTCTAGATCAGAGCTGGCCCAAGCTTATTTCGTTACGCCTTACCACTTCCCTGTCACCTTTAGTGGGGGCGGGTGGCAGGCGGCAAGATTCCGCTGACGAGCTAGGTCCGCACATGGCGTGCTCCTTGTCAAAGTGTAACGTCTTTGGCGAGCCTTATTTTGACGACATCTACTTGGCAACGGCAAAGGCGGCTGGTGACACTGCACAAAGACACCATACGTAATAGATTGATGCCATTCTATACCATGCAACGCCGTGCTGATCAGTAAGACGGGCATCGTTTTAAAAGCAGGAAAAACAAGCCGAATGGAGACGCCTTGGCACCGTTGCTGGGGTGGCATTTGCTTCTGTTCTGCAGTCATGAATCCTTCAGATTCTCTTGGAACTTAAGATGCTTGGGCTTTTTTTCCACTTCCAAAGGAGCTTCGCTTATTACAGCCTAATAGGTATTCCTTTCAGCTCAGGTGCATAAAAGACGGCTTGATACTACGGATGAGCTGTATAGAATCATTTAACCGCCGTACAGTACTACCCATCAATTCCAGCCACTGATCACCTACCTCTTTAGTTATTAGTTCCGTAACGTTACCATGGAAATGCTTATAATTTAGATTGATATTAACCAAGCTGCTTTGAATTGTTGCTTTCATCTTCTCGCCACCTACCTCTTTGGTCCTGGGAAGGCGCGGTAACCTGTTATGCGAAGCTCCTCAAACTTCATCGACCAACCACCTAGGGAGAAGAATTCCGAAGAAGGGTGTATTTATTAACAGCCTTAATGGATGGTGATCCAGTTATTTTCGGATCCGCAAACTGCCCTGTGCGTGCTTTTCTGCTTACTAGCACTCTCCCCTCCATCGACAAAATCCTCCGAATAAGGGGTATGGTGGATAGCATCTCGGCAGTTGCGTCTCCTCCTGCTCCGCTCTTCGGGGGCATCGCGGCTTGCCCATCCGAGCGAGAGCCGATACGGCCATACATGTGTTAAACACTACCAGCCCGCTCCTGATGCTGGGCAAAATCCTTGTCTTCCTCTGTTGCCCTCAACGCAACGCCTTAATAGCACACCAAGATGTTCCTCAAGTCCCTCGCACCCCAGTTACGCGGCCCCTCCCTCGGCCTGCTCGCAGCGCTGGGCGTATGCCTCGTCCTGAACTTGGGCGTCCTCTTCCTCTCCGTCCGCATCTTAACGCGCGGAATGCGCGGATACAGTGCGCCACATCCCAGCTTCTCCTTCCACATGACTAACACACAATAGCTTACCTCACCGGCGACCGACCTCGCGAGCTCCCCATAAAGGTTCGCACCATCCAAGCCGCCTTCCATGACGACCCCTCCCACTACGGGATGGAAGGCTTCTCGGCCACGGCTGAATGGAACGCGATCCGGCCGCCCGGCAAGGGCTTCGTTTTTCTAGGGGAGGAGCGCCTCGCATTTGGTGTGTCGATGTGGCACCAGATGCATTGCCTCAACCACATACGCGCGGTGATTGTCAACGGCGACGACGGGTCGGACCATACAACACACTGCTTCCATTACCTCCGACAGGGCATTCTCTGCGCCGCCGACACCACCCTAGAGCCGGGCGGCACGAGCATGGCATTAGCCAATGGAGATAAAGTCGCCACGGGCGGAGGAACTGTGCATACCTGTCGGGACTGGAGACAGGTGTATGATTGGACAGAGAGCCGGCATAAAGAGTGGACATCAGATATGTATGAGAGGATTCAAGAGTCTAGTTGATAATATAGAGGGTATAGGATGGGAATATAAAGATGATGTGTCGGCTAGAACTAGAGAACTATTCTTTATGTGCGCAGAACCAGTCTATACTCGCTTCTTGTTTCCCTTTCCAGAAAACGAGAAGTGGCCGTGGAGAAGCAAAGGGAAGCGGAACTTCAACGTATGGTATCCGTCTAGTCCAGTGCCCGTCACTCCTCGTCCGCATATTGGTAACACAGCGGCCAACTCTCTGTATCAAACACCCTCCTAGGCGCCACGGGCACACTCTGAACGTCAAAGGGCATCAGATGATCTGCGTTCGCGCCGAGGTCGTAGCGTGGGTTGGTCATATTGTAAGGGGTGAGGGGTATGCCGGAGAAGGCGGCAAAGTTGGATGGGTGATGGCGCTGCCACTGTATAACTCTTGTCAGAAACGTTGTGCCGCGGCAGAATATAAGCAGAAGGTAGCATGGGGGGTACCTCATTCCACAACCGGTCGAGCTGCGCATGATGCAGCCAAAAGAGCGGGTCATTGGGCGTGAAGTTGATCGCTATGCCGTGGCAGTCCTCCTGCGGCAGGACCTTTGGGCAGTCTCCCGCCAAGTCGCCGCCAACGAAATTGTGTACGTGGTTGTGCAGTAGTGCCATTGCGTGCTGGAAGCTGAAGAAGTCGCCCGTGGTTGTCTCGGTCACGTTGCGCACAAAGTCCGGGCCGAGAGTGCGGTTCTGAGGCAGCTCATGGACGAACCAGCCGGTGATGAGCGTCAAGTTCCTCCGCAGCGCGTGGGGGATCGGCCAGGCAAGCTGAAAGTTGCCGTTGGACCGGGCAAAGGCGCCAGTGGTGACGGTACAGTCCGCCTTGGAGGAATCGCAGTCCCCAGTTCCGCCCAGCCCGTACTCCGGCGAGTCCTCAAACACTGGCGAGCCGATCAGGTCTGCGTGATCGCGCGACCAGTCCCAATATGGTGTTGGCCCGCTGTACCCGCAAGTGTGACGGAGAGAGGTGTCGAATAGATGGGAGAACCAACGATCTGTGCTTATGTAAGCATATGCTCTGAGAAAGACTCAGAGGAACGGAACGCACGCCATGGCAAAAAGTAGGCATTCCTATGCGCGCTGTTTTCCAATGATGCGTGGGCGTAAGAGAAGTCGTCGTACAGGCTCCTCTTCCCCTTAAGCACCGTCTGGTCTGTTGTCAAGGATAGCCGTTCGTGTCGTATGCTTGCTAAGCACTACTCAACATGAGCAACGTATGCGTACCTATGAAGAGGAAAAAGCGCACCTTGACAGCTCCCACCCACTCGGCCTTCTCATTATGCGTCAACGTCCGCCATTCTTTGCGTGTCAATAGTTTGCTGCACTTTTGTTGTTGTCGCTCGTTCCATTCGTGCGCATATGAGAGGTGGACGGCGAGGACGTAGAGGACGCATAGGAGCAGAATCGAACGGCCCATGGCTGTCATTCAGCTGGAAAGGAACAAAAGCAGGCACGGGAGAGAGATGGTGAGGTCGCGATAAATGGAAGGCTAAATAGAGCTGACTGTGGATATAGAAAAAGGCACCTGTCAGCATGCATATTATGGGTAACCCCCCCTGCCTTTTAGGTTGGGAACCTCCCCTGACATTTTGCTGCCTGTACCCGAGGTGCAACGGGTCAGCCATCGCTGTAGCTCCTTCTTTTCCCTCTATATTACCTGTAAAACGTATGAGGATCACATAGCTGTGTTCACACCAATAGAACCTTTGCATTTGCTGTATCATCCGCTTATACTGCCTTTCTGCCCTCCCTTGTCCTACTAACAGCAAGAACAACAAGTAGCAACCCTCCTCACACACGTCATCTTCAAGACGCAAGCCAACGATGCATCCCTCAATCTACTTCTCCCGCTTCCTCGTTCTCCTCCTCCTTATCGTCTTCCCCCTCTACCTCGCTATCCGTGGCTCTGCCTCGCTGTCTGATATCGCTCTTCTCCTCTCGTCTCTCTCCGAGCGCACCGAAGCCCTTCACATCGCGCTCACCTCCCCGCTTGCTGCCCCTCCAGGACCCGTCTCCAAAGAAGCCTTCAAAGCTTCTGCCGAGCGTGCACCCAAAGGTGGGAAAAAGAAGAGATACTTCTCCCTTCCCAATGGACTGGCGCACTGCATCAACTCCTTTGAACAGTATCCATTTCTCGCCGAGCAAGTGCTCCAGCGAAAACATGCGCGGTATTCCAAGCAGACGCCCGCGCAGAGGGCGATAAGCAACAAGCTCAGCTATCCTGCACACTTTGAGAATGCCAGAAAGGGGATCACGGTGAACGCTCGGTTTTCGGAACAGGTCGCGCAGATCGCGAGGGAAGATTACGGCACCGGCCCGGGGGCGCTAGAGGACGATGAAGACGCCGACTTTGGAGTGGTGGACCTGGCATTTGGGCATCTTTCGCGAGACTGGAGCACGCAGGGCGCGGAGGAGAGGCAGGCCGTATTTCCGCCTATTCTAGATGAGCTTGAGCAGCATTTTGGTGAGAACGCGAGAGGGGGCAAGGTGCTTGTGCCCGGGAGCGGTATGGGCAGGCTGGCAAGTGATATCGCTGATCTTGGTGCGTCCGTCCCATCTTACATTCCGAGTTGAAGGCGCGGTCTCACACCGGTACAGGTTACAACGTCACTGCCAACGAATTGGACTATGGGTCCATCTTGACCTACCACCTACTAGAGAATCACACAGGCTCGCTGCACCAGCACACGCTGCAGCCCTTTGTGACCAAGTGGACGCATCAGGCCAACCCTGCCTCGCGCTACTCTACCCTAACGGTGCCGGACCACTGGCCGAACAAAACTGTCAAGCTCGTCGAGGGCGACTTTTTGGAGAAGTTCCCCCAGGACCGTGAGTTTGACGCCGTCGTCACGCTGTTTTTCATCGACATGTCCAAGAACGTGATTGACTTTCTGAGCAACATACATAGGCTGCTGAAGCCTGGAGGAGTGTGGATCAACCTTGGACGTACGTTCTTGTCCTCCCTTTCCTTGACTTGTGATTCGCCCACCTCCAAACTCGAGCTGACGGGTCTGCAGCGCTGAAATGGAGCACCAGCACGGCTCTCCAGCTCTCCACGGAGGAAGTGCTCCAGCTGGCAGATCTGCTCGGGTTCGACGTGGACCACACGTCAAGGAAGAATATCGACAGTCTGTATGCCGATCAACCGGACACGTTGTTAAAGTTCACTTATGGTGAGTGCCCGCCATTTTCTTGTCGACAGTGAGAACGGTTGCTGATGGGACGGCAGTTACGCAGTTCTGGTCCGCAATAAAGAGGGTATAAAATGGAGCTTTTTTTCTACCCCTGAGCTGCGTGTCTTGAAAAATAACATTTCATTCATCAGATAATATAGTAAGGACCCGGATTTTGGATAAAGCCCCGCTTTGTGTGCCTGAGGCTCTTTTTCAGTAGACCCATATTTTTTAGGCTTCATTTTCTCTCACAATATGGTAACTTACCGCATCAACGACCCTAAGCCCCCGACTCCTATCAATGTTTCTTCGTAGTTTCATCAAAAACCGCGCACTGTTTTCATCGTCTCGTGCGATGAAAGCTTCGGTAACTGCATCCCCATGCCTGCTGCCTTCAGATCAACCGCTTGAAGAGGAATGCCTGCCTGGTTACAATCCAGCTCACTTCTATCCCGTCACCATCGGTGACCTGCTGAAGGATAAGTACAAAGTCATCACGAAGCTGGGCTTTGGTCGCAGCTCTACAGTTTGGCTGGCTTCATATGAAGAAAAGAAGTAAGATTAGGACCTGCCTCCTTCTCCAGGAATAAAAGTTGATCGGCGGTCGCTGACCCCGAAGCCACAGGTGGTTTTCCTATCGGACGAGCTATGCGGCTCTCAAAGTGTGCAACTCAACTTCTTCAGAGGTCCAGGGTCAGAACAAGAGAAAGGTGTATCAGCGCCTCAAAGATAGGAGCAGCCGGCGCCACAAAGGCTTTCGTTATGTACCAGAATTCGTTGAAACTTTTGATGTGATGGGTCCTACAGGAAGCAACCATATCTGTCTTGTTCAAGAATTGTTAAGGGAGCCAATTAGCATCTTACGGTGCCGTCTTCCGAACGGAACCCTGCCACTTAACCTGGTCAAAGCCTACACAAACACTCTTTTAAGCGGCTTAGACTATCTACATTCGCAATGCCATGTTATCCACACCGGTAAGCGGCCTGTTTCCATTTACATATTTGTTTCTATTCCAGCACTAATGTTGTCCTAGATCTAAAACTTGACAACATTCTCATTACACTAGAAAGCCCCAACATTGTGAAACGTTTTGCACATTCTGTCACCACGGAACATCCGGCCTGTCGCAAGGTGGCACAAGATGGCAGAGTGATCTACCAGTCGCAAAACAATTTTGGCGATCTAGAGGTGGGGAAACTTGGACTCATACCGAAAATAACTGATTTTGGTCTGGCACATTTTGGGGACACGGGCGACCTTCTCCGGGAACCCATTCAAGCTCCGGCCTACCATGCCCCCGAAGTTCTACTTGGAACGGGATGGAGCTATAGTGCGGATATATGGAACCTAGCTGTACTGGTATGTTCTATCCCGAGTCCATATATCCATCCTTAATTATGTTAGCTTGGTGACTAATTGTAACGATCTGGAACATGTTGGAGGGGAGAGACCTCTTCCAACACCTTGCCGGTCAAAGCTGTAAGTATGAAGCGAAAAGGCACATCGCGGAGATGATTGCTTTACTCGGCCGACCACCAATGAAACTTTTACAAAAGGAGAGACTCGTGAAAGACGTCCAGTGGGACGACGCATATTTCAACTTGGAAGGAGAGCTCGCCAAGACTGCACGAGATTTCTACCATGGCCCTTTCTTTAATAACCACGGTTAGGAGATGTGCAATCTGCATCCATTGAGGACTCGCCTACTAACGACACCCAGGTGACTTTCTTTTCCCAGAACTTATACCTGATGTATCTCTGGAAACCTCAGTACCATCCCTCGAGGGAGAAAATCGAACCCAATTCTTGGACTTTATCCGCAGAGCCCTAAGGTGGGATCTGGAAGAGAGAGAAACGGCAGCCGAGCTACTGAACCATCCGTGGCTAAAAAATTGAGACTAGAAGTCTTATTTTGGACCTATACCAATCTTCTCTAAGAGAAAATTAGATTGCAGTTCCAAGGAATAAAAGCAGAGACGGTCATACGTCTAGATCAGGTCTACGTCAAGCCGCAAAGTCTAGCAAAACTCAAGAGCCCCCAACTCCGAGGCAGCCTCCTCTCGAAAGATCCGCACCTGCACTTGATCGTCGTCATCCACCCACCCCCGGAACATGCCACCGCAGTTGCAGTCCTGCAGAATGGTTGTGCGCACCTCTCGGACGCCCCCGTCGTCGCGCACGGCCACGCTCTCGATGCCGATGAAGCCGCCCTGGCCCTCACCCGTCTTGCCCCAGCGCCCGCCTGCACTCTGCTGCAGCACCCCACCGGGACCGGCCACTGCCGACAGCGCCGCCGCCCCGGACACGGGCCGGAAGCGCGCCATGGCAGCCACCGTGTGCGCGGCGCTCACGCGCAGAAACGAGTCGCCATTGCCGGTGCCCGAGATGGCGAGAGAGCGGGTTGTCGTCGTCGGAGTAGTAGTAGCCAAGGGAGTTAAAGGCCAGGACAGGCAGTCGGCCAGCAGGCCGCGCAGGCTATCTGAGAGCCTGACAATGTCCTGCCCCGCTCCGGCTGCCTCGTCCCACGTCTCGGCCCAGGACCCGGCGCCGATGACGGGGGTGTCGCCGACGCGCCCCGTGAGCTTGTTGGTGAGGCCGCCCGTGCTCGTGGCGCAGCAGACGGTGAGGCCGTCGCTGTCGAGCGCTACGGCTCCGCAGGTGCCCTGGGGGAGGTAGGCGTCGGCGGCCCACGAGGCGGTTCCCTGCTGCGCCTTCTCGCGAACCAGGCCGCGCAGGTGCTCGTCCCAGCGATTCTGCGTGAAGAAGTAGGCCGGCTCGACCAGGGGGAGGCCGTACTGGGCGGCCAGCGACTCGGCGGCGGCGCCGTAGAGCTGGGTGTGGCCTTGGGCGCTGGGGACGTCGAGGCTGGACCCGGCCAGATCGGCGTCGCCGTGCTCGAGCATGCGCCGGGCCAGCAGGACCGGGTTGCGCACGCGGCGCAGACCCATGACGCCGACGCCGCGCTTGGCCCGTCCCCGCGAGACCATGACGCTGGCCTCGAGCTCGTTGATGCCGTCCCGCGTGAAGACGGCCCCGTGGCCGCTGTTGAAGAGCGCGTCGTCCTCCAGCTGCACCACTGCAAACGTCGCCGTCTCCACCGCCGACGGCAGCCGCCCGGCCCCGCGGCCCTTTTCCACCGGCGTCGTCATGTACGCGCGCGTGCGGGCAACCTATCTCTTGTGTCAGCGGGAGAAAACACCGCTCTTCGGCCGCCGACCTACAATGCGATAAAGCGCCGCGCGGTAGGCCCGACTCCGCTCGGGCGTCATGGTCGCGCGCGTAATGTTCCCGGCGCCGCCATGAATGACGATGCGCGGCGGCGTCTGCACAGCGTGTCTCGTGTACTCCATGACGGCAGTCGTGTTGCGGAAGACTGCTCGAAGACGGATGGCGAAATGCAGAGCAGATAAGATGCGATAAGCTTAGTCATCTTGATTGCATCCATTGTGGCTAGTGCCTGAGCACTAAAATGCCCTGGAATAAATAAAGTATATACAAGCACCAGAGCACCCTTCCATTTCCCAGACAATAAAAAACGCGTTGCCTCTGTCGGTGTTTTGGCACGAGGTACTACTGCCATTGACGTGTCCCATTCGCACCCGTCCTTGGTGACAGGCGGGCTGGGCCGTTACATTAGGTCGTCGAAGAGCTTGGTAGTCCGTGTAAGAGTAATAACAGAGCATGGAAGAGAGAGTTGTGAGATTAAATCTTTAGCTGAAATGGATGGATTTTGGTGAACAGATCGATTGATTTGGCGCATATGTCTTTCGTTCAACAGGCTGGGGCGGCCTGGACGTGGTTTATCACGTCCTGAAATCTGTTGTTCATACCGTTTAATGATGCCGAAAATGGAGCGCTGTGGTACGCCCTCTGTACAGGCAATATATGCAGTAGAATAGCCGGCTTTTTTTGGCAGATGTGATTCTAGCTCTTTTATGAGGGCTATGTTGTTGTCTGGCCATTTTCGGAATTGTAGGTATTAGGGAGCGTTTTCAAATCTGTGTGTTGTTTTGGTGAGATTTTAAAAGTGGAAGACGCGTTGAAAGTTAAAAAGACGTGTTATTGTAGACCCACTATAGCAGCATCTTATCGCTGAAAGTCAGCCTAGCTGCTGGCAAGCTTAGCAGTCCGATGCTCACTAACCGGACATTAAAATGCGCTAGAACAAACACTACCTTTTCACAATTTAGCCTATTAACTCTACCAAGAACCTCAAAATTACAGGATTGCCATTATGCCGTCTCTTGCACCGTCCCCTTTGCCTTGTGCTGCTCCGCGGCGACGGCCGTCTTGAAGTCGACCTCTACAGGGACGCCAAACTTGGCGTTGATGTCTTCCAGGGCTAATCCGTTGGTCTAGAGGCGATTAGCGACGTCTCGTGGAAAAGGTTGCCAAAACTCACCTCAGGGAACGTGAACCAGATGGCAATGGTGCTGCTGACAGTCACGGCGACAAAGATCATGTAAAATTTCCAGCCAATGTTGGCCAGGCCGACGGACACGGGGGCGCTGTAGGCGATGGCGTTGCCAAAGAAGGAGGCAAAGGCAATGGTAGAGCCCTCGCTCCGGAGGTCTGCCGGCCAGTCAATGAGGAGAAGAGAAATAGAAAGGGGCCAAACTCACGAGTGGGCCAGATTTCTGATCCGTAGACGTAGGCGGTGCACTCAATGGTGGAGGTGAAGAAGACGCCAAAGATAAAGTACATGGCCACGGCTGCATTGATTCCAGGAGTGTTGTTGGAGCCAAGGAAGAACTTGACGAGGGCGGCCATGGTGCTGAGGATGACGGAGCAGCCGAAACCGCCAATGACTGGCTGTCAGCGATATAAAGAAAAGAGAAGAAAAGAAATAACCTACTCAACAACTTGACACGCCCGATTCGGTCAACAAGGAGAACATTGAAGCCGCAGCCGATGACGACGGCGACGCACCACACGAGGCCCAGGGCCAGCTGCAGCGTGGTGCCGAAGCCGAGGCCGCCCATGAGGGTAGGAATGAGGTTGGCGATGGCGGTGATGCCGGTGCCCTGGCCCATGACCCACAGCAGGATGGAGCAGTAGGCCCGCTTTTGCAGGTGGCGGGTGGTGAAGATGTACCAGAAGCCCCCCGGCAGCTGCTTCTCCGTATCCACCTGGGCGCGGATCTGCGTGGCCTCGGCGTGGGCCAAGAGGCCCTTGGGGTCGGCCCGGGTCTTGTGCAGCCGCACGAGGGTGGCCAGCGCCTCGTCGTCCCGCCCCTGCTCCATGAGCCAGCGGGGGGACTCGGGCAGGGTAGTGAGCGAGGCCAGGTGCAGCAGGCCCATGCCAGTGAGCACGATGAAGATGAGGCGCCACTGGATGGCGGCGCCGACGAAGCTGAAGGCGAGGTTGAAGACGGCGCACATGATGTAAGCCGTCACCACGCCGACGCCTTGCATGCCCACGAGGAGGCCGCGCGCGTGCGGCGGCGCCACCTCGCTCATGTAGACGGGCGAGTTGGCAAACACCATGCCGGCCCCGAGCCCGCACACCACCCGGAACACTGTCAGCATGGCAATGTTCACCGACGCCGCCTGCAGGGCCCCCGACACGATGACCGCCACCGAGCCGCTGGCGTTGCACACCCGCCGGCCAAAGTTCTTGGAGATCGGCGCCTGCACGACGGAGCCGACCATGGCGCCAGCCAGAAAGCTATCAGTGTGTCAGTGTGTGGTACCATACAGACCATCCGCTCAGACGCACCCTCCCAGCAGCCCATCGGTCCGCGCAGTGGCATCGGCCGTGGTCAGAAACTTGGCAATAAACGTGGGCTGAGCCAGCGTTCCGGCAATGGCGTTGGCGCTGAAGCCATAGAGGTAGCTGCCGAGCGAAGCGGTGATGATGACCTGCAGTGTCAGATCATGTTCGTGGTGTGGGATAGGGTCACAAACCTGGTAGGTGATCCAGCTGACCGAGTGCGTCACTAGGTCCAGGGTCTCGCTGACTCCAGACTCGGAAGAGGGTGCCTCTGGAGCATCCACGACGGGCTCGGTGGCCTTTTCGTTGGTAACCATTGCGGATGGAAAGGCAATGCTATGCAAGAGGAATACAACAGATGAAACGGACCGCAAAAGACAGGAAAAAAAGAAAACGGAAGAGGAGTGAAAAAGAGAAGAGGGTAGAAAAATCAGAAAAAGGAGTGCTTGCATGGGCTGTTCCAAAGTTTTGTATCCAAAGGATGGCAGCACCTCGTGGCATCTTCTCAAAGCTGCATGTACCCCGTACTTCCATTGCTCTGCTAAGCATCCTCGGCAGCCCAGTCGGCTCATCTCGCTAAGCCGTTGCCAGCCAAAGTATGCAAATCGAATACAAGCAGATGCAGGTGCGGTTATGGTGCAGCACAGTGCCAATTACAGGCGCACCAATACGGCAATGCGCCTGAAAATCATATTAGTACTGTCATACAGGGTTCCGTTCTTGGACAGCGTTGCACCCGGCCCCATGTGCCTCCCAGGCCTGTCCTTGCTGCTCGTTATTTCTGCGGATTCCGGGGCCTGCTGTGCCCTGTGCTCGCTCTCCATACTCGATAGCGTCTTCTCCGGATTTCCTGAAGCGCTCAGGTCCGCGCTCTATATAAGAGCCGATTTGGAGCCGACTGGGCCGTCCCCTGCTGCAGAGCCCCTATTTTTATTACTGCCTGCATTGTTTTCCGTTATCCCGTCTCCCGTCATCCCGTTTTCTGCACACCACCATGCCGCTCGACGTCCCGGAAAGCGAGGTCTTTCCCGTGCTCCGGGGCAAGGTGGCCATTGTCACCGGGGGCGCCCAGGGCATGGGCAAGGCCACGGCCGCCGTGTTTCTCAAGGCCGGGGCCAGAGTGGTCATTGCCGACGTGCAGCAGGACAAGGGCGAGGCGGTGGCGCAGGAGCTGTCGGCGCTGGGCGAGATCCGCTTCCAGAAGACGGACATTGCCTCGTCGGACGAGGTGGCGGCGCTCGTGCAGTTCGCCGTCGACACCTATGGCCGGCTCGACTGCGCCGTCAACAACGCCGCCCTGACCCCCGACAGCACGCCTCTGACCGACTTTGACGAGGACTACTGGAGCCGCCTCATCGCCATCAACCTCACCGGCACCGCCCTCTGCGTCAAGCACGAGATGAAGCAGCTCCTCAAGCAGGGCGACGCCGCTGGCGGCGCCATTGTCAACATTGCCAGCATCAACGCCTTCCGCCCCCAGCCCAACATGCCCGCCTACACCGCCGCCAAGCACGCCCTCATCGGCCTCACCAAGCACGCCAGCATGGAGGGCGGGCCCCATAACATCCGCGTCAATGCCATTGCCCCTGGGGCCATCTTTGTGAGTTTTCGGACGACAGTGTGGGTGGAGAAGATCGGCATGCTGACGAGCAGTCCGACATGTCGGCCAAAGCTCTCGAGATCATGGGCACCAACCATGAGGAGTTTGCCCCCACCGTCAGCTACCTCAACCGCTTTGGCCTGCCGCACGAAGTCGCCCAGGGCTCGCTCTGGCTGTGCTCGGCGGCAGCATCGTACGTCACCGGGGTGGCCTTGCCGATCGACGGTGGCTTCATGGCCAAGTAGAGCCTATTTGTGTATGCTAGAGATGGGGGATAGGATGGCTGTACAGGCGGGTTGTCGCATCAGGAATATAGCTACGCTGCAATCCCACGTCTGAAAAGAGGAAAAAGCTCGAAACTGCCGGTTCCTTTGCCGGTGCCGATCCAAAGTGATAGCCGTGTCTGTGATGCGACATGCGGCGGGGATGGCACCCCTTTTGTGGTAAGGCTACGGGCCAGCACGACACACGTCCCACGGTTGTCACAAGGGGGTCTGAAGCACGGCGGGTCCACTTGGCTGCGACGTGCCGTGGCGCTGCCGATGGAGAGGATCGGCAGTCTGGATGAGATGAGAATCTGACATCACGTGATCGTGATCTACACGCGGGTGGATTCACCACGGACACATCACGACGGGAAACTATGGGGGCAGGGGTAAAATCCGTCTATCGATCTACATGCTAAAGGTCAGGCCGCCGTTGGCGCTGACGACGCTGCCGGTCATCCAGCGCGACTGGGGGCTGCAGATCATGCCGACGAGATCGGCAATCTCCTCTGGGTACGCGGCGCGGCCGCCAAACTTGCGGCCGAGCTCCTGGACCTCGGGGCGGGTGTCGGCGGCGGTGACGGGCACGAGGGGGGTCAGCGGGTTCCAGAGGGCCAGCTGCTGCTTGATGGCGTCGGGGGCGGACAGATACATGTCGGTCATGACGGGCCCCGGGTTGATGGCGTTGACGGTGGCGCGCTCGGCCAGCTCGCGGCACCAGACGCGCATCATGGCCTCGAGGGCGCCCTTGGTGCCGGCGTACAGCGAGGTCAGCGGCGTGCCCACGCGCGGGTTGATGCTCGACACCACCACGATGCGGCCGCTGCGGTCCGTCGGCAGAAACGGCCGGCAGGCCCCCGTGAGCAGCGCCGGGCCCAGCACGTTGACGTGGTAGATGTGGTCGAACTCGGCCGCCGTCACCGCCTCCACTGCGCCCAGGTACAGGACGGCCGCGTTGTGCACCAGAATGTCAATCTGCAGCTGCGCCTCGCCATTGCGCACAAAGCCCGTCTCGCACGCCGCCACCACCGCCGCGCACCCCTCGGCCGTGCTGATGTCTGCTCGGCACGGCACCGCCTGCACCTTGTGCTGCATCACCAGCTCCTGGCACAGCGCCGTCGCTCGCTCGTCCGAGGATGCCGTGGCGTAGTTCACCAGCACGTTGGCTCCGCTGGCCGCCAGGTTGCGCGCAATATACGAGCCGATGCCTGCTGTTTAGAATGCAAAAATTTCAAAAGGGAGAGATGCAGCGTACCACGAGCGGAGCCAGTGACAATGGCAAGCTTGCCCTCGTGTACTCTGGCCATGTTGACGTTGTTGAGTTGGTAAAGTTAAAGAGAAATACAACGTCTGAAACAAGAAACAAAGGCCGAGTTAATATTCCTATATTAATTGTACAGGTTTGCAGGTCTCGCCATCAAGCACAGTGTGCGAGCTGGAGTGCCCAACCTATCAAGTGCAGCCGCCGCAGGCCTTCGTTTCAGGCATGGCTCCTGGCAGGATGATAGGATGGGACTGGGCGGATAAACGGATAGACGGATGACGAAGGATTCACCTGCAGACATCCCCCTTTTTCCAGCTGCGGGATCCACTCCTACCCAGCGTCGCACTCGTACCTGATTAGTGCCACGATCGCCGCTATGCTTGCCGTAGACGTCGTCTCGCGCGCTTGGAATCGGCCGAGGCATTCACCCATACGGGGTATGAGCTTGGCTGGTGGGCCGTGGTGAGGGCGGAGCTCCTTCTCGTACGAGCATGTCGTATAGGTATAGAACCAAGGTTCACACAAGCAATCCAGTTTACTCGTACATATCGTCAACCAAGGTTCGGCCAAAGCATGACATCTCTGGAGGCTTAACAAGTGGATACAAACCAAGCAAAGACGAGGCGCATCATTCTCACCTGGAATCTGCTCCACTGAGTCTCTTTTCTTCCTCCCTGCAATTCCCATGCACCGCGGTACTGCTACAACATTTGGCGTATGCAACATGGTTGTGAAAAGAGGAAACAAGACTGCTGCTCAACTTCACGTCTCATTTCCGCCGGAAGAGAGACACTGTGTTGGAAGGAACTGCCTCTCTCTCCCCTATTCGAGAGCGAGAGTGAAAGAGGGGGAGGCACAGACATATGGTATTGGCTGTAGAAGAAAATCACTGCCGTTGTTAGTCGTCTGGGGTGAGGTCGCGGTTGCATGCTCGTTCTGGCGTGCGAGTAGGAGGGAGCCTTGCCGTGTGTGATGAAGTTCAGACAAAAAGCAGACTCGCCGGCACACATCCTCCTTGTATTTGACCCTCCATGCTCCCACTGGAAGTACTGTCCGACTTGCTGAGGCTGCTCAACACCTTTTTTTTCATCTTTGCATAGACATCATGGCTCCTGGCATAGCAGGCAAGGGGGGCGTCGTCCTCTGGTCGGAAACTCTTTTGAATTTTGTTGTCGTCGGGCTGCGGCTGTACACGCGTCGCTTTGTGCGTGGTACAATCGGTGCCGACGACTGGTGTCTGGTCGCCACAGCTGTATGTGTCTCTCGCTCCGTGTCTTGTTTATTTTCCTCGTCTCATACGCCAGTTCTTTCTCGCCATGTTCGCCGTCTTCATGAGCGTCGGTGCCGTCCACGGCATGGGCCAGCACGCCAAAGACCTCACAACCGACCAGTTCTCCGAGGCTGTCCTCTGGCTGCTCTGCGGACAAGTCGTTGCCTCCATGGCCATCGGCATGGGCAAGACGACCGTGGCTGTGTTCCTTCTCCGCATCATCACGGCCCCATGGTGAGATCTCCAAGTCCTACCAAATTCAAATACAATTTCTAACCCGCAGGCAACGATGGTTCCTCTGGTTCTGCATCGGCTCCATGACGTTTCTCAGCGCCCTGCTCTCCATCGCCGTGTTTGCCCAGTGCACGCCTGTAGAGTCCATCTGGAGAAGCGACCTGGCCAGCGAGAAGGTTTGCCACGTGAGCTTGACGGCGGTTGCTTTTGCCGACTGTGGTAAGTAAGCCTCGCCACCTGTCTAAGTGTTTTACTCATTTCAGCATATGCGGCCGTCCTTGACTTTGCTCTGGCTGGCTTCCCTTGGATTGCTCTTCGTAACCTCAACATGAAGCGGAAAGAGCGCATCACCATCTGCACGTCTCTCAGTCTCGGCATTTTGTAAGCATGTCCCATGAGTCTCCTCAGCATTCACTAACACTGCAGTGCCGGAATTTGCGGTGTCATCCGCACGTCTGGCCTCAAAGCCCTCAGCAACTCTGCCGACTACCTCTGTACGTATCCTCCTCCTTACCTCCTCTCCTCTCCGTCCTCAGCTCACATTACAGACGCCACCTCCGACTCGGTCATCTGGACGTTTAGCGAAGTCACGACGACGATTGTCTGCGTCAGCCTGCCGGCGCTGCGGCCGCTGTTCAACAAGATAGTGGGCAATAACTCAAGCTCCGGCGGCTACCAGCAGCACGACGACTCGGCCCTGGGCACCAGCGGCACCTACAACCTCAAGTCGTACCCCAAGCGCGAAGGCGACCTTGGCTACAACCGCAAGAGCACCCATCGCGTTACCACCAACGTCGAGGCCGGCCACAGCCAGACGATGCGCGACAACGGCAGCGACGAGTCCATTCTGCTTCACGAGAGCGGCCAAAAGACCACCGGCAACAACATTATGCGCGTCCAGGAGGTTAACGTGACATACGAAAAGGCCACGTCGGAGAACAACTCGGTTAGCAATGCGGTGTAATGCTTCTTTGATGGACATGCAAATGCGAAAGAAAACAATGTTGCCGTCACAACATCCTTGTGCAATTGTGCACAACCAGAGCACCTTGTCGTCTATAGAAATAAATTTGTAATATCCCGGAAGAGCGAGCCGGTTGTGGTTTCATTGCGTCTGGCTTTCCACTCCTTTGCCTATTTCCTTTGGCAACTCGCTCGGCTTTCCTCCCCCTTTCGGCCTCTCAATCACACGCAACATGCAGGCCCCGATGATCCAACACGGCACAGCAACTATGTGCCGCCATACCCGAAACTGGGGTTCGCCCGGACCCAAACGGTAACTCCACCCGACGACAATTCCGCCGGACACCTACATCTTGAGACGTGCTGTCGCCTTGAAAATGCCATCGTCAGTGGCGCGTCATACGTGCCCAGGTATTGTAGCCTTAGGCGTCTAGTTAAAGAGGGCCTTTTGACAACGGGGGGGATAGAGGTGTTGTTAGAAGAATAAAAATAAAGAAATCAATCTACGGATTCTAAATAATAGTCACGTTCAAGAAGCGCACGGTTCATTGTTATATTTCTCGTCAAAACGCTATCATACTGTTTTGAATCTACGTCCAAACCTTGTGTTCCCTTTCGCTTTATTCCTGCGTATCCATCTCAACATCCCCATTGTCCTCGGCTTCTGATTGAACGCTATTTTTTGCTTTGAAGTTTGCTTTTACCCCTTGCCTCAGCATTCTGCGCGCCGCCTTGCCGGCCATGGACGAGGAGCCCTTCTCCGCCGCCCAGCGGTTTTCTGCGGCCAGTCGCAGATTTTTCTTCAGGAGAGCATAGTAGGCGTCGCTTGCTGGCTGCTTCTTGTCCTCCGGCTGCCGCAGGTGCCAGATCTCGGGCACGCCGTAGCACTCTGGGTGGTTCATCTTGCGCCGCTCCTGATCCTGATCCCATTCTTTTCTCCCCATTGTCGACTCGTTGACGGGCTCGCCTGTGGCCATGCACCGCGCCACGGGTTCAAACGATACCGATCGGCGCTGCCGGGTCGCGGCACCGGCAGTCGTGTTGGGGGTGGAAGATGTCTTGAGACAGCCGCGGAGCACTGGCTGTTTGGCTTCTTCATTGTCGATGTTCATGTTTGCCAGTGCAGAGCACAGGACAGAGTCGATGGACGGGAACGGCTCAGCGGGTGTGGCTGCGTCAAACACCATCTTGTCGTGGCACTCCTGCTTGGCCGCCTTACCTGCGGCCTTGAGCTTCTTGGCCACTTTCCGTCGCTTGGTAATAATGAACCGCTTGTGGATGACTTGCCGAGTGCGCGGGAGTGTAACCGTGATGGGAATGGTGTGACGGTGTTCTCTGCGACGGTTTTTCGTCGGCCGCGGCGGACGGACCTGTGTCATGATTGTGTTTTAATTGTGCTGGGAGGATGAGAATATATATCAAAGAAAGAACGAGTGTGGGTGAGTAAAGAATAAGAGGAGAAACCCTTTCTTTATGCTCTTTGTTTTGGAGCCCGTCAATTTGCTCTTCAATTGTTGCGCAGGAGAACAGAAATGGGCGACAAAGCCAGTCTATCAAAGAGGCTTATCCGAAAAACAAGCAGTGGCCTTTTAGCCGTGCCTTGTTGTCGAGAGACTGCGTAAGGTTTATTTTCTGTCTTGTGTTGCGGACCAGATGTTGCTTGAGATGTTGTCTGATGAGGCTGGAAATATCACGTGGAAGCCTGATTTCCTATGCGCCTGGTTGCTGGAACGAGCACGAGTGGTCTTTTGTGATGGAACCAAAAGTCGGAAAGCGTTGGTGAGAATGGGTGTGGTGTAGATGGATGTAAAGAGGGAAGAGGGGAGGGGGAAGAGGGAACATCTGGGAAAGTCAAGTACCATTAAATACTTTTCTTTCTAAAATTTCTTCATGGACATGTGCTTTATTATTAAGAAGCTGTTTTTTTTTTCTTTCTTTCTTTCTTTTTTTTCTTAAAGGAATCGCCACCACCAATGACACGAAACAAAACCCCAATGAGAGCTTTTCTTAAATTTGGCAACGCACTGTATTGATTACGCCAATCATCGTTGTCATGTGCACATACGAAGCCTTGTTGGGTTGAAAGAGTCATAAACTATTTTGGAAAAGGAGTTAAGCTTTCCCCTGATTCGCTGGAACCGCTAACTCCGATGAATCTAGTCAGCGACCCAAATTAGCGTGGCGATCGCAACTTTGACACGACCAATGCCAACAAAGCTCCATTCGTCATGGAATTCCACTTCATCGACAATAATACGCCACTGGACCGGCGTGCCTTGCGGCAGGTCCGCAGTCATGCGATGAAGGGCAAGAATAGTGGGAGGACTTTTCCAGCAAGAGGCCACAGCGGAAGGCGACGACAGGATGAGGCTTGTTCAAGGCCAGGAAGCCTGTCCAAGGGTGGCGATGGGATAATGGTGCAGAGCAGGCACTCTCAGCCTATGCCAGTAGTCTCCCTCCAGAACCCTTTTAGCGGAGCGGAATGGTTTTTCTTTCCTACCCCGGTGAACGTCACACCCCAGGCCCGGCTTCTCTTCTATGAACGTGTGTGCCTTTCTCCATGTATGTATTCCTAGTTGGCTGACGAAACTCAGTCCATCACAATGTGTCCAAGGATCTCTACCCTACCATATTTTGCCGGCGGTCTAGGGAGGGCGAGTCTTCTTGGTTCGACAGCGTCATGGGAAGTCCTTCCGGTGAGACTCGCTCATCTCTGCTTTTCTTTTCCACACACTCCGCCTAACCACCGCAAGCCTTCCACTGCGGCCTCGCCATGACCGGCGCATACCGGTCCCGCTTCCTGGGCCACTCGGACGAGTCCCTCGGCACGGCCCAGCACTTTCTGCACGCCATCCGGCTGCTGCGCCTCGAGCTCAGTGCATCGCCGTCGTCGCCCACCGACTCGAGCATTGCCGTCGTCGTCTCGCTGGCCGTCCACGCCAACCTCCACGGTGCCGCCGCCGAGAGCCGCCTGCATCTCAACGCCATGCAGCGCTTGCTGGCCCTGCGGCCCTGCGGCCTGGCCTCGCTGTGCGCCACCGCGCCCGAGGTGGCCAACAAGATCCGCCGCACCGACGTGGAGCTGGCGCTGATGACGGGGACGGAGACCATCTTTGGGTCGCAGCCGTCGCCACAGCCGGCTCCTGTCCACGCCGTTGCCGTCGTGCCCTCTCTTTTTTCTGCGCGGCGTCTGCCCCTACCGCATGTCCTCGGCCAGAGGAGCGAGGCCGTGCGGGCGGCGGCGCAGGACATACTGGCCCTGTGCAGCTTGGCAGGTCTGTCGCAGCTCGGTGCCTTCCAGTACCAAGACTTAGTCGTCTCCATCTCGCAGCGGCTCGTCGACTCAGCTGCTCTGCACGGTATGAGGCCGTCGGATCCGCTGGACAGCATCTGCCAGCTGGGCCTCTTGGCTTTTATGACTACGGTATTCTACCGCACTCGGAAGCGTAGATGTCTCTACTCTGCCCTGCTCTTTGATATGCTGCGCACCGAGCTGCGTAGCCTGGTTCTCGACGACGTGGGAGACATCTTCGATGAGGCACATCTTTCCTTGTACCTCTGGCTGACCATGGTCTACGCTGTGGCATCGCCAATGTTTGAGGAGCAGTGCCGTGGCACAGACGGCTTCATTCTGCAAAATATCCGCACATTGGCAAAGATACTTGGCCTGAACCGGTGGCAGGATGTCCAGGCATGTCTATCTGCATACCCTTGGATTGCTGCATTCCACGACCAACCGGGAAAGGTGTATTTGGAGTGCGCCATGCAAACATGAGTAATGTTGTATATATTATGTGGAGAAGAGTGAACAACGGATAAAAGAAAACTTTCTGTGGCTATCATTTCCCGTCGACGCCGGGAATCTGCGCGCTGTGCCCAGTCGCTGCCAGCCTCTTGATCAAGTCATCCCACAGCCGCTTCTGGGTCTTTTGGCCACTTTCCCCCGTCACCCATTCTGGGAGTACCTCACTATCGATGGATGCGAGTTAGCTTGTGCAAGAATAGTTAATAGGTAGGGTATGCGTACTCTTTCACCCGGCACTCTGAGCAGTACTTGCCATGGCTTTCTGGCCCTGCAAATGCCGCCTGGAGAAGGGTTCGGCTGCCCTCTTCTGTTGTCCGTGCAAACAGTTTCCGCATCACGGCAAGCCCTAATCGGAGAAACGTCCCGCCGTTACGGTCCAAGTCTGAATAGCACAGCCCAGGACTGACATAGTTGATGATCGCACCCGATTTGGCCAGGGGGAGAAGTGAGGTGAGCTGGCGGACCAGGTAGATCTCCATCAGCTTGGTGCTTTCGTATCTAGAGAAGAGGAAGAAAGCAAAGGTCAGTCTGTTTATCGTTTCTATCCAGTTAGTGGGGTGGCCTACTGTTCCGACATATGGAACAGTTCCTTTGTGCTGTATGAATCAAAGAGATCGCCCTTGCGCTTCTCCAGGTTGCCCCGCAATTCATTGCCGAGCGCCGCATTACTCGAGACAACAACGGCGTGCGTCGGTGCGTCCAGCTGGCGTGCCGACGCTTGCAGCTTGGGCAGAAGCCGGAACACGAGCAGCATCGTGGCCACGACGTTGACCACGAGAGACTCTTCCATGCCGTCGACAAGCGAAAACGTGGCCGGGATGACGCCGGCGTTGGCAATCAGGCCGTCAAGCCGCTCCAGCTCATTCACTTGCTTGGAAAAGGCTTCCACGGAGTCGAGAGATGCCATGTCGAGCTGCCACACCTCACCCACGTCTGGCCGGCCCGCCTCGCTGCGGATGGCAGCCAGGGCGGCCTCGCCCTTGGGGACCGAGCGGACGGCCAAGATGAGCCGTTTCGTGCCCATGCGTGACAAGTGCTTGGCGCACTCAAAGCCCAGGCCAGAGTTGGCGCCCGTCACAATGTACGTGGCATCGGCAATGTTGGCCGGGGGTTCCGGCACAGGGAGGTAGGTGTACTGGTTGCGTACAAAGTCGAAAAAGCCAGGCATTGTGAGTGAGGGTGAAATTGGAAGATGAGAATGCCCTTCTCAGAAACAATAAAAATGCAGAGACCTGCTCCCTTTTATACACAGCCGGGCAGAAACGATTCCTCCGGCCGTGGGTAGTATGTCTGGAGATAGACTCTCTTACGTCCTGACCAATGAGAGACCTTTTTCCTAATCCGGTAATGATCTCCTCTAGGACACACTACGGCATCGCACATCTTCTATTTAAAGCACAAAAGAACAGAGAACTCGCTATATTACCCTGAAAATGAAAGGATACGTGTTTTTGTTCCAGGCGGAGAGTCAAGCTTTTTATATACCCGTACATTATAGTGGCCAGTAACTCAAGAAGCCTTGACTTTTGTTTCGATTAAACATAAGTATTAGCGCTAGTTGTATTTGCACCAGCTACAAGTTTAGGTGGAAAAAGGCGTGTGGATGTAAAACAAATATAATCAAAGTATTATATGGGATGCTGAACGACATGTCGAGCGCAATGGGAGATTCCTGCTAGATAAGGCACTCGGGAAGACGCCAGGCGAGCGAGGAGCCGACCAAACTCGCGTGCCAGCTGTACATGCGGCTTTGAAAGACGTGGTAGTCGGCTACGTTGATGCGTCTATCTCGCGCCTGAATTTCCAACGCCGATATGGTCTGCTATAGAAGCGGGGCAACTCTGGGTCGCTCTTGTGGTCTGCGGCAGCATCGAATGGCGTCTTTGGTCACGTTCCTGGACGTCTTCAATATATAGCTGGGATGACCCACCATTTGTAAAATGGCGAATTTTAATAGAAGCTATGACTCCAATTTTAGTCTAAGCCTCCAGATGCTGCAGGAGTTTCTTCGAAAGCTTTTCCACGGTGATAGGCCAGGAATTCTAGTTGTGTCGAGTTGCCAACACTCAAATTCTGTAGTTTATGTCGGTGTCACAGGCCCGAGAAACGCCTTTGACCTTGAATATCTGGAACTAGTCCTTGGAAGCCACACTCGTATCAGAACAGGAAAATCTGTCGACAGGTAGGCATTCTTGGAACCAATGTCTTTGCGAATATACAGTGCCTTGTCATGCAGGAAGGATCTTGTCTCCCGATTCTGCCGCCTTACTCCGCCTTCACCGATCTTCATCCCACAGCCTCTACTGTGCATCGACCCTTCTACCCTCTACTCGCTTCACCACTTCGTGCCTCTGCCTCCATCTGCATTACCGCCGTCTCTCCTTTCTGAATCAGATTCCATTTGCCCTTGACTTTAGGTTGTTGCCTGCGGCCCGCAAGCCTCATCCGATGGCTTCAGACGCGCCGTTGTCAGATGACGGGTCTGACACGACTATATCATTTCCGCTTCCCCCCTCTACCGGTTATTATGAAGAAATGGAAAAACGGCACAGGGAAAATCCTCACCCGGTATTCCGACTCGACAAGCCCTTGCATCCAGCGCCTGTCTCGCGCCTCGCCAGGAAACGTGCGATCGAGGCCGAATTCTCCGCGAGGCCAGCCAGGGACGCCGAATACATCCCGACAGATCCGTCGCTGGCGATAATACCTCCGCTACTGCAGACCAAACACAAACGAGCCATGTCGATTGACATCCCGAACGATGCGGACGCACACGATGAGGAGACCGAGTCAAAGCGAGCTAGGTGGTCTAGTCCTTCCGCCACCCTCAAGCAAGCCCATACACCGGCAAAGCCACAGAATGGGAAGGCAGACACAAAAAACCATCAATCCCACCAAGTACCCACACCGCCGAGACCGTCTCGATGGTTGCGCAAGATGAGCAAGCAGGGACAGATGAAGACCACGGTGGACCAGCGACACAACAAGTGGGGGGATTCTAAAAATCTAGCAGTCAGTTTTGGAGCACGGCGGACGGGCCGCTCTTCTCAGATGGAAAGGAAACGCTTTCTATTACGGGTCTCAAAACAAGACGATGAAATTCAGACGCGAAGCGGCCGCTTATCGCGCCTGCCGGTGCGATGGGCTCCCTGACAGTTTTTGGCCCCAAAGACTGTTGGCCAGCTATCCGGCTGGACGTGCCGAGTCTTAATAGCCTTGATTTTAGTAGACGAAGGGCCACGTTGCCTCCGGACTCCTTGGTTGGCTTCTATTCGATAAGGTAAAGTATCTCGCCATTAAAAAATTCCTACTCGATGATTATGACGACTTCCTATTCGCCGCATGACTCTTCGCGTGAAAGAAAAAAGAAGAAAAAACCCCCCCACTTGGACTGGAGGATTTTACAGTCAATGTTCGACATCGCGGTCGCCGCTGTTGGCCAGGCTACCTTTCAATACTCATCCATGTAGCAATTGTTTACATTATACCAAAGGGGAATTAAAGAAAAGTGCTAGTGTACAGGGCGCTGCGGATTGAAGGTGGGTGTGGAAGTGGGCTTGCGATATTACGAAGGATTTAGTGGTTGCCTTATTAGTGGGCTGCTTACAACTTAAGAATGAGTGCTGCCTGCTTAAAAGGTCACGCATAAATACTTCAGAATCCTACTCGTAGCAAATTTTAAACCTCAATCTAACCATCTTCATCATCCACGATTTTCCCTGTATTTTTGGTTTAGAGAAAGCAAAAAACATGTCCCAAAAGGATAGCGGGCTGACTAATGCGCGCCAAGAGGAGCGACAACAGCCACCGCCATTCGTGTCTGTCAAAACTGAATACACATCCAAAGATATCAATATTCCAGACGCATTTCTAGCAGGCCCCCCAGCCAAGCCCGTCACCTCTCACCCCATCGACTTTGCTTCCTCTCCGCTGCCTCAGTACAAGAACTGCACGGCCATCGTCTTGGAGAATGTCCTGTCTCACGACGAATGCAGAGAGCTGATACGCCTCGCCGAGGCTTCTGTCCCCAAAGACGGCAGAGATGAATCGAGCCCTTGGAAACCGGCCTTGGTCAATATGGGAAGTGGCATGGAGGCTGCTGTCCCCGGCTACCGTGAGAGCGACAGGATCATCTGGGACCAGCAAGTCGTAGTCGATCGCCTCTGGGAGCGGTGTGCGTTGAGCCCGGGGCTGCGGGAACTTTTGACCACTCGTCCAGGACGCAAGCGCCAAGGGCCGGGGCAATGGGAGTTCCGCAGGCTCAACAACCGGATGCGCTTCCTCAGATACTCCGCTGGGCAGTACTTTAAGCGTACGTCTCGCCTCTCCCTCTGATCCGGCAAATTTTGGTACGATCCACTGACATACCTCCCTCGCTTCAGCGCATGCCGATGGCCCTTACTACTACGAGGCAGATGGGGAGCAGTTCCGGACTTTTTACACTGCACACCTTTACCTCAACGACTCGTCCGAGGTCGATCCCGAGTCGGAGCTTGTTGGCGGGGCCACATCTTTTCTGTCGTGGGATGAGAAGAGTCGAGTTGACGTCAGCCCCAAGGCTGGCAGCATGCTGATCTTTCAGCATGCCGACCTGCTGCATGAGGGGGCGCCTGTCTCGAAGGGGGTCAAGTTTACCATGCGAACAGATATCCTTTATCAATGGGTCAAGGCTAGTTCAGCCACGGAATTGCAGTGATTCTGTACAAGGTCTGTGTTTTGTTCTGCAGCTTAGTTAATAGTACACAAGCAATCGCCATAATTTCACCGGGAACGGCTGTTACGTGTATGTCCTGAGTACCATATGACCCAGGTAACGGCATATGCTGGCCAGCGTGGTTAAACTTATAAAAAAAAAAGTCCTTTATGCGGAAATCAATGGTTCTGTCGTTTTCTTGAATATGCTACTCGTACCTAAGCCCCACCTTCCTGCAGGTCAAAAATGAGCGCCTTCTCTCCATTTTCTGACGCGCGAAAGGTAGGGCGTAGGCAGCAATCAGAAGCTAAGGAATGTGGGCGCCCAGTTGACCCACCAAAATTGATGCCCAACAACTTCATCCACCTTCTCTAGTCTACTATAACAACGCTATGACTACTACGTCTATCGCAAACATACATAAAAAGGATAATAACTGGACACCAAAAGTTATGTTTGCGATCTGACCCCACCTGTACTTCAAGGTAGTCCGGCGTATACCTTTGCTTGTCTTTCTTTTGACAACGCCTTTTAGATAGCTCGTCATGGACTCCGACGGCCGACTTTCGCCCTTTCTGCGACCAGGCAGCAAGAGACCTAGTCCTGCTCCTGATGATGAGGAACGTGAAGTCAAGAAATCCCGTTTGCAGCCTTGCGACGGCGATCGGGATCGCAACATTCTTTACGACAATGATTCGTTCTCGGCATCACTTTCGGCCGAAGATCTAGAGATTGACTTGCCACAGTTGATGGACTTGGAGATGTCACCTGGGGGCTTACAACACGGCAGCAGTTCGTTAGCTATACGCTCATCACAGTCCGAACCCCTTACAGGTTACACCGACACTTGCAAGAAGACTGCATCTCTCATGGACTGTGATGACGAACTGCTTATGCCAGAAAGTCGTTCACAAGAAACCACGCTCTCCGCAACGGATAGACGCCAAGATGACCAGTCCGAAGTCAGAAAATCACAAGCCACAAAACTGCCAATACAACCTTCATCTGCGTCACCCTCTGCCACGTCTCTAGACTTTTGTAGTGACTACGACACATGCTTTGGCGTTGTAAGTAGCCCCTGATCAAATAATCGGTCGATATACTGAAAGGTTACCAGGTCATAGCAGCTCCCACCTCCCTCACTACTCAAGAACCTGGCATTCGTTTTATACCTATCAGTCTGAAACCGGTTGGACCATTTTTTTTACTTGAGCATCAGATTTCAAGTGCATATATCGGTACCCTAAAAAGCTCAAGACTAGTAGATGCAGTCCTCCGATTTTCTCTCAAACTAGATGGAACTGTGTTAATTTCGGAGGCCAAAGATCAAAGACAAATGCAAAAGCCGAAGAAAAAGGAACGTACTTCTGCTAAATCGGACCAAGAGTACAACATACGCATCGTCCTTTACGGCCTTCGGTCTAATATAAAGGCCATTGGTGACTTTCTTTCAGAAGCTAAGCTCTTTCTGCAGCATCCGTCGACCACAGAAGTAATCCCCGGCATTTGTTATGACAACCCTCATTATCTTCGCCGACCCCACTCAGAAATGCCAAAACTGGAGCACTTGCGCTTCGACAGCCATGATGATCATTCGATCCAGCCTGAGCGTGAATATGAAACAAGCACGAGCCACTTTTTGCAGATTCTTGAAGCGGCTGAAGCAGATGGGAGGGCAGTGACTGTGAGGAATACAGCACAAAGTCCACGGCTCCGGACGACACTCATGAGGTAAGATATAGGTGCTGTGTACTAATCACATACCATAACTGATTGAGGCAGCCATCAAATCACAGCGCTAGCTATGATGTTGGAGAAGGAGAGTGGCTATGTCGAGGAGCCGATGTTTCCGCCGCTTTGGAGAAAGGAGCTGCATGATGACGGCAGAAGCATACGGTAAGGACCTCCCACCACTGGCACTAAAATTGTCGCATACATGTCTCTTACCTTGACTTCCAGCTACCGTCATACCATAACGAGGTCACTTGAACCTAAGCCTATCCCAGCCTTGGGAGGAATACTATCCGATGTATGTAGTATTGCACATGCTTGAAACAAGATGGAGTGCTGACAGCATCGACCAAGGATATGGGCCTTGGAAAATCCCTAAGCATGTTGGCGCTCATCTGCTCCTCCCTAGATCATGATTCTACAGCATTACATCATGATACACATACGAGCCATCGGGGAACACTCATCGTTGCACCAAAGTCCAGTAAGATACGAAGAGATATACTATTTATTGATTACTAACAATGCGAATAGCCCTACACGGATGGATGGCCCAGATTTCGGAGTAACTATTGGCTTCTATTTTATTTGACTTCATACGAGGGCTAACGATATCGTGACAATAGACACATACATGAAGAACAGATAAGAGCCGAGACATATCACGGTCCCAATCGAAAAGATCTCGCAAACCAGCTCCAGCATACCGACATTGTCATCACAACATACGAGACGCTTCGCTCTGAATGGGCAATCCCCAAAGAGGAGAGTCCTATATATTCTTGGAAGTGGCTTCGAGTCGTCTTAGATGAAGGTGAGCAAAATCGAGTTCTTGGCAGGACCTCTTTTTTACTGATATTGCTGCAGCTCATCGCATTCGAAACCGTTCAATACAGACGTTTCGGCCTGTTTGTGAACTAACCTCCCGATATCGATGGTGCTTAACAGGAACACCAATTCACAACTCCCTAAACGACTACGGTTCCTTGCTAAGTTTCATACGTGTTTTTCCATTCACCGAAAAGGAAAAATTCAAGTCTTGGATAGCTCAGCCAGTAGAAGAGAAGCAACCATTCAGCATTGAACGTCTACAGAGCCTTATTCGAGCAACCTGTCTTCGGAGGTTGAAGAATAAAGTTTTTTCCTCTGACGAATTAAAACTTCCCGCACGTTTTGAGACAATACATGAAGTTCACCTTCTTTCAGATGACCAGGTCTTGTATGACACAGTCAAGAAACTTGCCACAGAACTAGTTGCAAATTCGGATAAATTCACAGAAGATTCGCGACCTAAGGACAAGGCACAGAATATTTTACTTCTCATCAACTCTCTGCGACTAATTTGCGACCATGGGGAACAACTCCTCTCTGATGTGATGAAAAGAAGAATAAAAGAAGGTTTGGCTTCTTCTCATCGTCCTAAAACTCAACAGTCCTCTTACGGCACGTGCACAGTCTGTGGGGAGATTTATGAGGTGGAGGGCAAGAATTTTACCTGTGTTTTCTGCGGAGCTTCAGAGGAAGGAGCGTCCAATACGAACCAGGTTTCCGACTCTGGTGATAGGAAAGGCATGTCGTCTTTCCGATCTGCCAGCTCCGAAAGACCCACATCACCTGGAGTCCACTATCGACCATCTGGCAAGGTGCAAGCGTTATTGGACAACCTCAAACATGAACGGGAACCGGCAGAGAACAGCAGCAGGCCGAGGAAAAGGTATGTTTCAATCCCAGAATCTTTCCTTCTAGAAACCAGGAAAGTTTGGCTGACTGAGAGAAGCGTGGTGTTCAGTTACTGGATCAAGATGCTTGATCTCATTGAGATGGCACTCAGCAAGGAGCAATTTTGTGTCCAACGTATCGACGGGAATACAAGCCTTGAAGGACGACAAAAGGCTATGCAGGAATTCAATAACTCCCCTGACTGTGCAGTAATGCTGGCTAGTATTGGTAGCGCTGCAGAAGGGTGAGGAGTTTTTGGTGGTTTATCAGATTTTGTTTGGCTAATTTTTGTTCATTGTCTAGGGTCAATCTCACAGCCGCCTGTACTGTGCATTTGATTGAGCCTCACTGGAACCCAATGGTAGAGGCACAAGCCGTGGACCGAGTATATCGAATAGGGCAGACACAAGACGTGACTGTTATCAGATACATCGTACCAGGATCTGTAGAAACAGTGAGTGGGCATTTTTTTAGTTTTTTATATCACTCTACTGTTGCTAATGCTCATGGCATTGTCTAGGTTGTGCAGAAAATGCAAGACAAAAAGAAAGCCATTATCAATCAGGCCATGGACACAAATTCCACGGCGGAGGTTGATTCAGGTGTTGAAAAGTGGAAGGTAAGGCCCAGATGTGATAACTTATTCTTTAGAGGCAATAATATTAACTAAATGATAGACATTGAAAAGCATACTAGAATAGATAGGTAGATATGTCAATTTGTAGATAAAACACCGAGTTTAAATGTGTCAGAGGGTGCATGCAATTAGGGGTGGATTACAAGAGGAGAATGTAAGGCCGGGCCGAGAATTCCACCAAATTTGGTGGAATTTGGTCGTCGCCCATTTTCTGTGCTTCGTAGTCTGACCAGACCCTCTCAACACAATCCTCTCCTGATCCACTGCAATTAACAGCTAGACTGTGGGGGAAATGATATTCTTGATGCGTGTGGAATAATCTAGCAGAAAGAATCTGTGCCCCTTCATAAATTTTCCACAAGCGCCTTTGCAGACTCCCTATCATTACGAATCCGCCTAGTCTCTTCGACAAGCTCGTCCCAGGTTTTCCCCAACCATTGGTGGATGTCTTTTGCTCCTTTCTCGTCGCGTATGCGCTTTCCTGGATACCCTTTGCTTGCCTGCTGGTCTGCTTCTGGGTCTGCACCCATTAGGAGGAGGTATCTGCTCATTTCAGCACCCTTCAAAGACGTGTTTCTTGCAGCATATTGAAGTGCGGTAATATAACCATCAGAGAGTCGGTAGTTGATGGAGGCCCCTTGATCAAGTAAAAATTTTGCCAAGGTAATCGAACAGCTATGCTGAGCTACATTCTTCAGAGCCACGCTGTTCCAGTCGCCATTTAATGCGAAGACAGCCTTAGTGCTCATCCACATACACAGCAGTTGCTGATCTCCAGTCAAATGTGACGCGGCAGCTCGCATAATTGGACCGCTCTTCAGCGAGCTGGAAATGAAAGGTCCTAGATGTTGAACATTGTTCATCTTCACCAAACACTTCGCAAGCCACTTAGAGACAAGTTGTGTTCCTTCGAGCCAATCGCTGGCCACAATCTTGCAGAAAAAGTTGGAAGAAGACTCTGCGTTCTTACGCATGTAGATAGGTCGCGGGATTTTGTCTCTTTCCGATAGAAGAAATTCCAGAGTACTTTTGTTGTAGCCCCGTACTGACTCCATGATACACGATTCCCAAGAATCACTCGCGAAACCTGCAAGATCAACTAGAATCTTGAGCATGGCACCTGAAGCTGCAAAGGCGGCGAGACTTCGGAGATTCGACAGAGTTTCACCAAACTCGGGCGGGGGTTAGGAAGACAGATAGCACCTGTTGAACGGTTTCTATCTGGTTATTTTGGACCAAGCTAGGGAGCAGGGCTTCGATTTCGTGTTGAGAGGGGTCCCCAAAATGGGATGTGGCTTCTGACGCAGCATTTATATGAGCTTCCTTGAAATGGTTATCCCGTTGCTTCTTTGATAAAAAGCCGATGTGGGCAAATTCGCAGCCGGCAACGTTGCATTTAAGAGACTGGCCATGCCGACTTTCATGACTCCTTCTTGTAGAGCGCTTTGTGAAGCCATGTTGTGAAAAATCGCACAGTGGGAACATGCATTTGAACGGTCGGGGCCCGTAGTGGCGCAGGATATTGGCGCAGCTCTCATGGCAGCCAGACTTGCCGGGGCTGGATGGCTGAATGGCTGAATTACAAAGCGCTTTTTCGAGTGCATGGCGGATTTCTTGAGACACATCAAATAGCATGAGAGGGTCTTTTTTGTTTTTGTGCAAATCTAGTTGATTAATCATATTAGTAAGTATCATCTCTGGCCGAGGTCTTCAGTCATGGGAAGAATATGATCGCACCTCTATTTGTCTTCCCGGTGAAAAGAAAGGATGAATTGCGGAATCGTGAGATTCTGCAGAGCAGTGCATACAACTGGGGCTGTTCTTCCTTTATCGATTGGAAAACAGTTTCAATGTCGCTTTTGTCCTCGTCATCTTCGATTTCGTTTCCGTCATCTTCGACATCGTTCCCGTCCTCGATTCCCCTGATTTCCGAGAGCATATTCATGGAATTTATCAGACTGGCAGATGGATTCCTTGTCTTTACCAACCGGAAATACTGACAAACCAACTCGAACCACATTCGATTTGAAAAGGCATGGAAGCTGTATTGACCTGAAGATACCTTATCAGCACGCTCTTCGTAAGGCAACTTGAGATCATGATGATGTTGGCATAAATAGTGAATGCATTGGGTAGCTAGATCCAGCGTGCTTTGTTCGATGCCGATTAGCTGTGCGCCGATGTGAGGGCTGTAAATGTATCTTAATGACAGTTAGCAAACGCCAAACAAGTCGGCATATGTTTCTTACTCTTTTGCTGTGAAGTGAACAAAGCGTATTTCATGATCCACAACCTCCACAATTGGGCCAATAACACCAACAACATCAAGATATCCCACTGCAGCAAAGACTTGGTTCTGGTCACCAGGCTTTACAAGAAGTGCCTGCTGGGCCTCCTCGACAGTGAAGGGGGACGAGGTACAGGCGATCCATCCCAGTAGTCTCCACGCTTGCTTTGCGCTGCGGCTGTCCTTGTTTTGTGCCAAGCGATCGATTATGCGACGATACCTGTATAAAGTTAGTCAACTGTAGTTCACCGCATGACTTAGGTGTGGCGTCTTACGCATCATCAAGGTTCTCTGGGAGAACTTGCAGCTGTTCTTGCATTTCCGACAAGTCATACATGGCATGGAACATATCCATAATGAGCCGAGCATAGAGAAACATGCCATTCGCACGCTTTGCTACTGGCTGTAAGATGCTTGTGATTTCTTTTTGTGTCCACGGCGCAACGTTGTGTCTTCTAAAGTAGTCTTGACTGCGTTGACTAACGTAGTCATAGATGCTACCCTCATTGCATTTGTTCACTTGAATTGTGACTGCCTTACTTAGATTCCGGACTAGATCAGCTTCGGGCCGGCCACTGAACGCTATTCGCAGACCTTGACAGCTCTTGGCAATCCGAAAAAGTTCAGTGACCAGTCTGCCACGCTCTATTTCACTGATCTCATCAATGCCGTCAATGATGAAATATGCACAACCAACATAGAGAAGAAGGGAGGCCAGGACATTGCCTGCGGCAGAAAGATCCATTAGATCTTCATCGCCCAATCCACATACAATAGCGATGAGGTCTTCGTCTCTCCCGACAAGTTGAAAGAGAAGTGACTGGATTGTTGACAACGCTGAAGTCTTAGCATCTCGGTATGTCAGGAATGCAAAGGCCGTCTTCGCCCTGTATTTTTCTCTTAAGTGGCTGACAATTTTGCTCGAGAGAACTGTTTTTCCTGTGTGCGATTTAGCCAAAATTAGACATGTTTCGATTGAGATAATACCTACCCGCGCCTGGAATTCCGTTCACCCACAAAATTTGGCTGTCCTCTCGCAAAGAATGGACCCATTCCTCAAAGACCTTGGTTGTGAAGAACCAGTGCATAGAATCTTGAAAAGGACGGCCACGAAGTTCATTGAGGGCGTTGTTATAGTTGCAAGGGCCAATAGACGCCACAATGCCACTGAACTTTAGCTGGCGATTGTTCTTTGCCTTCGCGTCGAACTTCTCAATAGCATATTTTCGAAACTCGTATTCTTCTTGAATGTCTTTCACGTGTATCTCTCTCTTCAAAAGCCGTATGAGCCGTTCCATGTGGCTTTTGATTTCCACAATGTTCGCGTGGTGCTTAGGCCACAAGCGGTCGAAAACTTTCTCCCAGTCTATGCAATGGTTAGAAAAACAACAAAATGCATCATTTTGAGATGATACACACTGTTATGGTAGAATGACTTCAAGACTTCGTGATAGAAGTTCAGAAGATCCCCGAAAAAGAGGACTAGAATATCTTCCGTCTCCGTGCCTCGATCGCATATTGCTGAGAAATCGGGTATTGAACGCCCTACCTCAGCAGTAGCACTGACGAGCGAATCAAAAGCTTTATCCAGCATAGCCGCTCTTTGCAAGAGAAATGCAACTGGTCCCCAGAGACATGCAATGATATCGCGACTCTCATGAATGTTATCACTGATGATGCCATCGTATGTCTCCAAGCGCGTCAAAAATATTGCTATACTGTTCAGGTTTCGAAGTCCGCTGTGCTCGTGCTGCTCGGCCTGGATGTTTTCTGCGATTTCGTATAGATCGTTGAGGGTTCTTGTCTCTAGGATCTCGCTCAGAGGTACCGACTTGGGAAGGCTGTCTTTGAACACTCGTGCTGCTTTCTCGAGTTCGGATTGAAGGGTATTTATGGGAGTGGCCATGCCAGGAGGTGGCTTATCGTTGTCTGCTCCATTGCGCTGGTCCAGCTGAATAAGTCTGTCGGGGAGTGATGGACAGAGGGAGACTGGCAATAGTCTCCACAGGTCTCTGACGCTCTGGAGCGCTAAATTATCTATACCAGATCCATCCCCGGGCTGCTGTGTCTCTGGTTCTTTTCTCAGTACTTTGAATAGCGCCTTCATCATTCCGATAGCTGTCTCCGACAGCTCATAGAAAGCATCGGAACTTCTGTCCATTCTCAGAATAAAGACGTCGCCCCATTGCTCAAAAAGTGTCCACGCTTCTGATCTTCCAGGGTCGCAGACCTTGGAAAACGTTTCTTGGGCAGAGCGAAAATGTTTCTGTAGACTGATGGCTGCCAAGCGCCAGTGGATATCCTTTGCACGAGGACGACTTTGCGGGTCAGGGTTTAGGGCGTCGAGAGATAGCTGAACGAGCTGAGCCGCTAGATCGTCAGAGAAATTGTCCCTCAGCATATTCATCCAAGCCACCACTTCGTTCTTGATGCCACCCAAAGGCTGATAAAAACCACTATCTTTGAATTGGGGAAGCCGTCCGGGTGTGAGCCGCTTCTCTTGAAACTCTTTGACTCCTTGTCTTCCTTTTAGCATGTAAGTAGTAACTTCGGCGACGAGACAGCCAAAAGCCCAAATATCGACGGCCCGATTGGCAGTCTGAGGTCTTTCCTCCATGTCGGTACACTCCGGAGCGATATAATCCCCAGCGTTCGACTTGAATGGCGTGTATGATAGAGCCTCCGCTGGCTTAAGATGGCCCAGCCCAAAGTCGGCTAAGATGAAGTTGTCGGGAGAAACGAGAATATTGGGCGGCCGAAAATCATGATGGTAGCCAATGGACTCAAAGTTGATGTCATGCTTGTCTTCGGTGAGACGAAGATTGTGTGTCTTTGACAGCGCTGATGCAAGTCCCGCGAGAGCCGAGAAATAGGTAAAATCCCACTGAAAATCTTGGTAATGGTCCTCTGCTTCTAGTAGCTTGCGGAGATCCATATCGAAGAATGGAAAGAGGAAACTGTGCTCTTCATGATACGTGTAGGATCCTAAAAAGGGGATAATGTTGGGATGTTGAAGTTGGTTTAGGAGTCGTAAACACATGGCTTCCCTTTTAGACTCTTCTGTTTCGCCCTTTACTTTGAGCCGTTTTCGTACCACTTGAACTTTCTCCGCCTAGGAAGGGATGGTGTTAGTTCCTGTACACGTTTCACACGTGTATCTTGTTCATGGCATGAGATTGGGGATACTTGCTCTTTTATCAACAAAGTTCTGCTGTGATGCCGAGATGGTCATCTTCTCTACGACACCAAACGCTCCCGTACCGATAGACTCAGCGGAAGTAAAAGGAAGAATCATTTTACTTTTCACTTCGTGATGATGGCTAGACATGCTCTCGGGGAAAACGTAGGGGTAGAATTTCCATTGCAGTTCGTTGGCGATGCGCCGACCACGGGATTTGCCAACAATATCCACTGCGTCAGTTTCGCTCAGCGGGAGTTGATCGTCGAGTTTGCCATGCTTCCGGAATTCTGTGATGTGGTCTTCCCAGTCATTTTCAATCAGCATTGCAAACACTCTCTTTCCTTTGGCATAGATCGTTTCCGCCAGCTTGATACGATCGTCCGGGCCGCAAGGCAGTTCTTCAACGGCAGCCTTGATAGCTGCGAGAGTGAATATTTCGTCGAGCTTGTCGACGGGAAGAAAAGAACGCTCGGAGAGCGGATAGACCAGACTTTCCTCTATCTGCTCCCTTAGAGAGCCGATACAGGAAGTGTCGAGCACAGTCGGTGGCATGGCCTATACGGATGAAAAGTGGGAGAGAAATCAAAACCTGCGTTTGGAGAATGCAGTTTGAAGATACTGACTGTTGAGACGATGCAACTGAAAAAGAGACCTGGAAGACGGAGGAGGCCTCTCTTTGGTGGTGCGGCAAGATCACACTAGCAAGAGAAAATTTTGCAAGCATCCCTCTGCTGTCATCATGCATTCAGGCCCAAAGCAGCCTGTGCACTTTTTCCTGCCCGAAGTGCACTTTTGCTATCGTGGCGGAGGGCTATATATATCAGCACACCACCGCGAGGGAAATGTCAGCAGGTGCGGCATCAATCTGCCTTGTGCCCCACCCCACACGCCCTCTGACTCCCGACGAGATGCCTGAGACGGCCATCACCTACCTCGAAGCCCGTTATATCCAACGCGCAAAGTTGAGCGCGTTACTACAGACGCTTTTCGGCCAGAGCTTCGGCGTCGTGGTGAGGCCTGTGTTTGAAATAGTGGTATACGTCGTTTGCTAATTGCCCTCTAGATCTCTGGCGATACAATAGCGGTGGAGGCGGCTAGAAAGCTCACAGAGGTAGGATGTTCGGTGACAAAAATTAATGACCTTGAAGGATCTGGTCCTAAATGAGCCGCAATAGGCCGAGCAAAATTCCGTATGTGTGAACAAATAAATGACCGACAGGGTTGGAAAGGGCTGAGGGTTTGCCTAAGTGCTTCTATTTGGGTCTGTGATTGCCGGCTCGGCTTGTGAGGGGTGCTTCTGCGGTAGAAATCGCATACGTGTTGTCTTTTGCCAATGCCACGTATTAGGCACAAATATCCGCTCGGTGTGGCGTTGCATTGGACCCTGGTAGGGTTACTACGAAATAGACAGCCTTACATTACCCCGATTTCACCCGGTAATCCTCCCTATGTACATGCTTCCTCCAAAACATTGTCTTATTTTGGTACAGTGCGCAATTAATAGTATGCCCCACGATAAACAACTCGCATACACGAGTTTTGCAGGCTAGTCTACGAGTGAGAGCATGAGAACTTGGGCTGTTAGTATGGGAGCGATTCCACGCGATTTGGCCGACCTTGGCCGTCTATGCCACGCAGCTCACCACCATGGTCTCGATCATTTATGGAAAACTTTCCACTCCAAGCTCCCAGACCTGTTTGTCGATGATACAGCTCAGTGCAAGGTTGGTGTGGCCACTGCAGACAGAGATGTCCACTGGGTATCATCGCCGGATGACTTGCGCACCTTTCTCGAAGGGGGAGATTCAACGTTAATGTATAAAAGACCTCTTTCTACGTCACTTATAAAATGCTTCGTCGCTAACAAAATCTTCGTTGAGCGTTCTCGGACGCTATACTTCATGGAGTAGATTGGACATTACCATCCATGCCTTCTCTGTGGTCTGCCATCTCGCTACAGTCACACCGTTCTTCTTACACTTTATAGTTGGGATGGGCCGGAAGTTCTCATCAAAGGATGAAGACTTCATGTCATGCTACAGCACATTCTCTCTAGAGAACAACAGCCTGTTCCCAAACCCTGAGAGCAATACTGAAACACAAGGCGATCCGTTCTGGGGTGAGTCTCATTTCCAAAACACCTGCTGCCAGTGACGGCATGCTAATGAGCTGTGGTATTCAGCAATATGCTACAATGTTCGCCACTTCGAACTTCATTCTCGTGACTTGGAAGATCCATGGTCTTGTCGCCAGTCGGCTCTTCACCACAGCTACTCGGTAACATCAAAGAAGTCAACCTGGGTCGTCATCCAGCCTCCTGAAGCATTCGATCTCAACGTAGATTCGTCGCCATATCCAATGTCCTTACATATACGATATCTCCACGCAGCACTCGCAAACTGGAGAGAGTATTTTGATTTCATAGCTCAAAAAATCAAGCCTCTTGTAAGTAACTTAATTTCCATAAATGTCCCCTGCTTAGCTGCCAAGCTGTCCTAACAACCATGGCTATTCTTGCCGTGGCTATTCACAGAATCAGCAAATAGAAATTCCAAACACGTATCAGAAGTTCCGGATTAGCTTCTCCCACGAGCAGTACCTTCACCGCCTCAGGAGACGGCTTCATCATGCCCGGAGCATTCTCATCAGCACACGAAACACGCTTAATGCTATTGCCGAGCATGAACGGGCCGTGATGAGAAAGCAGAAGCTCTGCTCTTCTGACCATTTTGCATTTCAGAGAGATATGCACAACCTTTCTCTTGAGGTAGATAATTATATCGAAACATCAGACAAGCTTCTGCGCATTTCAGATGACCTGAAGTTGATGGTACGGCTTCATTACGAAACTCGCATAGCATCTCTCTAACTTTGTATAGTATAACAATGTTCTAAATTTTCGTGGTCAAGAACTGCAACACGACACCAGCCTGAAGCTCGCACAGTTGGCACAGGCTGATGCAGCTGGGAAAAGGGACATGGCGACCTTGGCCGATCTCACATACAAGGATTCACAATCGATGCGCATCGCGACAGCCATTGCGATGTTCTATCTGCCCGTGAATCTGGTCATGGTGCGTATGCTAACCTTGTGTGGATTCTAAGACTCATGCCTTCTGGGTTCTAATCTTTAATAATTTTTCAAGGCCTTACTAACCTTTGGCCTACTTGAAATAGTCATTTTTCAGCAGTACATTTGTCTCGTATGAATCAACGGATGATGGGCAAACAAGCCACGGTTCCAGGATGCGAGTTCATAGCGAGATATGGATTGCAATAGTGGCTGCCGTTGTGCTTGCGATTAGCACCGTTTGTTGGTCTTGGTGGTGGAACCGGAAGGCTGATCGGAGGTTGAACAAGAAATATTCTTAACGTTTACAGATATACAAAGGTAGATGTGGCTTGTGAAGGTAATATGTAGTGTTTAACAGTTTAAATATGTTCAGCTTTTATTTCTAACTAGCTTGAACACACTAATGAATGCAAATGCGCTATACTGCAGCACGACTCGCTCTTGAAACAGAAGCCATATAAAACCGCCTCTTTGTCCTTTTGAAAATTTTCCATTTGCAGAAAGTAGAGAAGACTCATTTTTCAGGAAGGCTGCCGACACCGTCTCTGGGCTAACAGTATATATGTATTATCATGAGTGGATGTTGTGTAAATAAGCTTTAGTTAAAATCTGGTGCAAAATTCAAGTCAAACTTTAAGAAGCACTTGACGACCTGAACTCAAAGTTTGCAGTTTATTTGCCCTAGTCGTTACGAAGTAGGACATAATTAATCGGCAACAGTTGATCACGTGAGACAGATTGGTTTCCGTCAGCCATGAAATTACTCACGTCCCTCCTCGCGGTGAGAACTTTGGACAATCGTTGAAGACAGAAATAACTCTGGGGTACGAAGCGTTTGCATAGAGAACGTTGCTAGGACCGCGAAAACTATACAAAAAGAATTGTAGAGTTGTTAAATTTAAAAGTATGGGTAGAAAGATACAGGTTAGCTCTCCATTCCCTGACATCATGCAGCATGCAGAATCAACCTCAGGCGTGGCCCGAAATGACGTTGGATGGAGTCTGTGTCTGAAAATTCTGAAGTATTTAACGGCAAGGATGTAATCAAGCTTTTGATCTCTAGAGAACAAGCCGCCGCATTTCATATCAAAGGCTGTTTCGTTTCGGGAGGGACCTGTATATTCGGCGGAAGGCCATCTTCCCAAGTGTACACTGCCAGAGGTTCCTGTCTTCCTAGCCTTCTATTTTGCTTTATAATTGAGCCTTGATATTTTCCATGAAAACCTCCGCTCTAATCTGATTGTCATCGCGGGCGTCGAGCAACTCCTGCACGTTGAAAACAGCCGCAGAAGTCAAGCATTGTATGAGCTTACGCAAAGTGCTTAGCGCCTATACTGCCCTTAAAGGCGACATGGGATTGGCAGGGTGAAATTGATAGGATTCATCATTCATCACAGTACAAAGAAAGTTGTAGCGTGTATTCTTTGTCATTGTATACTACACGAATTGGTCGCATTGTCTTTGGAGTTGAATGTTCCAAAATGATGTCTGATTATTGTACATGGACTGAAATGGTTATTAGTTTAGATACAATTGCTTTAAGAAAAAGATGAATATGAATAGGAATTGTACAATAAACTGTTCGCTCATTACTCTCCTTGACTAACAAAATGAACATCGAATTGCTAAGGGATAGTTGTTCTAAGCATCTGAATGAACAATAGAGATTCCACTGAGTATAAAAGGAAGTGTTTCCATCTCTAACTTGCAAATGAAGGAAGACAACCTCAAACCTGTGAGTGAATTTGAGCATCACAACACCAAGTGACAGACTCATCATACCACTCACACGCATTCTCCTTTACTCTCACACTCTCACACTCTTACATTCATCACTCACCCTCTTATCCCTTCTCTTATACCTCCTCTCATCTCATCTCTCATCCCTCCCCTCATCATTCATCTCATTCCTCCTCTCATTCCTCCTCTCACCCCCCTCTTATAACTCCTCTCATCTTATCCCGCATCTCCTCTCATCACTCATACATATCACCTTCGCAGCCTGTAGAACGGCGTAATGGCGCCGTTCTACTCCTTCGACTGGGAGAGGGCGCATCGGCTATGCTATGAACGAAACATTCAGCTTGTCCGGGCGAACCAACTAGGGTTGCTCCTAAGGCCCAATGACAACGTCTCAGACGACCCATGGAATATGTATGGTGAACTCTTCCATGGCCCTAGAATGAACTTGATGGCTGAAAAAATGTACAGGGTTATTTTGCGGCAACCGCTACCAGACGGATACAGCCTTATGCGCCCGTTCATGCCGGGGAACCGAACCAGTTACCTGTCGACGAGGAACCGGCGGGACTTGAGCAACAAGCAGCGGCTGATTCCACAGTTGGCAACGGGGAACACGGACGAGGACGAGGCCGAACTGGACGAAGTCATTGGCGCATTCATGGATAGCCTCGACAAGATAACGCACGAGGAGGCCTCGAAGGACCCGCAGTGGTTCCCAGAGTACCGTGAGCCGGAGGACATATGGGGGCAGATGCACTCTCTGCCGGCGGATCTACGCCAAGACGCAAAGCATATTCTGCTACAGATGGGCCTCTTGGGCCTCCTGTACAGTTCTTTGCCGCTGTCGGACGCGGTGTGGAACCAGCTGGCGACGACAGAGACGTCACCGCTGGTGGAGCTGCTGGTGGAGCTGGACGTCGATGTGGACACGAGCGACTCGGGCGGCTTTGACCGCGCAACGGCGTCGGCCTGGGCGCAACGCCGCGGGACGGACCCGTTCGCCAACCGGAGCGGTGTGGCACCCCTGACGATGGACGACGTGTCCGCTCTGGCCTACGCCGAGCCGGTGCGCCAGGGCGTCGCGGGCCTGATCATTGTGCTCCTGACAGCGAAGTGCGGCGACACTGAAATCATGGCCGAGCTGTCGGACATGTTTACAGAGTCGCCGTTTCGGGCACCGCCGCTGCTACGGGCGGATCCCGAGGAGCGCGACTTGCGCGAGGAGATGTGGGTGTTTCTTCGGAAGATGGTGACGGCGGCCTATGAGGCGGCGGTCCAGCACGGCGACGAGACGGACGAGGAGACGGTGGACGCGCAGACGGCCCAGCGCGGCCTGCGGGCGTACAACGTCCTCCGCCCCGGAAAGAAGGCAACGGCTGGACTCTGGCTGCTGCGTCTGCTGCTGCTGAACTGGGCGATGAAGCCGGATGGTGAGCAGAGACAGCCTGCTCCCGAGGCTGAGCCAGTTGTAGAGGCGACACAGCCTGGTCCCCATGTCGAACCGGTTGGCGAGGCGGCACAGGAAGTTATTCCCCAGGCGGAGCCAGTGATGGCCGCGGCCGAGGTACAGGAAGAGCTTTATGGTGATGAAGAGTGGTTTGCTGACGGCGAGGCAGATGACGATGACGCGCCCACTGTGGCCATGCCTGCAGACCCGCCTCTGTTCGCGCCTCTGGCCACGCGCAATCCGGACGACAGCAGCGACACAGACGCGGACAACAGCCGTCTGCGTCTGCGGTACCGTCATTCTGCCCCAGAGCCCGAGAGCGAGCCTGAGAGCGAGCCCGAGGTCAACGAAAATTCTCCTCCCGTCCAGAACAACAACAACAACAACAACAACCTGAACCCGCTGCAGCGCGATTCGGATGCAGACGATGATGACACGGTCGCTCAGCGGTATGGCCGCGGCCCGTTTCTCTATGTTGGCACGAATCGGGCCGGCCGGGATCCGTCAGACTTCTTTCCCCGGCGCCCGGCCAACTGGTCGCGCACCGAGGGCATCGTGTTCGGCCGCGTGCACACGTTCACGGCCCACTTCAACACCAACAGCCGCCTGGTTAATCTGAACGGGCCGTCCTGGGCGGACAGCGACACCGAAGCCGCCCGCACCGGCCAGATCTCGCTGCAGCCGCGCCAGGCAAGACCGACGCTTGTGCACATCTGCCTCGGACTGGGCCACTCCTTCGGCCTCAACCCGCCGCGCCGTCTGGCGCTGCCGGCCGGCTTCGAAGAGCACCCGCTCTTTGCCATCCGCACCAGCATCCAGCACCAGACCATCAACCTCAACGGCCCGGAGCCGCTGCCCGTGCCCGAGGTCAGCACACTGCTCGCCCTCGCCGGCCGCAGCCACGACGAGGACATGACGCTGGACGATCTTCGCCGCGTCGTCACCCGCTACGGCCAGCTGCACGGCTACCCGACCCTGCACCTCGGCGTCTTGCGCGACAACTGCGCCCCCGTGGTGCCATCGCAGCTCCGATCCGGCACGTCCGACTTCTACATCTGGATCTACTACGACTCGAGCACGCGCCTCGTGGCGACCCAGACCGACACCCGCCGCCGCTACCACCGCGTGCGCCACCGCTACATGGCTCTCGCCCGGGGCGGACCGGGCACCGGCAACGGCCGCGCCAGCCATTACATGCTGGCCGTCCGGCAGGGCTTCTACCGCGTCTGGGAAGTCTAAGGAGAGAAAGTTGACCATGGTATGACAGTGAGGCACACAGCCCAGCAGGTGAGCCCAGCAGGAGATTGCACATTTCATTTTTCTTTAACAGAGTAACAAAGAGTAACAAAGACCAGAGAATGCAAACATTTCTTTACAACATTTCATCATTTCAAAAAACGCACAATGAATACTAATCCAGTCTAGCCTCAAATCCAACCTCAGAATCACGTGGAACACGTTGAACAGTCCTTTGTCACTGATTTTCATTCCGCAAACATCCAAAGTACACTACGGTGTTCTGAAAGTAAAGCAATCCGTAAATTGTAACAGCTGAAAAAAGAATCAAAAGAATAACGTGGAGAAACTTGACGCTAAAACAAAACCCATTGCTTAGTCATCACGCATCATCCTGATATCACAACTGAACAGATCCAAACCATCACAACGCAGCCTCGCACATCATCCGCTCCGCGCCCATCCGACGCCGTGTGGCCAGCAGGCTGCCGATGCCAATCATGCGCATGGTGCCCTCGGCGCTTTCGCGGGTCAGCCGCGCCGCCTCGACGCTGTCCATGGCTTCGGCCAGCGTCGTGGGCCGCTGCAGGATGCTGGCAAAGGCGTCGATGCCCACGGCGTAGTTGGCCCGGGCCCCGGGGCCGATGGTGCCGGCCAGCGCCACCACCGGCAGGCCAGCCTGCTTGGCCCGCATGGCCACCTCGGCGGGCACCTTGCCCTGCGGCGTCTGGTCGTCGAGGCCGCCCTCGGCCGTCACCACGAGGTCACAGTCGTCAAACAGCGTGTCCAGCGCCACGTATTCGGCCACCACCGCGTACCGCGGCCGCAGCCGCGCCCCGATGAGCCGCAGCCCCGTGCCGAGACCCCCCGAGGCCCCGCCCCCGGCGGCCGCTCCGACCGACGCCGCGTCGTCTGCGCCTAGATGAGGGGCCGCCGCTGCCGCCACGGCGTCCATGCAGGCGGCCAGATGCTCAATCTGGGCTGTTGATGCGCCCTTTTGCCGGCCAAACACGCGCGCCACGCCGCGCGGCCCGCAGAGCACGTTGGTCCAGCTGACGGCAGCCTCGATGGACGGCGCCCCGGGGCCCTGGAGCCGCCGGTCCAGCCCGGTCAGGTCGATGGCGGCCAGTCCGGCCAGCCCGTCACCGCCCTGTGCTGTCGGCAGCACGTGGCCTTGGCCGTCCAGCAGCCGCGCGCCCAGCGCCTGCAGCATGCCGGCACCGCCGTCGCAGGTGCCCGAGTCGCCGCAGCCCACAACGATGCGGTCGGCGCCGGCATCCAGGGCTGCGCGCAGCAGCTCGCCCACGCCGTACGTCGTTGTGGCGCCGGCGTTGCGCTGGTGTGGCGGCACCAGGCTCAGACCGGCCGCCGCCGCCATCTCGATCACGGCCGTCGTCTGGGCACACGTGGTCGGTCCCCGCGGCCCCAATATACCAAAGAAACTCTCGACGGGCACGCCTGTCGGACCGGTGACCCGGATCGGGTGCAGCGTGCCGCCGGTGACCTCGACCAGGGTCTTGGTGAAACCCTCGCCGCCGTCGACGAGGGGCACCTTGCGCACCGTAGCGTTGGGCAGGACGGTCAGAATGCCCGCCTCGATGCAGTCGGCCGCTGTCTGCGGCTGCAGGCTGCCCTTGAACCCAGACGGGCACACGAGGATCCGAAGACCAGGAGGGGATGGGTAGGCATGCATGTTTGACTTATAAGGTAGTGTAGCGAAGGTGGAATAGGAAAGAGTCAACTGGCAAAGTGTGACGAGTGTATCTTGTGTGAAATGCTGAAATATAAAAAGAACAAGAGAACGTGCGGATCGCCTTTATATGGTTGTAAAGAAGATCTTAGGGCTGTCGGGCCGTTGTAAGCGGCCGTTCTTTAGCAAGAGCAAAGATACGCGCAATACAAACTGTCCTATCACTGCCTCACTGCGCCTCTGCTCATCTCCCGAGCTTAAAAAAATTCAAACATTTTTACACGGCTTGTTATTCGACTATCAGCCTCTTCTTTCTTTTGTTCTTTTGAAACACCTTTTTTTACCGTTCAATCGGCCGCCTTTCCGACCATTGTCTATTTTCATCCCTAGTCCAATCTCTATCCCGGGCGATGGGTATTAATTCTACATCCGCGCAAAAACCAAGATGTCAAGACATTTAGCAAAAGGTAAAGGGGGCAGTGAAGAAAGGGAAGTTGCTCGTGTGACCGCCTCTCACAGGTTGACTCTGGCCATCGCATGCGACAGCATCGAAAGAGACGACGCGTAATCGGAACACCCATCGTATTCTCTGGGCCAATCCGCGCTCTGCTGTTGTGTACAAATCTCGTATCGTGGTCAAATCCTCTGCCAAGACTGTTGTCGATTGCGGTGACGAGTCCCCCTGTCTCCCAGCTGAAAAAAAAAAGGGCGCGCCACAATAGCCTCCCCCGGAGCGGACGGGGCCTTGGCCCCACCCAGCGATTATTCTACTGCTGCGGTGTGCCAAGTGCCGAAGACCAAGACGCCGTTAGCGGCATCGAACAGCTGTTTCACCCTGTATTCGCCAATCATGCCGGCCCTTGGCATCCACTAAACGCTCCAAGCACCGCCATCCACGCACAGCGCCACAACGGCCAAGGCTGGCTAAGGACAAGAGGAAAAAACAACGACCGGCACAGAAACAATGGAGAGAGAAAAGGTCAAGGTTCCAAGACGCGCCCAAGACGAGCCCAAGAGATCACCAAGACATTCCAAGACGTGCCAACTGCGCCGGTTCTATTTTCAACCCTGGAATGAGCTTTGCTGGCAAGTGGCAGGGGAGACGGCGCGAGGCATTCACAGATGCCATCACGCGAGCAGAATGAACTTGCTCAGTACGAGTTTGGGCATCCTCCGTGGAAGCGGAACTGACAAGCCGCATTGCGACGAGTGGCCGGTTGGGGCAGTGCCTGCAGGCCCGACGACCGCTGATCTCGGGGCTGGGTTTCGGGCTCCTCATTCTTTTTTTGTTCTTCTTTTTTCTTTTTCTTTTTCTTTTTCTGGCGTGCTTTTATTTCCGCCCTTTAATTAGATTCTTCTACTGCAAGAGCCGGCGTGTATCGACGGTCTTATATAACATGTGCCGGATGAAGTTGCTCGAAATAAAACCATGTTTGCCCTTGTCTATCGCTTTTAAGCCTTTTTTCTCACGCTCGTTTTATCAGACGGTTACTGTAACATTGCATGCGGATGCGACGGTATTGCTGCATACGCTCCCTCTTGTCTCAACTACACCAACATGCACACTCGCCAGCACGACGCGAACCTGCCTGAGGATGGCGCTCATAACGTCCAGCCAAACGAGACATCCTCCCTTGATGACTTGGAGTGCGGCAGACTCTTTCCCGAGTCGGACTCGGACACCACTACCAAGGAGGCGTCGACTCCGGCCGAGGATCACGACAGCAACTTGGCAAGTCTCTTGCCATTCTCTGCACGTGATCACCACTAATACTTTGTTGCAGGTCACCTGGGACTCCCCAGAGGACCCGGCCAACCCGCGCAACTGGCCCAAGAGAAAGAAATGGATCGCCACCGTCCTCGTGTCATGCTTCACCTTTATCTCGCCCGTCTCGTCCACCATGCTGGCCCCTGCCCTCGACACTCTGGCCGCCGAGTTCCATATCCAGTCGTCCACCGAGACCTACCTCCTCATGTCCATCTTTTTGCTCGCCTATGCCGTCGGGCCCTTCATCCTCGGACCCCTGTCCGAAATGTACGGCCGCGTCATTGTGCTGCAGTGCGCCAACCTCGTCTTCCTCCTCTTCAACACCGTTGCCGGCTGGTCCAGCAACAAGCATATGATGCTGGCCTTTCGTTTTCTCAGCGGCCTCGGCGGCAGCGCACCTCAGGCGGTAATGACCCACCCCCACTCTCTCTTACTCCCCTACCACAGTGACTCTGTGCTAACTCGGCTCGACTCACAGCTCGGCGGAGGCGTCCTCAGCGACTGCTGGCACGCCGAAGAGCGCGGCACCGCCCAATCCGTCTATTCCTTGGCCCCGTTTCTGGGCCCGGCCGTAGGACCCATTGGTACGTGTCCCCCCTGACCGTCTTCCTCCTCTTCTGCTCACACCTGCCTCTTCAGCCGCTGGCTACCTCACTCAGCACCTCAGCTGGCACTGGATCTTCTGGACCGTCAGCATCGCCGACTGCGTCGTCCAGATCCTCGCCTTTCTCTTCTTGCCCGAGACCTTTGCCCCCAAGATTCTGCTGCTCAAAGCCCGCAAGCTGCGCAAGCAGACCGGCAACCAGTCCCTGCGGACCGAGCACGAGCGGCCCGACCACACCTTTTGGCACACCCTGCGCATCAACCTCGTCCGGCCCTTCCGCATGCTCTTCACCCAGCCTGCTCTGCAGCTCACCGCTCTGTACCGCGCCTATCTCTACGGGCTCATGTATCTTGTGTACGTTCTTCTATCCTTCTTTTTGCTTCGTCGCTGACCTCCAGCCTCGCCTCTTTCCCCCTCGTCTGGTCCGGTCAGTACGGCATGAAGCCTGGCCCGGCCAGTCTCAACTACATATCACTCGGCGTCGGTTTTATCATCGGCCTGCAGATCTCAGGCCCGCTGATCGACAAGGTACGTCGCCCACGTGTTTTATACCTCGTTAATTCCTCGACTGACACACCCCCACCAGGTCTATGCCATACTCCAGCGCAAGTACGCACATCCCGGCCGCCCCGAGTTCCGCGTGCCACTCATGTACCCCACCGCCATCATCGTCCCCGTCGGCCTCGTCATCTACGGCGTCGCCGCTCACTACCGCGTCCACTGGATCGTCCCCAACATCGGCGCCGCCATCTTTGCCGGCGGCCTCATCCTCTCCTTCCAATGCGTCCAGACCTACACCATCGACACATACGAGCGCTATGCCGCCAGCGCCACCGGCGCTGCCGCCTTTGTGCGCACCATGGCCGGCTTCAGCTTTCCCCTCTTTGCGACCAAGCTGTACGCCTCCCTCGGCCTGGCCCTGGGCAACGGCGTCCTCGCCAGCATGGCCTTTGTCTCGGGCCTCATCGTGCCCGCGGTCATGTGGAAGTACGGCGCCTGGCTGCGCGGCCGGAGCCAATATTGTGTCGGTTGAACATGGTCATTGTCTCTTATCTCTTGTCTCTTGTCACGAGTTACGATTACGTATTATCATAGACTGAATAGATTTTGATGCCCATAGTACGAGACTGATAATGTTGGAGTGCAGCTCTTGTTGCTTGCCTGTATTACTTGATGTTGGAATTCATGGTCGACATGGGTCAAATCCTATAACTGCCTGTGTTGTAAAGTCTGTCTAAAAAGACATCCAACAACTACATGCTTATCAATCACAATCTTGTTCAAGAATGCCTTTACGACACGTCTACTTTAACAAAGAGAACAAAGAGAGCTTTATCGAAGCCGCGATACAGCTTAAAATAGAAAACGAGATGTGACAACAAATACCTAAAATGCTCGCGCTGTCTGACCAAAGCGTCTAGTGCTGCTATCCGGTGAATCAGTCTTATGATCTGACCAATCCTCGGCAAGCTGCTAATATGCCCACTGATTTGGGGAAACGAGCTACAATGTTGTTGATGCGGATTTGACGGCGTGCTGTTCCAGCCGATCTACGGCTGTACAGCCACGTCGACCAGTATCCTCTGATGGACGATGTCCATCGAGTCCGTCGACTTCTTAAACATGCCAACGGATGCACTTACATCTCCCTGAGCCCAGATCATTGATTAATGTCGTCCGTAAAGTAGACCTGCGACCAAGTAGGTAGGCCACGGCTTAGAACGTTACCAACCTCGTCCCCCACACTGACACAAGTTCCTCTACAATGCTCTTCCGCCTTTATCCACCTCAGTTACGCTTCGCCAAATGCTGGGGAGTGGAACACGGAGTACTTATACAGCTGCATCAGCCTGGTGCCAACGACTGATCCCCTGGCAGATATTGTTTTGGAAAAGCGTGTTGATTGAACGCGAAAGAGTGATCGTAGAGGTGAACAAGACAGGTACTGTTCTGGATCTATGCAAATCGGGTTACAAACAGGTGCGATGTAAGCCGCACGCTTTACAACGAGTGACTGAAAACCAGGAGTAGCTTCTCCGCGAGTTCCGGCAAGGTCATAGAGCAGCTTCATTGCCAAATGCTGGTGTCCTATGATCGACATACTGATCTTTTAAACCATTTTCAGATACAATCTGTCGGTGGGTTTGCCATTCTACCGCTATTGGCAAGGGAGCAAATGTGAAAATCAGAAAATGGGCTAGTATGGGAGATGGAATACCGTAAAAGCACGACAGTTGTAGGGTTGTCCCTAGATTAGCCACGGGTGGGAATATTGTAAGGCTGGAAGACGGCCAGCGATCGTGTAGGACGCATGGCTGGACAACTAACCTGTGAATTCGAGCAAGAAGACCAAGAGCTAGCAAGAGCAGTGTTTAGGATTACAGCTTTGTGACGTCGCCAAGGAGTACGAAGTGGAAAAAGAGTGTGCCGGTGGCAACATCGATGTGCTGATTCACGCGGCAGCGACTATGGGACCCAAAAAATCGCGACCGGCGCCGACGGCCCTGCATTCCTCGGTACCATCCAGGACAACCTAGTCTGTGCATTCCATGCGGCCCCAAACGCTGTGACCATCTCCATTACTTGGACCTAATCGTCCTTCACACGCAGCCGGACGTCATTCTCAGAGATGAGCCTGTTCGTTTGCGGAGCAGCAAGCTTTAAAACATCCAGATCGACGATGATCGGCGAGCGATGCTCACCTACGAAATGGCAGGGTTAGCTTTGACATCTCTGTCGGCAGGCTTGAATGTGCGCTGCCAGCCGACAGATGTCGTTTCACGTGACACTGTCTCTCGTTTGACACTTTAACATGAAGAAGTTTGCTAAATCCACCGACTTAATTCACGCTTTGGGCGAGGTAAAAAAGACAGCAGAAAAGGATGGGACACGGAATAATACTGAACAAAAACAATGACACTAAGCAGACAACATGCCGCAGATTAGAAAATAAATCGGGCCTATTAGCATGCCGAGTGTCGTGATTAATATAAAAGGCTGTAGCGACAGACCCAACAGGTATCATTATGCGCCCAAGCCTGCCAACTACTCTACGCTTGGTGGCTGCGATTGAGGTGCTGCCGCCGAAAAGGGCCCCAGTTCATCGTCAACTAAGTGCGCTGCCTGTGCCTAAGCTTAACAAGCTTAGCGAGAGTTTTAAGGTAGTGGGCTTGACGTTGGACGCGTCGCACGCGCAGAGAAAACCGGGCGCGAGATTTGGTCACCTGATTGTATCTGGCCAAGACGGATAGCGACTGCGTTTAGCATAAGGTTAATTATGCAAGCCCTGCAAGGGACCTCTCGGCCTGTACATTGGATGGATTGTGCCACCTTGGCGGTCTTGTCACTCAGTCCGGTGCCAACATGCATGCATAGAGGCGGGTAGAACGCAACGGGAAAAGAGCGACGGACAACCGGACGTTCAGCTGAATTGTTTGCTGTCGTGGGATTGGGAAAATACGACACATGTCGTTTCAATACGAGCGGTAGGGCCACATATCCAACCAATGAAACAGTCCGGCGTTTTACGGGCTCCCTCATTTCCCAAACCGCTTCCCTTCAAACCCCTTTTCTTCTCAACGCTCTCCACATGCTTTTTTTTCCTGTTGTCGGGTAAATATCCCGGTCTCCCCACAAGCCAAGCCATCTATCCAAACAGTTTCTGTGTCTCTATCTCTATCAAGTCACATCTCGCCACCCAAAAAGAACGTCTCGCGGCCTTATTGTTTCTCTGTCGGAAGCTCCACTGGTCTAGGCCCAAAGCACTGAAGCGGGGTCGACGGCTCAGCCTCCACCCTTTCCTGCCGTCAGCCCTGATAAAAAAGCACAACTCTCAGCGCTGCGGCACGAGAGAGGCACAGCGCGGTCGCAAGAGGCTTTGGACGAGCATGGCCAGTGTAGAACAGTCAACATAAAGCTTACGGTTTCGCCAAGAGGCCTCCCTCTGCTGTCTTGCTGGGCGTCTTATTGTAGCGCAGGCGGATAAAAAGGCACATCAGCCCTACCGTCTTGGCGATTTAAGCTTGGCCAAGTGTGTGCTTTGAACGAGGCCACGACCGATTCAGGTGAGTTGCCATTCTATTCCAGGCTGTTGACCTCACGGGATACTGACGCTGCCTAGACACGATGCCGTCAAAGAGGATAAAGCTGTGGTTGGGCTTGCTGTGGCTGGCAGGCGTGCGCGGCGAGGGGTCGAGCAGCGACTACCCGCTGACGACAGACAGCAACTGCACGTGCTTCCAGACGAACAGCACGACGGCCAACTTTTTTGCGCACCACAGCTTCTTTGACTTCCGGTCGATGGCCGAGTACGCGGCGACGCCGGCGGTGCTGAACGGGAGCACGGCGAACGCGGAGGCGACGGCGACGAATGCGTACTTCCAGTCGGACGCGTTCACGAGCATGTGGGCGCTGCAGAGCTGGGACAACGGGCAGCTGATGCAGCTCAACAACTCGGACGTGTCGGGCAGCGACGGGACGCTGCTGATGGTCAACTCGCCCAACAACATTTACATTGAGCGGGACACGAGCGCCGGGGCGGGGGCCAACGCGACGTACATGGTGATGCGGACGGTGCGGCTGGCGGACCGGCTGCAGACGGCGGCCGAGATGGAGTCGACATCGTCGGGGTTCCGGTACCTGTCGGTGCGCATGCAGGCGCGCACGGTGGGCGGCACGGGGGCCATCACGGCCATGTTCACGTACCGGGCGGGCACGGGGGACACGGTGGAAAAGGTGCAGGAGGCGGACCTCGAGATCCGCACGCGGGATCCGGCGACGCAGGTGCAGTTCACCAACCAGCCGTCGTGGGACGCAGACGGCGAGATTGCCCAGGCGACGCGCAACGTGTCGATGCCCGACAGCGGCCTCTGGAGCGACTGGGCCACGTACCGGATGGACTGGACGCCCGGGTCGACATCGTGGTACGTCAACGGGGACCTGGCGTCGACCATTACCTTCCAGGCGCCGCGCGACCCGTCGCAGGTCGTGTTCAACAGCTGGAGCGACGGCGGCACCTGGAGCGGCAACATGTCCTACAACGCGTCTGCCTTTTTGCAGATCCGCTGGATCGAGATGGTCTTCAACAACACCGACAAGACCTACAAATCGTCGGCCCGCCACTGCTCCAACCTCTGCAGCATCGACGAGACCTCCGTCACGGGCACGCCCGTCCTCCTCGCCAGCATCGGCGGGCGTCTGCAGCCGCCGTGGTTGCTCCTGTTCACGACGTGTGTCGCGCTGGGCTTTGCACTCTAGCCCCACAAGGCAGGGCACCGGCGGAATCGGAATCGGTGGAACGGCAGGATTACATAGAAGTATTGAGAGGCCATGGAGGCATCGGGACTTTGGGGCCAACAAGAGCCGGCAGGACCAACCCGTTTCAGCACTCCAGTGCCGGGCGGACGTGGGAATGGCTGCGGCGGCTGTGCGGCGGGGACGCGCTGCAGGTTCCAGAACGACTGCTACTCACGGTGCCTATGAAGGGGGGGACAGACGAGAAGTGGGCCAGATTATCTTACAAGCGTCGAGCGTCATGATTGGTTTATGCTTGCTTTCTTATCAAACTCTCGTTATTTGATTTGTCCATCTCTGTCCCTATCTCATGGAAGCCGGGAGAACAGCCAGAGAAGGCCTCAACGCGTCCAGTTTGTGTGACGTCGGGGTCTCTGTGCCTGCGGCTGTCCCTGAAGCCTCCCCAAGCCTCCCAAGCCTCTAGAGGCGGTGCCTCCCGATCGGCAGAGCGTCCTTAGTCATGCTAGCGGCCTTGGACAGCAGCCCTAGTGGCTGATCGTGGCAATGTTTTTAGAGTACTTTGGGAAAAGGGTCATCGGCGGGTCGCGTTACGTAAAACCCACCACAGGAAGTGGGTTGTTGTCGCCACACACGCAGTCTGTCGCTCTCGCCGCCTCCGTTCTTCGCCGGTTCTTATTTGCCCTCGGGTTTCTATTTGCCTCGCTGTTGAATAATGCGGAATGGGGGAGAGCGAGAGGCTCGGCCTAAGGAGTGTTGGTTGATCAGCAAAGCCGCGCGAAAATATTTTCACGGCTATTTCCGCTTTGTTAGTCAACCTCACAAAATGAAAGAATTCCATTCCAGCGTCCAGCTGGCTGTCCAGCTGCTTTTTTCTCTCGTCCTCTCTCCAGGCTCTCCGCCTCTCCATACCTGGTCATCCTGTCCTTCCCCGTCTCCCCATGATCCTGCGTCCTTTCCCCCAGGCTTTTACGCAACGACATCTGGGGCTATGAGGTCATCTGGCGAAAGAACCAATGGGGGCCCCACTCGATGCGTCGCATAGTACGAGGCATGACATTGGGAAATATGTTAGATCCGGGGCCTTGTTCCATTTGGGCCTTCCTTAGAGGTTCCTTTTACGTTACTGTGACTAATGACACCGAACTAGGAAACCGCTATTAAACCGCGAGCAAATTTCTCTTTTTCTCTCCGTTTTCTCTCCCCATTCTTCCTCCCCTTCATCTCTAGACGATCTCCGCCATGGCCACTTCCCCCTTTGACAAGCACGCCCCTTCACTGTCGTCAGACGACAAGTCGGCCATGGCCAAGAGCGCGCTGGTGGCTCCGCCGTATGACCACTCCGGCGCCGGCGTCGGTGTCGGCCAGTTCTGGAAGAACGCCTCGCAGGAAGAGGGCCAGATCGAGACGGGCGACGCTGAGAAGCAAAAGATCGCCCTCGGCAACGCCAACTTCCACCGCCTCGGCTGGAAGCGGCTCGTCGTCGTCCTCATCGTCGAGGCCATCGCCCTCGGCAGCCTCAGCCTGCCCGCCGCCTTTGCCAAGCTCGGCATGGTCGCCGGCGTCATCTGCTGCGTTGGCCTCGGCCTCGTCGCCATGTACGCCAGCTACGTCGTCGGCCAGGTCAAGCTCAAGTACCCTCACGTCTCCCACTACGCCGACGCCGCCCGCCTTGTTGTCGGCCGCGTTGGCTACGAGATCATTGGCGTCATGTTTGCCCTCCAGCTCATCTTCACCCTGAGCTCCCACGTGCTCACCGGCACCATTGCCTTCAACAACCTGTCCGACAACAAACTCTGCTCCATTGTCTTTTCTGTCATTGCCGGCATCGTCCTCTACATCCTGGCCATCCCCCCTTCCTTTGCCGACATTGCCATCCTCGGCTACATTGACTTTGTCTCCATTGTTGTCGCCATCGTCTTCACCATGATCGTCACCGGCATCCAAGCCAGCGACCGTGTGGGCGGCCTGTCCGGCGTCAACTGGAGTGCCTGGCCCGAGCCGGGCATCTCCATCTCCGAGGCTTTCATCCCCATCCTCAACATTGCCTTTGCCTACAGCTTTGCCTTTTGCCAGTTCAGCTTCATGGACGAGATGCACACCCCCAGCGATTTCCCCATGAGCGTCTTTACCCTCGGCATCCTCGAGATCATCATCTACACCGTCACTGGTGGCGTCATCTACGCCTTTGTCGGCCAGTCCGTCAAGTCGCCCGCTCTGCTCTCCGCCGGCGAGGTGCCCTCCAAGATCGCCTTTGGTCTTGCCCTGCCCGTCATCTTCATCTCCGGCAGCATCAACACCACTGTCGTCGCCCGCTACATTCACGGCCGCGTCTTCAAGAACTCAGTCATCCGCTACGTCAACACCCCCGCCGGCTGGATCACCTGGCTCATTCTCATCCTCCTTGTCACCATTGCCGCCTGGATCATTGCCGAAGCCATCCCCTTCTTCTCCGATCTGCTCGGCGTCACCTCGTCGCTCTTCATCTCGGGCTTCAGCTTCTACTTCCCTGCCGTCATGTGGTTCGCCCTCATCAAGGAAGGACCCTGGCACAGCCCCAAGAACTTGCTGCTGAGCATTGCCAACGCGCTGTGCTTTGTCATTGGCTTGGTCATCTTTGGTCTGGGCACTTATGCCAGCATCTATGACATTGTAAGTCGACTTGTTTCCCAAGAACGATGTCCAAGCTAACAATCAGATCCACCAATACAAAAACGGCACCGTGAGCGGATCCTTCTCTTGCTCGGCGTCCAAGAATTAAGCCGCCACCGCGGGCTGCACTCACTGATGTGTATGATTACAAATGTATTTGTTTTTAACGTAGGCACCGGATGCCTGGACAGGAGGTTAAGCGTAGGACTGCCGGGAAGTGCATTTTCTCGGCTGCTGCATATTATAGCGTTCGAATTAAAAAAAAATACAACTATTTCATCAGACAAGCACAATCTCGTGGAAATGGGCCTTGGTGTGCTTCTTTTCCCAAGCCATCGACCGATCTTCGGCGTCCAGTCCGACCACGTCGGCAATCCCTACCAAGCGGTAATGCATTTGGTCGCACAGCCGCAGGACGAACGGATACCGCCCGCCCACCAGCTGCCAGATCCCGTCGTCCGGGCGCACGTTGCCTTTGCACAGCCCCAACAGACCGCAGGCGGTGCGGAAGAGCACGGCGCCGTCGTACACGGAGGACTGGACGTGCTTGAGCCGACCATGGAGCGCCGGGGTCAAGCGATCCAGGGCAGCAAGGTCGGCCGTTTCGTTGGCCATTGGAGTCGCCGCCATCGCCGCCGCCCACTCCGACAGACAGGCCACACGCAGAGCATTCTCTTCGCCGCCCACGACCGGCATTCTATTGTAGACAGAGGCCACCTCGGCGAGATGTTTGGCCTGGACTGGGAGGCGTCCGGGCTCGTGTTCCATCAGGACGTCCATCTCGGGCTCGACAGGCTTGCACAGGCCGCGCTCCTCGACATATTTTTCCAGTTTGGTCGTCAGCCGACACCGCGCGGGAATATTCATCTTTGCGCTGGTGGCCACGCCGCGCCACAGGCCTGGCTGCCAGACCAAACGGATGGCGGCAGGATCACGCAGGTCGGGCACCCACGACGGGAGGTCGTCGCTGTTGTTGCCAGGATGTACAACCATTTCCAGCGGCCACAGAGACTGAGTGGTCCGAATCAGGCTGCGCGTGGCCTCTTCAAACACCTGCTGGACCGGCTGGCCATAGTCGACCGCGGGCAGACCGGCGCCGTGCTGGGGAAACAGCTTCTGGAGAAGGCCGCGCATGCCGTAGATCTTGTCGCGGGCGTCGCTGGCATCGCTCTGATCGACCATCCGCCACAGCAGCGTCATGAACTCGGAGGGATCGTGTTCCGGACTGCGCAGAGACACCGTCATGTCCACGTGCATGGATGAGGCGCCCCAGGCCACACGCGGATGCACAATCTCCTGCGCACGGGTGCGCATGTGGAGGCGGTGCAGGTCTGGCAGCAGCAGCGACGACGACGACGACGACGCAAAGGTCTCGGCGACGATGATGTAGCTGTACAGCCGCACCGAGGGACACTCGGCCTGGCCGATCTGGAAGACGGCCGCGGACGTCAGCAGCAGCTCCTGGATGGTCCAGACGCGCGTGAACCAGGGGTTGGCGCAGAGGCGCCGCACGCTTTCCAGCTCTTCTTCGTCTGGGCGGTGAGCAAGAGGTGGCAACGCAAGAACACAACAACAAGGGGGCACCGCACTGATGATCTTGGACACCCATCTGCGGGAGCGCTGCCGAGGGAGTATTTTTTCCTTTGGCACGCCGCGCACTTGGTAGAGGGCCCCTCCGATGCGGGCGTGACGGAACAGGTCCTCGTCCTGGCGCAGGCTCGGCCCCAGCCAGATGATGACACGCGCTGCCGTCTCGTAGATCTCGCCCATCAGCGGGACCTGCTGGTTGCGCTCGGCGACCGACTGCTGGTCGATGCAGATGGCATCGATCCAGAGCACCCGGCGCCGGAACTGACGTCGCAGGTGGCGCAGGGCCGACGCGCAGTTGGGCGTCACCAGCACCGTCTGTCCGTCACATATGACGGGCACGGTGCCGTGGCGGGCGCCCCAGACGTACGAGAGGGCTTCGTAGGCGTCCGCTGCCGCCTGGGCATGCCGCAGATCGTCGAGCGCGACGTGGCGCAGGTGGCATGCGAGCGGTTGCGTGCTCAAGGGAGACGGATCCACCGTCAGCAGCCGGATGCAGCGGTCCCCAAGGGGCCGGTAGTGGAACGTCATCGGTTGTTGCAGAGAAGAGGAAAGGGAACGCAGTCAAGGCTACTGATATTTATCTCCCCTACGAGGCAGACTGAAGCATTGCCAAGCCCAGTTGCAGCCTGCCAAGCTTTTGTTTGCCCATGGATCTGATCCAGTCTCAGCCGCAATCTCATGGTCCAGCAATGTACTGTGTAGATACTGTCAACCCAGGTTGAGACCCAAAAACAGGACCGCATTCCATCCAAGAAGCCATTACACCTGTCGTAGACTTCTCTGGTACCGCCAAGGCTGGCAGTCAGGCACACAAGGCTAAGACGGCTGCTTCCGTGGTGCAGCTACCATCACCTCTTGGCAGGCAGAGTTGGTTGGATCAAGTGCCATCCATGGGCGACACCTGCATAAGTGTGTCCTCGTGTGGGTCTGCTGGCGAGGGGGAGAACTTCCAACACCCTTCTGAGAAATTCTTCAAAGATGCAGAACAGGCCTGAGAAGCCAAAGTGCGGAGAAAGATTGCCGGTGCCTGACTAAGGCTAAAGAGGGGTGCCTGCATCACCTGACACTGAAGAGTTTTTAAAGTGGGGCATCACATTTCTTTGTTGACTCGATGGCAAGATCCGATAAAGGGGGGGCTCGAAGGCGAATGCCAACCCGCTGATTGCCAATCCTGCGGGACTCTTGTTGAAAAATGGCAATCGACAATCTCTAGAGGTACAAGATTGTACTTTGTAAGGCTAAGGTTATTTGGTGGTCTAGCGGAGCTTCTTCTACATTCATTATGTAATGGGGAAATGGCCTGACGATGGAAATAACGACCTTGATAGATTCACCGGGACGAGATCTCTGGACAATCTACACGGCAACAGACTTGAACGTTTTGAAACAAGGTTAGCAATATGAACAGTTATAGTACACATTACATTTGCTTTGACTGCTGGCATTTGTTCGCATGTCATTAAGTAAAGAGTTCAACAGCCTTTGTTAGATAGTAAGAATGTGCTATTTTTGAAAACAAGTTCTCAATGCACTGATCTATGAACAAGGAGACGCGTTTCTTTGTTATGTTGCGAGTATATAAAGGCAGTGCAGTAGCCACACTTTCCTGTTAGATTTGGTAGACAAGACAACAACCTCAAGATCACACTGCTGGTCAGCGCAACTCCAACCTCAAAACGCAACACCTCAGCAGTCCAATGTCGAACATGATTGGAAAACTGTGGAAAAAGTCCCGGTCTGGCCACGGCCAGCTGCTGCAGCACTTTGAGGAAGATGTCACCCGACGGGACGACGCAACTCAGCTGCTGCAGGGTGACTTTGACCTGCCCAACGCTCGGCCGATGAGCAGAGGTGAGAACGAGGTCACCATTTCGGGTCCCATGTATTACCTACTAATGGAGAAGGCCGCCTTTTACAACAAGTACAAGAAGCTTGCGCCGCTGATCGATGCAGCCGTTGACGACTCGCAGTACAGCTCCGTCAGCGAGCTGGCCGAGAAGAGGGACGACAACCGCATGGTCATCATGTCGCAGACCGAATACGAAGACTGGGAGAAGCGCCGCGACGGCATGCCGACCGCAGACAAGTCCGAGAGCCTCATCCGCCTAGCCCACACGCTGAACGAGCTGTCGATGACGACGAAGCGGCTGGAGCTGCGCCACGACGTGAAGATGGACACGGGCATCCGCCAGCAGGCCGCCCTGGACCAGCTGACCTTTGAGCTGACGCACGAGCAGATCTCGCCGCCCGCCGCCATCCGCCGCGTGCAGACGCAGGTGGCCGTGATGACGCGGCGCATGATTGCCCTGCTGGCCCAGGCCGAGGAGGGCGCTGTGCCCTTGTGCAAGCACGTGCTCAAGCTGGGCGTCGACATCGCCGGCGAGAACGGCATCCTGGCCAAGGCCGATGCCGAGCTGACCCTGCTCGACGTGCTCAAGGGCTACACCCTGTCCTCCCTGCTCGACGACACCCGCGACGCCCACTACAACAGCGGCGCCGGCCCCATCAACACCCTGGTCCTGGCCCGCAGCACCTGGGCCCGTTGCGGCTTTCTGCTGCGCGGCCAGCTCGGCGACCAGCCCCAGTCCGACGGCAACCAGCCCGCCGGCCTGCAGCGCACGTGGATCCAGTGCTCCAACCACGACAACTTCCACCGCGCCCAGCTGACCCTGGCGCATCATCTGCGCGAGGAGGCCCGCAAGGCTCAGGCCCGCAGCTCCTGCTGCCAGGACAGCATCCCCCCGGCCTGGAAAGCCTTCAAGAAGCCGGCCGTGGTGACCATTGGCCCAGTCAAGAGCACGGTCAAGGCCCCGGCCAGGACCCCCCAGCAGCCGCCTCTGCGCACCGGGACAACCACGACAGCCGCCAAGGTAAGGAATCCATCCCTGCGCGCTCCTAGCACCCCATCTTCTTCTTCTTCGTCTCGCTCGCCCCTCTCGCCGCCCCCAGCTCCCCGCGCCACCCGGCCCTCGCGTTCCAGCGTCTCTCCGCCGACGACAATTGCCCGCAAGCCTGTGACCCGCACCGCTACCGGTGGCTCGCTTTCGGCAGCCCCGAAAAAGAGCTCGAAAGAAACGGCGCAGGACACGTCTCCTGAGCCTGGACCATCGAACCCGCGCAGACGCGTGTCTCGGACCTCGTCTAGCTCGCGGTCGAAATCCGATGGCAGGTCAGTGTCCCCTCCGCATCCGAGTGGAAGAACGGTAGGTGAAAAGTCGGCACGGTCCGGTAAGTAAAGATGAGATCGAAGTAGTCTGCGAGTGAGTATCCCATCCCTTATTCCTTTGTCATTTCCTTTGTCCACAGAACAGAAACATTTCCTTTGTCTACAAATAAAATCCTTTGGAAATTGATAAACCAGACAGAAACCAACGTGATTAACTGTAACCAATGAAGCCAACTAACCAATCATAACGGGGAATGGCAGACTCTCACGCCTTGACTAAAGTACATTTGCCTTAAGATGGAGCTATTAAGAGATATAATAAAATAGAAATGTAAGAAGGTACTGATAATAAGCACATATACATAGCTAGCACATCACGGAGTTGGTGGAACAAGCGGTAAGTCTGCTTCAAGACAGCGTTTGAGTCGTTGGTCTCATCCCCCAGAACGACGATCAGTCGGCACGTTTCTCCAATTCGAGACAAGGCCATGGACAGTATTGGCACTGCGTGCGACGATATACGAGAGACAGGACTGTCGAGATAGCCCCCAGGATCTCAGGATCATTTATCGAAACACTGGCCTGGGTAATGAATATCAACCTGATTTCAGGCGGCCTGACGTTTCTCGTGACAAGATATGCGGCTCTGGGCACCTCCCTTTAGCCCCCACCACGAGCACAGCCTCGGTACAGCCCCGCGGCTCTTCGCCCAACCTAGTCAGGCCTAGATAACTTCATCCACGCACCAATTTCCCCCTCAACACTGTTCGCTCTGGAAAATCGCAGATGGCTCGCTACGTGACAAGCGCCGGGTGTCGCAATTCCCTTCACCTTTTTTAAACAAAATCGTACTCCACCCAGTCCTCTATCACCTCTTCATCTCGCGGATCTCCACGTCCTCGTTCTCATTCTGGAGAAAGATTCGCTTTGTTCGGCCTAGCCGTGCCCATGGCTACTCAGTCAATGGCACCGAAAAGCGGAGGGCAACAGTCAGTCCAAGACCCAATGGACTTGGTCTGTCAGAGATGCTGGGACAGCTGTTTCTCTACAGAAGAGTTCCGCGAACTTTGCCGGGCTCCACAGGGACGCTTTGTTTAGTACCAAATCGCAAAGAAGCATCTGTTAGAGTCGGCGTCGCGAGGTTGTGGGTGGTGCTCTCTGGTCAATCTTCTGGACGACGACAGCCAAGCCGAGTTCATAGGAAATACGGGTACTGTTGACGTCGAAGTCGGGGCAGGATTGCAGGACGAGCACTACACGCCGAAGGGGAACAACCGATATAAGATCTTGGTCAATGGGTGTGCAACCTACCTGAGTGCATTTACATCTGAGCACAGCCAAGTTTCAGATGTGGTTACGGCACGACCGCTCTACACCGAAGTTTCCTCGGACTTGTCTTTCCAGAAAATCCATCAGTGGCTAGAGAGCTGTTCCGCCCATCCAGAATGTCGGCCTCTTTCGGATTCACCCCTACCAACTCGGCTTATTGAAGTGGCTGTCGAAGACAGCGCCAACCTCGAATCGCGCCGACAAAGGGACAGAGGGGGAAATATGCAGCGCTCTCTTATTCTTGGGGTGGGAGCCAGGCTGGCATGACTCGCCGTGACAACTTCGCTTCTCGCATGAAGCGGCTTGATAGAAAGGAGCTCTCCAAGACCGTGGTGCAAGCGATCCAGACAGCCAAGCACCTGGGGCTTCGGTACATCTGGATTGATGCAATCTGCATTATTCAAGACGATGCGGAGGATAGGACTAACGAGATCCGGCAAATGTGCGACACTTATCGACAGGCCTACGTAACCATTGTGGCTGCGAATGCCTCACATTCAAATGACGGCTTCCTGGAGAGCCGGCCGGAACCTTTGCCTGCGACTGGCATACCGTTCTGGGAGACTGGGAGAGAGTTGAGCCGTGTCTGCTTGCTGCCACAAGGATGGTACGACGACAGTGAAGAGCCTATCAACACGAGATGCTGGACTCTGCAGGAGCGGCTGGTGTCCCCCAGGCTGGTCATATTCGTATCCCACACGGTTCAGCTTCAATGCCAACGGGAAATTGTGAACTTGGGAGATTCCCTGAACCTTCCAGCGGGCTCAGCTTCATGGCGTCTGCCGTCAGGCCTGGCGTACCCACTTCAGCAGGATGCCAAAGGCCCAACCGCAGAAGCCATCATGGAAGAATGGAAACGGGTCACCGTGTTTTACTCGTCGAGGAATATCACGCGCGTTGAAGAGAGATTGGTCGCTCTATCTGGTCTTGCTCAGGCATTCCACGAAGCCCTCAAGACCCCTTACCTCGCCGGACTCTGGTCCGGTCCGACGCTAGCATCAATGCTTCTCTGAAAGCCAGATGGCTCATACAAAGCATTCGTCGCCCCCCAGGCCTATCTCGCGCCGAGCTGGTCGTGGGTGTCGCGCTTGGGGCCCATCTCGTATCTATCCGGCTACGAGGTGCGAGACATGAAACCATTCAATATCGAAGTGCTGTCATCAGAAGTGGAACTGGAGATACAGGATGGATTTCGCCATGCCAGACTGTGTGATAAACGCGACGCTCGATGATGGAATCCCGAATCGAGAGAAGGATGTGGCGTGTCTGGCCCTTGTGTCCCGGAGCTATGAATATGATGGCGTCGTTTACACAGCGGTGGACGGACTATTAGTGCAGCGAACAGTCAGCGTCGATCGGCCGCTGGAATATCAACGAATAGGTCGGTTTGTCGGCGCAATGCAGGAGGAATTTGCTGGGCCTGAACAAGAAGTAGTCCTAGTGTAGACTATCAGGCCATTGACAATGTAAGTCACAGCAGTGCTAGCACAAGCATGGAGGTGGAATGGGAAATTTCAAATCGCCGGATTCGCCTTTTATATTGGCTTGTATTAACATATGTTGCCCATGGCCCCCCACCCTTACGTCAGAACACCACTGCCGGCTGTGTCTTCTGGAGAAACTTGGTGCGGTACGTGCGGTATGGTAGATACAGAGTTCCCAAGATAAACAAGGCTGCAAGCACGCTGGCAACAATAATCCCAGCCAGCTGCCCGCTTCCCCCAGCCGGTGCGCCACTTGATGGATTCGACGACGGTGCGGACGAAGTAGGCCCCCCACCAGTCGATGTTGTGGCGGTCGGCGCCGTGAAGCAGCTGGTGGCCTGGCTGCGTATGCTCGAGTAGAGACTCTCAGCATACTCGTCAAAATCGGAAGCGAAATCGTTGCATATGGAAAGGTTCGAGGTCTCGGGAGCCAGTCAGCAGAGAAATCCCTTGCGAAACGGTCTGTCGGTGTTGCACGTACGATCAGGCATATATTGGCCAAGCCTAGCCAGTTAGCAGCACCGGCGAGACAGTTGGATTTTGTGGCTAGCGAGTTGGCATTGGTGGACAGGCTGTTTGCTCTGGATGACAGGTCGTTGGCCTTGGACGAGAGGCTGTTGGAGCCATGGCCCAGCCGCCATGACAGGACGGCAAAGGCGCCAAAGAGACCGGCGATGAGCAAGCCGATCACCTGCAACAGCAGATTCCATAGAAACTCGGTGAAAATAAACCGCTTCCCCGCTGCTTCTTCTTGCATCCGCACCAGTGTGGTGAGCTGCGTCAATATTTGCGCCTGCACATCGGGCCTTGGGCTCTTTTCAACCTTGACTGGCTGCGTCTGGCCCTGAGGCGACTGCGCCGGAGTGGAATTGTTGGGTTGAGCCATCCTGCGACAAAAGCGCATTTATTTTCAAGGTTCAAAGACGGACACGAACTCGAGAAAACTGGCGCGTCCCCCCCTCTTACGAAAAGAGCGCATCCCATACCTGATTCGTCTGCGGCTGAGCACAAGGCTGGGCATCACCAGCCTCAAGTGGCTAAAGTGCGTTCTAGGCCACCGCCAAGGTTTCTCCACGCCCCCGTCTGGCTGCCACACCAATCATAGGACTACATTACTCGGATGTGAAATCATTGTTTTTCAGGGCACTGAGTTGGTGCTACTGGCACCTAGGTAACGGTGTAGTAAGCCAGGAATCGTTTGTCCAAAAAGTTTTGTAAAAGCACATAAATTTGTCCCAACTCCTTTATTAGTTTCTTATGCCGTTTGGCTTCAATTCTCGGAGGCATTCACTGACATTGTTGTTGTTGAATAGGCCAGTTGTGTCTCTTTTTAGTGTTGGGATCGTGGCACCAGATCTGCCAATTGTCGCAGGAGTTTAAGATGTTCAACAGCAAGAAAGTATGATAGAGGGGACCATGCGAGTAGTACGGTGGAGTCACGTGCTCGGAGATCACGTGAAATTCGCAGTATTACCCCTTCGGTGCTCAACAGTCTATACATGCACCAATGCACCGTCACGATATAATATGATTGATTTTCCTTACGAAAATGAACCCAATTAGTGTAAATGTGCTGTCTTTCGGACATCCGGGTTGGAATCACGGGGGGGTTTTAGCCTTCAGAGCTGAAAAAAAGTCTCCGAGGAACGTATGAGTTTGTCAGCGTCGTATGAGTTTAATACATGGCGGACTTCTAATTGGCTCCGGCTTATATTAGCCCGCGGGCCATGGGTATATATATGTGTGTGAGAGATGTTAAACTCGTGAAATTTTTCAACTGGCGATAAACAACTGCATCACGATTCAACCATGGCAGACCAACAGAAGCCTCGAGTTCTGGTGATTGGCGCGGGCTCAATGGGCACCGTTGTCGGTTACATCCTCGATCTTGCTGGGGCTGAGGTGACGTTTCTCGTTCGACCGCAAAGAGCCCAGCAGCTGGACCGGCCGCAGATTCTCTACTGCTATGACGACAGGGAGCTGAAAGAGCTGAAGAATTTTACTTACTTCACCGACCCGGAAAAGATGATTGGTGCCAAATACGACTTTATCGTCATCACGCTCGACGGTGCGGCACTCCGCAGCAGCACCGGTCAAGATCTCGTTAAGACGATAGGCGAGGCCGCCCGCGGCACAGACACCAAGGTCATACTTGGCAGCGTCTTTATCAACCTGCTTCCTTGGTTCCTCCAGACGTCTGGTCTCGCCGCTGACCAGGTGACCAATGGTCCTCTTCTGATCCACGCCTACCCGACCACGGCAACTGAGCTGGTCCAGGCGGCACAGCAGGACCAGGAGCTTATTTCCAAAGCGGACCAGGCCTACACTGACTCGATGCAAGTCGGAATGCAGGTAGACGACAGCGCCCGCGCTGTAGCAACCGCTTTTGCGGAGCTCTACAACGCTAGCAAGGTGTCCTATTGCGCCGTTGTGCCGGCCGAGGTGCTTTCCACATTCTTGGACTCACTGTTTCCGGCCATGGCGGCTTTCGCTCTGATGGGGTGGCCTAAGATACGAGACGTGAATCCGGAAGACGAGGTGTGGAAGCTTGCCACCGAGGGCGTCCGGGAGATCCAGGGGCTTAGCCACCACGGCGAGTACGGCCAACAGACAGCTACGGAAACTACCAGTGCCAGCTTGTTGGCAACGCTACTAGAATTCGAGACCAATATGGGCGCGTTTGATTTTCAAGCTTTCAACCGCTTTCACCACGGCGGCAAGGTCAATTCCCAGGATCAGCTCCATTTACAAGAGTGCGTGCGGATTGGCGAGGCCGAGGGGAAGGATATGTCGGCCGTCAAGGAGATTCTGGCTCGTGTCGAGGCCACTAAATAGAGAAGAACAGGTCTCACAGTGAAAATGAAAAGACGTGATCCAGATCACATGTATTTGTAGCTATGCAATTTATGTAGTCTCCATTTCACCCAACAGTACATTTCAGAAGTTCTCGTAATACGGTGCTATCACTGGACGTAAGGTAGGAAACTGCATTTTTTTACGCTTCGGGGCATAACATATTCACATGAGAGCAAAGTAACACTGTGTTTTCTCTGTATTTGTAATTTATATTTTTATTAACTTTTTGGTTATCCGTCTAAAATTTACTTTCCCTATACCCTATCATGGATACAGCCTAGTGCCTGTGGCCACGCTCCGCAGTACGCCTGCCTCTTCCAGTCCGGCTACCAAGCTTGCCAACATATGGTCGCAGCCTCGCGCCACCCGCAACGCCATGCTCACTGGCAGATATTCTGTCTGCAGTGTCACTGTGCTGTTGTATGCCACTTCTCCAATGGGTACCACGATCTCGGGTACACCTGCCATGATGGCCACTGACGAGTCCCCAAACCCCACCGGCGGCGTCGGATCGGTTGTGTAGACGTTGCGGTAGGACGGCTGGCCGTTGCCCCATAGGTACACATAGAGACTCTCAGAGCAAGACTCTGGGTCAGAACGGCCGTAGCCCTCGGTCTCGTACCAGCTCTTGAAGAGTGAGATGTTGCGCAGGCCTTGCTCGTAAATTTCGTCAGTTGCATGAGTCAAGGACCACGTCCAGCGGGCCAGGGGACCCGGGTTGACGAAAGGGCGGCGGCCTCCATTTTTTGCAGCATACTCGGCAAAGAATGGCTGGCCGAGCAGCTTCCACTGGTCATGGGAGACGTAGACGGCATATGTCAGGTAGAGCATGTCGGCAAGACTCTTGGGGCGAGCGTCACCACGGGTCTCTTCCCAGAGGGCCGTATAGTTGGTCTCGGTGGCGTTGACGCCGAGGAATGTCTCAAGCCCAGTCACAAAAGTGTCCACGAGGGTCATGACTTCGGGTGATATGGTCCCATCTGTCATGTCGCTCGCTGCCACTGCCCGGTACAGTGTCTTGGGGAAAGACGTGTAGTTTGTGGTCTGGTTGGGGTACCAAGCCTGTGTAGCTTTCGCCCACAAGGCACCACTCCGCGCAAACATGCCTACGCTGTCAGACACGGGGCTCAGCGGAAGGACGTGGTCCAGCGATATGGCCCCCGTAGAAGGCCGGTTGCCAAAAATGCCATCGACGCCGGCAGGTCCTCGCATGGAACCGCCCGTGTCGCTGCCCACGGCCAAGTCGAGCCAGTCGTACGCCGCCACACCAACACCAGATCCGGTAGACGATCCACTGAGGAGCTGATATCCGTCACCTCGTGGATTGAATGGTGCGTGCAGGTCCACCCAGTCAGCCGTGGGGCGGTCACCGTTGGCAAACTGTACGGTTCCCATCTTGCCGACAACGACGGCGCCGAGATCGATCAGACGCTGCACGGCCGGCGCGGTGTGGTTCTGGGGGCCATACAGATAAAAGTAGGCACGACTGCCGCCGCTTGTGGCAATGCCCTTAATGTGGAAAATGTCTTTGACGCCGAGGCGGAGGCCGGCCAGGGGTTGCTCGTCTGTAGCCGTGAAATACAAACGAGATGGAACTGCAACGGATTTTGTCATGACATTTTCCGTGACAGCAGTGAGTGATATATATGCGCCTTGCTCGTCACTGATAACGCCCTGAACGAAGGCCAGGTTGTCGTCCGGGTAGAGGCGGTGGGCCTTGTAAATATTACCGTTGAGAGCGGAAACAAAGTAGGGACCTTTAGGGATGGATTTTCTGATGGAGTCGATTGCGGTTGCCAGAGTAGAGCCAGTGACATCCCCAGACAGACCACCTGGTGCTATCAACAAAGCCACATTCTGTGCACTCAAGGATGCATATAAGGTCGAGACATTGATGGCTGTCCGTCTTGGCCCAACCGACCGCACATAAAGGGTTCGCAGGAATGCAGGCTGGAACACGTCGTCCTCGGCGTTGTACTGCTCGGGAATGCTATCCAGCGAGGAAATATCCAGTGTCTCGACTGATGTCTCGGCGATGGTCATAGGGAAAAGATCTTGATCTGGCAGAGTAGCGGCTGTGAGAATCGCCTGTCGTGTGCAGTTACTCCCCAAGTGGGCGATAGGAACACCTCCGGCATAATATGCAATGCCATTAAGCGTCACCACTGTACCATTGTCAATTAGAGCAGTTTGTGCAATGGGCAAGAATGCTGTGAGGGCAAGAAGTCCCAGGGACCTCATGGTATTAGTCGTCTGCTGGGTCAAGCAATGTCCCCTGTCTGGTCCAACGAGTTAAATGAGTGGCGAATCTTGAATGTGTCAAAAGTATTATGTCCCGTGTAGGATGTATACGGCCGACTTTATATATGTTATCCCGTGGGACAATATATTCTAATTGTCTAACACTGTATTAACTTTGATAATAGTGACGCTATGGTTTGCGATGAGAAATTACATAATCAAGTCGATACAGGAACAGAATTAAATCAATAAATAATGGTACTTATCAAATAAGAAAGACAACGGTGTGCAGACATCACCAAGAAAACACAAATGCCAAGAGCAACGTCCACGGACAACCCACAGTGAAAAGTCCCGTAAAAAGCAAGTCCCCGACGTTAATGCAGCCTGACCAACAGGGAGGATTTGAATTTCCAATATCCTGTCTCTAAGTTTAAACCGAAACTTAGAAAAAACCTTAGTATTACGTAAAATATCGTATATTTTTCTTCACTGCCACTAAAAGGGAAGAAAACAAGAGGAATCTCGGATGATTTTGTTATAGAACTCTCGTTCCCGACAAGTACTTTTTTTTCCTTTTCTTCTTGGGCGGATATGCTAACTCACTCAGATAAACGATAAAGCAGATAGAGGTTAGGCACCCTCGCTTTCGCGAGAAACTCTTGTTTTACCAGGGAGACTATCATTATCCTTTCTCAGTTAATAATAAAAGCGAGCATGGGCGGGTGCAAATAATCATAAATTCAACGTGAAATGGCGGCATTGGCAGTACGGAGCAAAAAAAAAAAGATAAAAAGAAAGAGAAAGAGAGAGAGAAGAGAATGATATCAGAAGATTTATGATTTAGCTGAATGTGCAAATAACCTTACTTTGGTGTAGCATATTGCTGAACCTTTTTCCACATATCCCGATTTAAATACAACGCATTTTTAAAACCAAACATGAGCTCTTTCTCAGAAGCCATGGCCACAACACCGTTAGGCTTTTGTGTGCCTATCCTACGTGTGTAGTTGATAAGCCTCTTTGTTTGTATCGTTTATATTGCATTATACCTCTTTTCGAAAGGCAGTCCTACTTCGGCCGGGTTATGCCCCTCTGCCAGTTTGTACGTCCCAATGGAACCGCGACATATAAACAAGACCCAAGAATGCGATATGCTGCATACTTATTAGCATGTTGGGCCTTAGCTCTTAATCCCTGCTAGTCCTTCCCAGTCCCTTTAAACCCTTGCTCTTAGTACTTCCAGTTACGTCCTTCCTCCCAGGATTCTTAATCCTTACTAGTTTCCCCTTTTCTAAATTGTCCCTGTCCTTTCCAATACTTTTGATATTCTTAAAGCCCCCCGATTCTTTCCAACACCCTCAGTACTCGCAGTCCCTCCCCGTCTCTCCTAATCGTCACCAATCTCTTCCAATCCATCCCACTACCCCCAGTACTTTCAACGTTCTCAGTGTTTCATAGCACCTCCTAGTACTGCTAGTCCTATCGGATGCCAATGCTCCCCATGATTCGACGTTTTATTTTTAGCAACATATCCCTCTAGAAATATTAAGAACGGCCACGCCTACGAGGAAAAAGTCGGAATCGACGAAAGGCCACGTTATGTAAACTATTTAGAACTAAAAAGGTTACAGAATTTTAAAAGGATTAGATATTTTCTATTATGAACGCACGGCATAACTTAATTCTGTTCCATCTTATTCTCATCTTTCTTGTAAAATTGTCCACCTCCTTCTACAAAATCTCTGTTTTTATCCTTTTCTTCTCTTAAAAACCAAATTGCACCACACTGTTCACATCCTCTCTCATCTCAAGAATACTTTGCAGGGCTATTCAGTCTGCAGTCGCGACACGCCCAATATTCAGGGCTGAAAGGCAACGGAGGCAACAAGAGTGGGCATAATATGATAAGTAAGCCTGATTGTGAATGCACTTATAAGTATACTTGATGCCAAGGCGGCGGCTTGTGTTTTGTTTGTCTTTGTCGTCTATGATCGGTGCTTAGACATTGAACTCTGAGATAACGCGCGACTTTACGCAGCCTTGAAAGTAAAAGGCCCTCCCCGGCGGGGCTCAGCACCTGCACTGCCACCATCGTAAACCATCTGTGTAAGGCAGAGCGCACTCGGGAAAATGCGCCTTAATGGAGATACCTCCATGGAGACTTGTATCTATCATTTTTGTTGAATGCATTGTAAATATCTGATACGCTTCCTGTTGCTTCTTTATGACTCCATGCATGGCGATTCAGTTGACTGAAAAGCAACGAATCAGCTCTGGATGGGGGCCGTTGGCAAACGTGCGTTTCATTCGTCCGGACTCAGCCCCTCCTTGAAGTAGGATTGCTCGACAGTCAGCCTTCCAGGACTGTCTCCGTCAGCACGCTCGTCTTCAGCATCGTACAATCCATCCACAACTTGCGGGAACACGGCATTTTTGTGCAGCAATCTCCCAATGGATCCCGTAACGGCATTCGGTGCCGCGGTTGGCGCCTTGCAAATCGTCGACTACTCGATCAAGATCATCCAGAAAGCGTCCAAATTGGCGACGTCAACTGCCGAAAAGCACAGCAGGATCTACGAAATCGAAACAGCAGCCAAAGATCTTGTGGAGTGCATCAATCGATTTCCCGTAACTTCAGCGCTGGCAGACGACCATTACACAAAGGCGATCTGCGAATCGGCTTGTCACACGGCGGAACAGCTTCTGGCAGCCGTGGGCGCTATAAAAAGCGATGCCGTGGGCAGCAAGTGGAAGCTCGCGTCGCGAGCGGTTCGGACGCTGCGAGGGGAAAGCAGGATTGGCGAGTTTCAGGCCCGGCTTTCGGACCTGCGACTGCAGCTGACCATGCACCTCGCAATCGAATCCAAGTAAGCCAGTTTTCGTTCTTGCCGGCTCCCCTTGAGAAATGCCAGCCGCTTAACAAAATGCAGGAAGCAACAAGACGGCATAAAAGCGGCCATGGAGTCCATGGAGAGACAAGTCACCAGCATAGCAGAGGACGTCAAGTCCATCACTCGCGGGGGCGACAGCATCCAGGTATGCCATGCGATTGTTACGCAGCGAACATGGGCTGACTGCTGGCCATAGACCGTTTGCGACGTTGGAACATTAACCTGCACCCTGTCCGGAACAACAACCGAGAGAACGGCGCAAATTCCCGCAGGGGTTCCCGAGACCGCTGCATCCTTTGACCGGGACGCCAGCACACCAGACCAGATGCAGCTGAATGTCAGCCGGCCGTCTATCCAGGTCCAATCGCCCGCGCGGTTCCAATGCGGCGACGCCCACTGTCCGTGCTCGTGCCACCTCGGCCGCTACGTCAAGTCGCCGCAGTTCTTGCGGGCGTTTCTGGGCGCGTTGTCCTTCCGGGGCAGCTGTCCGAACCACACGACGAGCCTGTGGGAGGTGCGGTACTGGATCCCAGAATGGGCTTCCAACTACAACGTATATCTCTTGTTTGAGCGGACAGCCTGCGGAAGCCCCGTGGTGGGTTTGAAATTCCCCAGAAAGGTCCCCTGGGGCCGGCAAGACACCATCATCCGCTTCTCGCTCCTCGGAGACACCGCGGGCATTCGCTCGATGCTGGACAGCCGACAGGGTACCCTGTACGACGTCGATCCCAACCACGGCCGAACCGTCTTGCACGTGAGTGTGTGTTTCTGGGGTCGATCGATCAGTGTGGAGCAGAGCTGACGGAGATGGCCAGTACGCAGTCATGCGAAACCGGCTCAAGGCGTGCAGGCTTCTCTTGGACGTCGGCGCCGACCGGTTCGCCAAAGACGAGAGCAACATGTGAGACGTACTTCTGTTGCAGGTTGCAGGCGCAAGATCACTGACGTTGCATTTTCTGCTGCAGGTCCGCGACGGAAAAGGCCTGGGAGCACATCTTCACCAAGCGAGGCACACCTGCAGTCCTGGAAGCCTACAAAACGCTGTTTCCGATCGACGAGCTGCACTATTGGAATTTCTCGCCGTGGCACAAGACCGTGCTTGGAATCAGCGGGTCTACGCTGCCACAGCTTTTGGCGTCGGCAGGCCCCGCGACGTGCGTGGATCTGGATGCGGATGTGGATGCCGTTGACGCGCAGCAGCGGACGGCTCTGCACTGGGCGGCGCTGCGCGGCGACTTGGACGCGGTGCGGCTCCTGCTTGAGGCCCAGGCAGACGTGCATGCCGTGGACGAGCTGCACAACACGCCGCTGACCTACGCAGCCTCGGCGGCGACGCCGCGCATGGTCGAGCTGCTGCTGCTGTCGCGCGCCCAGGTCAACCACACGAACCACCGCGGCGACTCGCCGCTGCACTATGCGGCACGGCACCGGGACGACGTGGCCTCGGTGCAGATTCTCGTCCGCTCGGGAGCCGCAGTGGACCGCAAGAACGCGCTGGGGAACACACCGCTGGCCGGCGCCGCCATCGCCAACCGGACGGCGGCGGGCCGGTATCTGCTCAGCCAGGGCGCCGACCGGCACAGCACCAACAAGTACGGCGACACGCCGCTGCAGGAAACAATCTACCACAACTGCCATGCGTTTCTGCGCATGCTCCTGGCCGACGGCACGCGCTACGACAGCGCCAACAGCCACGGCACCACGCTGCTGCACGCTGTCGCCCTCGAGGCCGACCTCGAGACCGTCCAGATCCTCAAATCAGCCGGCTTGCGCGGGCTGTATCCTCAGCTGAAGAACAGCAAAGGGCAGGTGGCCATGGAGATCTGCCAAGACAGGATGGGAGCCCCGGCAGGATTCAAAGAAGCATTTTCCGACTTGCTGTCTGCGGTCACGTCGGCGTCGGCAGTGTAACACTTGTGAATGGCAGTCTATTTAGCACACGACCAACTAAATCCATGTCTTTACCTTGCTCGCCTGGTCCTGCCCGTCGACGTCCTTGAATGGGTCTTGTCCATCAGGGCTTCCAAATTCGACCTCGACCTCGCAGCCAGGACCCAAGCCGACGGCAGGAAACACGCGGCCGTAGACCTTTTCAAATCCGGTATCTAAGCAGCTGTCAGCAGAAGACCAAAAACAGGGCCAATGATGGCACGACGCACCAAGAACCTGGCCGTTGACCGAATAAAAAACCCGTCTCGCCCGGGTATCGACAAAGACACCGACGATGTCTTCAGTCCCGTACCGCCATGCTTCCAGCGATGCCAGGCTCTGACCGTGCGCATGGTACAGGCCGCCATCTTCACTGTGCAGGCCCCACGTGTCGTCCTCCCACCCCGGCATGCTGTCCGGCAAGCAGCCCAAGCGGCCGACGCCGATGCTAACAAAGTGGTTGACCTCTGCGAGGATGCGGACGGTAAAGTAGAACCGGTCGCGCGGCGGCACCGGGTGGTTGGCTAGCACAATGACCTGGTCCGGATCGTAGAAAGCCGACCGGGTCTCGAACTTGGCCCGCACGTCTGGGCCATCGCCATCTTGGCCGGTGGCAGCGGCGACGACGACAACGCCGTCTTTGCTGCAGTCCCAGGCCGACGGCAGCATTGGATCATCAGCTGCACTGCCATCGGAAAGACGGCTCTCATCATTGTCGTCACCCGAGGCATCGATAATCTGGGCGTAGGACCACCCGTGCCCGTCAGTCTTGGCCAGCAGGGCCGCGGGACAGTGGTGACGGAAAAGGTTGATCAGCGCGAGATTGGGTTGGAAAATGACGGCCTCGATGACGGTCTCATCGACCCAGGAGGTCCCCCCCGGCATATCGAGAAAGAGTGCGACAGTGGGTACATTATTGGCGGCCACGGCCACCTCGAGAGCATTCTGGCCGGCGTTATTGCGGCTGTCTCGCAAGGTGTCGACAGACGTGGCTGTGAGCTGGGCTGTCATCATCTGGGCAATGGACAGCTGAAACGATCCGGCTGCCTCGTGCAGCGGCGTGCTGCCGTGGCAGTTGGCCAGACAGGGATCGGCACCATGCTTCAGCAGAACGCGCACCGTGTCCGGATCGTCCCGGGCAGCCAGATGCAGGACTGTGGCACCGTTTTTGTTGCGCGCGTTGACATCCATGCCTGCTTCGGTGATCAGCAGCTCGGCCACCTCGGGACTATCGTACGCGGCATGGAGCGGGTATTCTTGGGACGAGCCTTGCGGAAAGTTGGCCAACCAGCCGGCTCGGATCAGCTGCCGGGCCGCCTCAACACGGCCGGACTGCGCAGCCAGAAACATGGGCGTATGTCCGTACTGGTCTCTCGCCTCGCCATCCACCCCGTCCACCGCAGCCAGAAAGGCCATCGTGTCCGCGCTTGCAAAGGTGGCTGCCCAGTGGAGAGGCGTAAACGCTCCGACCCGGTCGTGTGAATTTGGGTCGGCACCACGGGCCAAGAGGAGCTTGACGACGTCGAACCGATCTTCTCTAATGGCCGCATTTAGGGGCGTCACTCCCACCCAGTTTGCCGTGGCGATCTCATCATGGCCGGGCACGGCGAGGAGCACTTTTACCACGTCGACGTGCCCCTTGCGCGCTGCCCAGAACAGAGGCGTGCGGCTCTCGTCATCGACCACATTGGGCGTCCGTGGGGCGAGGAACTTGACTATGGCTAGGTGACCCTCCTCGGCCGCCCAGGACAAGGCGGTGCGTCCGTTGTCATCTGTGGCTTCAGGAGACGCATTGAGTTCCATGACGAGATGCGTGACGTTGCCGATATGGCCTGCGCGCGTAGCAATGGCCAGCATGCGGTCTCGCATGGCCTGGTCCACGGTGATGGTGACCGCGTTCAGGATGCGGACCAGCAGGTCGCCCGACGCCGCCAATTCGATGGCTGTGTTGTCGCCGTTGCCCTTGTCTAGAAGCAGCACCCCATGGTCGGCAAGGCTCTGCTCGAGCGTGGGCAGGGGTGATGTCACGGCGTTGCCGGCCTGTGCCAGACTCTGCAGAACCAACGAGATGGTTTCGTCGCTGTTGCTGACCATGGCAAAATGCAACGCATTGCGGCCCTTCACGTCCATGTCACTCCAGCTCCCTCCCGCGTTGAGAAGCGTCTCCAGGATGGCTCGACTCCCGGCTTCTGCCGCCGCCAGCAAGGGCGTCACACCGGTGCTGTCGGCGAGACTGACATCGGCTCTCTGCTCGACGAGGAAGACGGACACATCGTCGTAGCCGTTGCGGCAGGCATACAAAAGAGGCGTTGCTTCGTTGCTGTCCACAATGTTCACCGTGGCCTGGTTCTCCACCAGCAGGCGGGTGCTGGATGCATGGCCGCGCAACGCTGCATAATGAAGGGGACTCCTGGGATATTCGTCAAACAGGTCCAGAGATACCTGCTTCTGCACGTGTGCTTTCACCAGAAGATCAGCCACGTCGATGTGGCCATGCCGCACAGCCAAATGGATGGGCCGCATCTCGTTGTGGCCGTCGCCTACAGCCACCAGCTGCTCTTCGACGGAGTCCGCTTGGAGAAGCTGCTCGACCACATTTTTATGGCCCTGCCCTGATGACAGGTGCAGAGGAATGTTGCCGTCGTCGTCTTGCACCAGGATATGCCCTTTTGATGCTCTGTGCTGCAGCAGGGCCTCCACCACTGCCGTGTGCCCGCTGCGTGCGGCCAGATGAAGTGGTGTGCATCCATTTTCGTCCTGCCACGCATGCAGCTCGCCTACCGCATCTTCGGGCGCGGTGCCGCTGTGAAGCTGTCCGAGCAGCAGCTCCACGATATCGACCCGACCTGTTCTCGCCGCCACACGAACTGACGAATACGGCAGACGTTCCGATGTGTCCCGTTTCTCGACGAGGACGCGGACGGCGTCGGCCTGCTGGTATTCGCATGCGCAGTCCAGAGGTGTGCGGCCTTGCTTGTCTGTGGCATCGATGTAGGTGATGGACGCGTCGGCCAGCTGCCGCAGAATCGCTTTGTGGCCAAACATGGCGGCCACGTGCATAGGCGTGAGCGCGTCATCGCGACTTCCCGCACCACCATCCGCCCCAGCGCCAAGAAGGTAGTCGACAATCTCGGGCGTTCCATTTTGGCAGGCGCAGTGGAGCGGCAAAAAGCCCAGCTGATTGGGCGTGTCAAGATTGGCCTTGGATAGTGTGGTAGAAGGCGGAAAGAGCGACAGCGTGCCCGAAGAAGCAGCCGCATGTAGAGCAAATGAGGAAGTTGCCCCGCTTTCTTTCAGGAATGTCGCCATGGCCACATCGCCTCTGCCAATAGCTGCCAACAATCCCTCGTCCAATCTCTGGGACAGCTTTTGACTTTTCAGCAGACGCCTCACAAGGTCGACGCATCCCACCTCGGCCGCAGCCGACAAGGCATGCTCATGCTCGGTGGAAACACCCGGATGCCGGAGGCGATGATGCATACGGGCCCAGAAATCGACCAGCGGAGCGTCGTCGAAGAATGAGAGAAACCCGGCCGCTTTGCTCGCCATGGACGTTTCCTTTGTGCCGCTGGCATAATGGACAGGCCAGTACTGCACGGCATAGCCCAGAAACGGGTGGCTGTCTGCAGACAAGGCCAGCTCCTTGACGTCGAAGTGCGCATGGGCATACAGTCGGAGAAACTGGAGACACGTCTTGGCCAGACGCAGGTTGGCCTCGGCACACAAATTCGCTGACGTTTGTTTGGTGGGCGTTTCTGCCGTTGGACGGAGAACTCGGACAAACTCTTCCTCGTGAAAGGGGCGGCGGTAGTCAAACACGGCCACGGCATCCCCCAGTCCCACCAGCAGGTCCTTCTGCAGGTCCAACGGCTTGCGGTCTTGGAGCTCAGCGAGCGTTGTTATCGTGTCACCTACCGCAAAAGCCGTGGCGAGCTCGGCCATGTCCAGAGGAGTCAGCGAAAAGGCCAGCCAAGACAGAATGCTTGTCCACGTCGTGTCGCTTAGATGGGCAGTCTGCACCGCCTTCGTGTACAGGCCGTCTATCGTGCTCGGCATCCGCGGCAGGGACCGCGCGAGAGAGTCCGCCGAGACAGGCACAGCAAGCCGGGTGATCACCTGCAACCAAGCGCGCACCACCTCGCCCAGCGTGAGCCGATGGCCGGCAAAGAGGTCGGACCGGCTATTCTGCTGCGACAACAGTCCGTTGCGCAGCGCCAACCGAACGCTCTGCAGCTTTGGGCGTGACGCCAGGAACGCATCCAGTCCGTCGTCGAGGACCGACTCCAGATCAGCCACTTTGCTTTCCAGATGGACCGCGTCGGGATCGGACGCCAGGAGCGACTCAAGGCTACTGATGATGGCCAGCTTGAACGAGGCCGTCGGCTGTGCCGCCAGCACCGTCAGCTGGTCGACAATGTACCGCGGCAGTGTTGTGCCCGGCATCTCCCACAGCACGCAGACCGTCTGGCCCTTGTGTGGACAGCTCAAGAGCGACCGGAAGAGAATCAGCAGCTTGCTCGCCGGCCAGATGCCGCCTTGATCGAGCGCCTCGAGTGCGTCCAGCACGCGCGAGGCGTGCTCGAACAGCTGCGGCTTGAGGCACAGCAGCTGGTAGCAGAGAGAAGACAGCACCACCATGGCGTCGTCCCTGGTTGAGCCGTTGGACCGGAACACATAGTTAATGCCAGGATCTGAGTCATTAGGGAACACATCGTCGATGGCCGGGTCGTGGTTGTGTGCTGTGTCTTGCGTCGCCACCAGCTTGGAAAACAACAGACTCGGATCATCGCCTGGCTGCATGACAATGTGAACGGATCCGCTGTTGCCTTCGTTCCATTTGCGCAATTCGTCTCTCTTCTCGAGCGCGTCTGATGCTTTCTTGCTGGCCCGACCTTCAAGGACCAGGGGGACGGGATTGCGCAGTCGGCCATGTGACATCGTGGCCAGCATCTGCAGGCATCGGAGGAACGGCAGGCCGGGTTCTGGTCCTGGTCAGAACATTTGTGCGTCAAGGAGTCATCAGGACGGAACCCACTGGACGAAGCTTTGATTTTCTGACACAGCTCTCCCATCACGCCGTTCCACCAGCTCTGCGACTGTTCCACTGCCACCAAGCGGGAAGACACGCCCACCTTGGATGTCTCTTTCCATCTTACCTCTGCAGTTGGACCGGCGACGACGTCGATTACCTGGTGGAGCCGCCGGCTCACCACGAACCCGTCATACACAAAGTGAAGCATGCGCGCCGTGCGCCGAATCCAGTCCACGCTGGAAGGGCACGTCCACCCAGACACGGACAGGAGCCAGCTCGCCAGACTCTCCCAGGACGTCTTTCCGGGGGCGATGTAATGCGGCGTCTGGAAAAATACCTGCCATGATCAGCAGAAACACGTTCCTAACGGCAAGTATACATACCAGCACAGTCGTGTTGGCGGCAATGAAGTGGTACTTTTTTGTCCATCTCGCGAGCGAAACCGCCTGTGATTCATCACCAGTCAGCCAATCGTTTTCTCAACGCCGCAATCGGTTGACTCTGCCTCTTTGATGATGAGTCCTCCAAAATCCTCCCCCACAAACACAAAATCTTCTTTGGGCTGTGCAGCTTTTTCCTTGGGGACCAGTTCGGCCAGACAGTCTAGAAGCCGGCGCGCGAGGGCCTCGACAACTGGTGTGTCGATGCCTTGGTTCCACGACGGAATGTCGTACCGAAAAGCCAGTGGGCGCGATCGCATATCGTGGAGAGACAAAAACGCCGAAATGTCTGTTGTTGGATGGCCGGCTCCTGGCTTTTGCCATGGCCATTCCGCTTCTGGACCACCAACATGCTTCAGGCCGTGGACGGTAATGATGCTGGGCGCGCATTAGCAAACCGCCGAAACACAGCAGGCATTGACGTCGACTTACTTGCATCTCGGCTTGTCCTGGTTGTCCTGGATCCCATTCCGCACGCCGTGCTCTGAGATGATTTTAAGTGAATCCCGCGCATTATCCATTATCGCATCCATTTCGCAAGCAAAAAAAAGTGAATTTTTTTTGCCCCTGATTCCTTTCGTTCTTCGAGGAACTTCTACCACCTCAGGTTTCATCAGCCATCAGAGTAAGCAGGTCGCATTTAAACCCGGGAATACACTAAACCCCCCAAAATCTGCACTGTTCAGCCTTGTGGTGCTGGAAGGCCACCCTCCTATATCATGCAACTGACTCCCCTCCCAAAATAGAGAGTGAGAAAGTGAGCTTATGTTTGCATGTTTGGCCATTTGAAAACTGACAAAATGAGCAACAATTCCCGTTCGATGCTAGTCTGCTCTCGCAAATGCTACCGTGACAGCTACCCATACCCCGTGCTGACGGTCATGCATCCACCACTGTCCGATGCACCGCCTCCTCAAACAGCTGCAATTCCTTTGCCTCGTCACGGTGCAGCTCTGCCAGCCGCTCATACAGGTTGGCCATCTCCCTGTGTCGCCGAATGCGACTCGTGTTGGGCACCGCGTTCAACCCAGCCTGCTGACGGAGGCCGTCCGTCAGAACGCTCAGATCCCGCACGAGGGACGTCAGCGTTGCAGTGGCGGCGGAACTAGCTAGCCGTGTCTCATTATTGGCAACGGTAGTTGGGATGCCCACACCGTGCGCCATTACGCGGTCGGCTGTGCTGGTAGCAGTTGTAGCAGTCGCCGAGGCGACAATAGCAGGGGCATTGTCAGTTCCCACGCCCTTCATCGCACTGATCTCAAACGACGTGGCGGAGATGGCATCTATGGGCAGTGTGTGAGAGACAAGTTCGATTCCCTGCGCTTGGGTGCTTGCGTACCTTGGCTCGATTTCACTGGCCGGGCCAGTTCTGGAAGATAGAGCCCGACTTCCTGGAGGCCGCGCAACACGTTATCTGTCGATGCTTTGTGCAGGTCATTCACTAAGATATTGGGCGGGAGCGGCGTGTTGGACCTGTCTAGAGGGAAGCGGCCCAACCCGATCGGCTCGGTCTTCTGCCCCGTGATGGAGTTTATGAACCCATGAGCACTCCCAGACCAGCCAGCAATGTCCCCGACGACCTTGCCGAAAAGTTGAAATGACGCGCCCTCGGGCCGCTTGATCAGCAAGGCCACGGTGAGCGAGTCGCCCACGCCCTGGTCTTCATTTGCCGCATGAATGTTCCACGTCGCACCATCGTACTGCCGACTCGGCAGCAAAGAGTCAAACCTCTCTCCGATTCCCTTGACGCGGAGAAGATGGGTCCTGGTATATCGGGACGTGTTGGTGACGGACATCTGGCCGCCAACGGACGCCGTCGACATAATGGGAATCTCGGCAGTAGCCTGGGTCATACGTTGCCTCTCGTGATCGGTCGTATAGACATCCAAGAGCTCCGAGGTCTTGGATGCTGGTTCGAAAGAAACGATATACGGCTTATCTTCGTCCTCGACTGTGCTCTGCGCCCACAATGAAACCTTGAGATGGCGGAACTGGCGTTCTGGGTTTTTGGGAGAAGGCACCACTTGAATAGCGAGAAGGCTTGCGTTGTCCTGGTCCCCAGGGTGGAATCCGCCATGCACTTCGTAAAGAATCTGAAAATCGACGAAAAACCCGGAACCCGTTGTCCCGCCTATCCTGGGGTTCGTGTCTGTTCTCACGGTACCGCCTCCAGACGGTTTCGTCTCTACCGAGCGAAGTTTCCGCGGCTCCATTGTCAGTGTTTCTTGTGCGTTTTACAAGCTGTGCTTGACAAGCTATGCAAAAAACAAGCATACCGGTCTTTTAAATACGCCATCTCACTGTGCACTCACACTGTGTGTGGCTGGGGAAGTATCCGCAAACCCCAGCTAAACATAGGCACACCCCTCCTCCACCCCATACGGGTATAAACCCAAAAGGGCCAAGTCGCGAGACGCACTCATTTCCCGTTCTCGAGTGACGGCATACCACAACTGAGCCCAACTCCCTTTTACCATGAACCAGCCAAGCCGGACAAAGTTTGGCGAGTCAGTCAATGGCTCTTCAACTCAAGTTGCCATTCGAAGCCTGTTGGACGAGGTTCGAAAAATCCAGACATGGGGTGCCAATTCGAAGCAAATGTCCTCACTGGAAAGCCTTATAAAGAAAGAGAAGATTTTCGGCACAAATGGAGACAACATGCTTCACGTCCTCATCGAAAACGAGAACCCCAAAAACGAAAAGGAGAGCAGTGTCAGTCTTTGGGCTGACGCGCCACGAGATGCGCCAGGGATATCCTCCAATTCTACGGCTGTGGTCAACGGCAGCCAGGCTGCCAGCAACCACGGCCTCGGGCGTCGCCTCCTCCTCTGGATGCTTCAACACCGAGAATTCCGCCGGTATTTCACAGACAAGCCGTCGGCAAAAGGTGGCTCAAGCCCGAGCCAAGACATGCCCTCTGTGCATCTTGCCATAGCCGTGCCAAACTTTTACTTCTTGGCGTGCTTCTTGGGCCTGTATTATGACGACCAAGTAAACAGAACGGCAAAACTGCTCATTCAAAAAGCCCTCGACACGACGCACTTTAATGCCAAGAAAGGAAATTGCGTGCATGCTGCCATCTCAGCTGGCATCCCCCTTGCGCCCGCTTTTGCGGCGATCTGCTCCAAGGCTGCTTTCGTCTTGAAGGACGCGGAAGGCTACACGCCCCTTCACCTGTCCCTGCTGCGGTTGCCAGGCGGTGCAGTCATCATGCCCAAGCGGCCGGCGTCTTTTGACGGGCATGATTCTGCGCCAGCCTGGGGCAACCAGTTCTCAGCCTCACGGGTGTTTGACGAGGTGGAGAAACGAGACGACGGGAAGCTTCTCACCACCATTCTGACCATGGTGAACAACAACGGCGAGTCTTGCTTTCAGTCGATGCACGAAAAAGCCCGGACGACAGACGACCGGTTCAAGCAGCGGTTTAAAAACGTCATCTTTGAGAAGCTGACAGCCATCTCAGACGCAACGACAGCGCTCTATGGAAACACTGGACGGGTCAAGGAGCTCTTCCTCAACATGTCCGACTTTAACCAGCCATCCCACAACTTCCAGGCCTTTGTGGACAAGATGATCCAGTCCGACGACACGTCTGACGCGACGATCGAATTCGAAGAGACCCTGTTCTTTGTGCACCTGCCGGATCTTAACTACGTGAAGCAGCCGTGTCCACACAGCGCCATCCAAAAGCTGTTTGAGTGGCTGGCGGGCAAACAGGTCAAGACCATCAAGAGGCTTAGAATCCCAGACAGCACCACTCACCCTCTCTGTGAAGCGTTTGTCCAAAAGTACGTGCTTGACGTCTTCAAGATCGAGGCCTTGGACTGGCGCAAGCTGGACGTCAATCTCGACATCATTTCCAATTCAGGCAGCTGTAAGGACACGCTGGTCGACTTGACGCTGTACTCGAGCGGAAACTGGAGCGTCTTGTACCACTGGAAAAGTGCTGATGGACTCGGGACGTTGCGCAGGGTGAGTCCCCTCTCTGCCTCGTTGCCCTCCTCGCCACACGGCTAACAAATTGGTCTGCAGCTCCGCACCGTGCGTATCCACATCATCCAGCTCGATCCAGCCGAGGTACGCGTTTCATGCTTTCGAGAAAGAGACAGCAATCTAACATGAGAAAAATAAACAGAATTACCACGACCAGGACACACGTAGTCGCTATTTAAACTTGACCAAGAGGTACAAAAACTTGCTAGACAAGGAGCTGAGAGGCCTGGGTCCCCTGTGCCGCGCCGAAATCAAAACCGACGTTTACTGGGACTATCCGCCACAGCCACATGAGCCAGAGGAGCCTGCAACCATTCCCGCAAAGCACCAGTTTACCAGCCAGCTAGTGCCATCCTTCAGTGCGTTGCGCCTGTGGGAGAAGGCGGCAGCCCAGTCTGTCGACGACTTTATGGATGACGACGCAGAAGCAGAAGAAGCAGCTGCCGATGCGTTCGAGCAGCGCTGGGCCGAGGAGATTGCGCGATTCAAAGAGTATACCTTGCCAGGAGAGACAGACAAGCGCATCAAAGTGGCCATCATCGATAATGGGGCAGAGCGCGTCCGCTCGCACTTCCGCCACATGATTGCCCACGGGCGCTCGTATGTAACGGCCGACGAGGAAGGATCCAGCGCCGAGCTGCCGTGGTGGATGGTGTCGGATCCCCACGGAACGCAGATGGCGTCGCTCGTCAGCCAGATGAATGGCTACTGCCGGCTCTACATTGCGCGGGTGGGCAAGATGCGCAACGACATTGATCCAAACAAAGCAGCAGAGGCCATTCGATGGGCCATTGAGCTCAAGGTCGACATCATCTCCATCAGCTGGACGGTCGACTACAACAACGCCAAGCTCGAAAGCGCCATCAACGATGCCGTGAAAGCGCACATTCTCATATTTTGCTCCACGCCGGACAGTGGCATCTATTCGGACGTGTGGCCCGTCAACTACGACAATACCATCAGCGTGAGCGCCACTGACCAGTACGGCCACCTCACGTCAAAGACCAAAGGAAACACCTCTGCCAATATCCAAATCCCCGGCGAAAACATAAAGGCGGCCAGCCCGGTCTACCTGAGTAACAGTCCTGCTTTTGTGTCTGGCTCCAGCGTGGCCACCGCTCTGGCTGCCGGGATCGCATCGCTGGCCTTGCTGCTTCTCCACGTCTTTAACGAGGATGTCGAGACGGGCGACCCAGAAAGCCAAACACCACTAAACATCCACAGCAAAGAGGGCATGCTGCGCGTGCTCGGGAAAATGATGAAGCGTGACAACGCAACCCTTTTGCTGTCAAAAATGTTTCCGCAAGAGTCGGGCGACGAAGACGAGGCACTGAGGACGCTGGCGAAGAACTGGTGCGTGCAGAACTGGGAGGCGTAGCTTTGGTGCGTGTCCATTCGGAAAGGGCTGTACCGCCTGTCAGATTTTGCAGTGCGCATTCATATGTGTATGTTGTAGCGAAAGCTTCTATTCAAATTCTCTGCTGCATTTACGAAACTCTATCCACTCTCTGTAGTTTTCTCTGCCTTCTCGGCGTTCTCCTTGACCAGCGCCCAACACCGCGCATTGGCCAGCGCATAGAGCGTTTCCAAGCGCGGCATGGCGACGCCCTTTTGCTTTGCCAGGCGCAGGGTGTTGCCCAGGATGGCCTCGACCTCGATGGTGCGGCCCTGGCGGATGTCCTGCAGCATGCTGACCTCGCGTCCGGTGCCCGTCTCGGCGCGCCGCTGGGCGATGGCAATCTTTTCGGCGGCGACGTCGGCGGTGACGCCGGCGATGCCCACGGCCTGGGCCAGGGCGACGACCTCCATCATGACGCCCCAGACGAGGTCGTGGGCGTAGGGCGTCGAGGTGCGCAGAAAGTCGCCGTCGCTGGTCAGGGCCAGGGCGCAGACGGGGTTCCAGGCGGCGTTCATGACCAGCTTGCCCCAGCGGGCCACCTGGATGTCGTCGAGCACCTCGGCGCTGCCGCCGCCGCGGATCATGAGCTCGGCGAAGCGGTGGGCGGCGGTCTTGTGCGGCGGCGGCGCCGTCGCCGGGTAGGTGCCGAGCTGGAAGCGGTTGAGCATCTCGGGGTAGGCGATGACGCCGGGGGCCGTCTGCACGGCCGGGCAGTAGATGACGCCGCTGAGCAGGGGGTTCTCCGGGAAGGCCAGGGCGACCTCCTCCTCGATCTGGATGCCGTTCTGCGCCAGCACAATGGCCGTCTGCGGCCGGCCGGTCAGCACCGGCCGGAGCTGCGCCGGCAGCGACGGCGCGCGGCCCGGAAACGACTTGGTGCAGACGAGGACAAAGTCAAAGACGGCGCTGCTGCACTCGGCCAGGTCGCGCACCACGGCGGTGGGGCGGTAGGCCACGTTGCCGAAGCGCACCGACGACAGGCGGAAGCCGTCTTTTTTCACGCTGGCGTAGTTGGAGCGGCAGACGGCCGTCACGTGGCAGCCGGCCTGCAGCAGCTGGTACAGGTAGACGCCGCCGATGCTGCCGGCGCCGTAGAGAAGAACATTGGCGGTGGGGGCGGGCGAGCTGGCCATGGTCGGGATCTGGTAAGAGAAGTGTTTGTTGTGATCTTTTGCCTGACTCATTCGTGATGGCATTTTATCTGACTAATCAATTTTTATTCGGCGAATGCTATGTAGACAAACTCTTCCCAACAAATGCAAACCCACGATTACTAACAATTTTAACAAGATGCACTTTTGATTTCCTGTTCTATCTTTATTTTTTCCCGTATTTTTCCCATAATATCGCGTATTACTATTATCATTAGTGTGCTCACTCGCTGTCGTCCTTTTTCGATATCAAGACAGCATCCGGCGGTGGGTACGTCGCCACGTTCAAGACGAAGACGCCGAGGAATGCCAGAGCCTAATGGTTAGTTTCGGATTACGCATGGCAGTAGGGGAACTTACGGCATTGCAGAAGAAGGTCAGGCTGGTGTGGCCGGCCTCGGCAAAGGCGGAGAAGATGTAGCCGAAGCAGCCCTGGGTGATGAGCATGGAGGCGCTCTCGACGAGGGTGATGCTGGCGATGGCGTCGCGGCGGGTGCCGGGGGGACACATCTCGGTCATGACGCCCTTGGCGGCGGGGGCGGAGCCGGAGGTGAAGGGCAGCAGGTAGGCGGCCAGGTGGACCTGCCAGCCAGCGGACGAGAAGCCGGCGAGGGTGGTGACGGCGGCGTCGATGAGCAGGCTGTAGCGGAGGAACAAGAGGTCGAACTGGGTGCCGGCGTCTTCTTGGTCGTCGGCGTCGGCCGTGTCGGCCGTGTCGGCCGTGTCGTCTGTGTCGCTGTCGCTGGGCGCGGGCGGTCTTTGGGCGGACGGTGTCTCGGCGGGCCCGTTGACCCAGGCGCGGCCGGCGGCGATGATGGCGGGAAAGAAAAAGTACAAGAAGAGGCCGCGGATGAAGGAGTTGCCAGCCATGAGCCAGCCGTTCTCGGTGGTGGAAAAGTTGAACTCGGTGGTGCCGTACATCTGCAGCATGGTGGGCGCGTAGCCGGTGGCGAGGACACCGAGGAAGATGCCGGCGGACAGGAAGATGAGGCCGTGATTGGTGATTATGCGGCCGGAGCTGAGACGGTACTTGTGGGGCACGATGATCTTGAGTGGGGCGAAGAAGTCGGCCTTGGCCGTGTGGCCGTCCGGCGCATCGGAGCCGGAGCTGCGGCCCGGCGTCGGCAGGAACAGCGCGCCGTAGGTGCTGCAGGCGAGGAAGCAGAAGAAAGCGACCTCAAAGGGGCGCCGGATGGTGTAGACGTCGCCCATGACACCGCCGACTGTTGGTTAGCAAATAGCTATGCCAAACGGGAAAGAAACGTACGCAGATAGCCAATGGCGGTGCCCAGAGTGGTGGTGCCCTGCAGCTTGCCAAAGACGGCGGTGCGATCGCGCGGGGCGACGACCTCGCTGATGGCGGTGTTGAGGACGAGCATGTAGCCGCGGGGCCCGCCGACGATGCCGATGGCCTGGAAGGCCTGGAAGACGACGATGCCGGTGCGGCCACCAATGGTGACGCCGAGGGCCTGGGTGGCGACGCGCAGGGCCAGCAGCGAGGTCTGGGACACAAAGGCCCAGCGGGCGCCCCAGATCTTGATAAAGTAGCCGCAGATGAAGAGGTTGAGCACACCGCTGAACGAGGTGAACATGCCGAGCAGGGCGACCTGCTGGGCGGTGCCGGCAGCGACAGCGCGGTTGGCGCAGCGATCGCCGGGGCCAGAAAAGGGGGGGTGGTGCTGATAGTAGACGTCGCACTCCATGAGGCGGAAGACGTAGACGATCCTGGCTGTCAGAGGAAAGAATGGCTAGGACTGCAGAGCAAAACGTACGGCACTTGGGTGATGCCCAGGGTAAAGGACATGAGAAAGCCAGCGAGCAAGAGAGCGTGGGCGGGGCGAAAGACGGAAGCGGCCGGCTTGGCGATGCGCTTCTGCGCGTCATCGGGTGCCGCTAGCAGCGGACAGCGTTCGTTGGCTGCCATTTTAGCAGTCGAATCTACGAGGAGAAGAGAGGGTGAAAAAAGGGAAGAAAAAAACAGACGGCGAAAATCCAACCATCCATCGTGTTGCGGTCGCGCCCCTCAGTGGTAGCGAGGGTGGTGCCAGACGCTTCCAGCCGCCGGTACCGCCATTTTCGCCTCCGCCCGACCCACATCGCGAGACTCTGGCCCTGGCTGCTGCGGGCGTTGCTCGGCACGGCGCAATCCCGTGCCGCTACCGGCGCCGTGCATTAGCGGACTGCTTTGTCATCAATCACGTTCCGTGCTTACCAAATCACATCAGACAATCCCCAAGCCACTCAGAATTCAAACAATTAGCAAACCCGCGGAGATGTCTGTGGTGGCGTTGTAGTATCATGTCATTGAGCTGCTGTTTCGCATATATTAGAATCATGTTGGAGACGGTCGACAATGAATGAACAACGGCAAAATGAATTTCTTTCGAGGCTCCAGGTGCTTGCGTGCGCCGTTGTGCGCGCTCTCGCGGACGCAAACGAGATTCGCAGCAGGTTTCATCGCACAGGTCCCTGGACGGAGGCTCCAGTCGACAAAAGCAAGAGCACTGACGGCCGGCTTTCAAATACCAGCGGTGCTGACCGCGTGCGTCGCCCTCGGTGGCTTTCTCTTCTGGGCACCAGGCCGTTCCGACCAGAAAGAGGACTGCACGTGCGAGAATTACACAGAAAAGGTCGGTCGCTCCTCGGGCAGCACGCATGCCAGCCCCGTCACCGTTGTGTCTAGCCAGGCCGGACCAACAGAGCCAGTGTCGGAGGCATCGCTGGAGACGTCGACGCTCCCCGTGGAAGAAGCGGTGCTTTCGAGCGCCCCAAATGTGCCGCCGGCGATCACTCGCAACCACCCGGTGCTGCTGCGGGTGCAGCTGGTGGCGACGCCGCACATGGCGCAGCTGACGAGCGCGTACAAGTACGAGCAGTGGACGTTCAACAAGACGGTGCCGGGGCCGTTCATCCGGGCGCGCGAGGGCGACGTGGTGGAGCTGACGCTGACCAACCGCGACCCGGCCGGCAACCCGCACAACGTCGACTGTCACGCCTTTAGCGGGCCGGGCGGCGGCGCGGCAGTGACAACGGCCCCCCCGACCGAGAGCCGGACGGCCCGGTTCAAGCTGCTGGCGCCGGGCCTGTTCCTCTACCACTGCGCGGCGGCACCGGTGCCGGTGCACATTGCCATGGGCATGTACGGCCTGCTGTACGTGCAGCCGGCAGCCGGAGATGTGGGGCCGGTGCCGGACCGGGAGTACTACGTCATGCAGAGCGAGTTCTACCACGAGCCGCCCGAGGTGGACGACGACACGGGGCGCCGGTCCGACGTCGTCGAGTTCTCCTACCCCAATGCCCTGCGCGAGGAGCCCAGCGTGGTCGTCTTCAACGGCTCCGAGTCGGCCCTGACCCGCGACCACCCGCTGCAGGCGCACGCGGGCGAGCGCGTGCGCCTCTTCTTTGGCAACGCCGGCCCCAACTGCGCCAGCGCCCTGCACGTCATCGGCACCCTCTTCCAGCGCGTCTGCCGCGACGGCGACGTCCTCAGCCCCCCGGCCCGCAACCTGCAAACCGTCGCTGTCCCGCCCGGCTCCGCCGCCGTCCTCGACCTCGAGCCCCTCGTCCCCGGCACCTACACCCTCGTCGACCACGCCATGTTCCGCCTCGACAAGGGCGCCGTCGGCTTCCTCAACGTCGCCGGGGCCCCTCGACCCGACCTCTACCAGAGCGCCCAGGCCCCGGCCCCCTGCACCGGCTGCAAGCTGCACTCGTAATCTATTGCTTTCTTTTCTTTCCTTTTTCTGTCTACAACCGTGGCGTCCGCCGCACCGACACAAACAAGGCGTCCGCCCGCGCCAGCTCCGTCCCGTCCGGACCGCTCAGCGTCCCTTGCAGAAACAGTTTGCGTCCGCTGGCCTCGGCAATCCGCGCTCGCACCAGCACCGTGCCCGGCACTGGCACCGGCCGCACAAAGGTCGTGTGCAGGTAGCTCGTCATGAACGCCACCTCTGGCAGCAGGCCCCGGCGCGTGTTGATTGCGGGCAGCCCTCCTAGCACCTCGTCCAGGATCGTCGCTAGCCGGTCAGCAACGACCACCACCTGGGAGACAGAGACCTACCGACGATGCCGCCGTGTGCCACCTGCGGGTAGCCTTGCACGCCGGGCCCCAGCGTGACCAGCGCGCCCACATTGTCGATGCGCGCGCCCTCATCCGCCGGCTCGTCGTGGAAGAGCAGCAGAGCCGAAAAGGTGTCGCGCGTGTGCAGCGTGCGGGCGAACAGCGCGTCCTCGCCCGAGGCCTTGCTGACGCGGCTGGGCACAGGCACCCACGGCCGGATGTTGGGCGCCGCCAAAACCTCGGCGCACCACGGAATCGCCAGAAAGTGCTCCAGATCGGAGGCGTCCGCCATGTCTGCAGTTGTTGAGATGGATTTGATTTCGGATTGATTTGCGGGGTAAATGTCGGTCCGTGATTAGTCATCAAATCCACTGACTGCTTTACTCTACAAGACGTAGTTTAATTTAACTTTGCACGATCAAGACAGCCTGCTATCAGGAGCCAATCAAGACTGTACGACTAGCAAGGTTTGACTTGAACCGCGCGTACGCCGTGCCTTGGCAGCTCGTATTTGCAGGCGTAGCCCGGCGTTTATAGTAAACTCCGCACACAAACGGATCCGCCGTGTCGGACTTTTGTGAAAACGCCGTTCCCATAAAACACCGACGGCACCACCCCTATGAGTCGACCCATTCCTCGCCTCTCCTTTATCCGGAAAGTCCGTCGGAGAGAGCGCACGAGAGACAACGAGACAGCAAGCCCATTCATCCTCCATGGACTCCGCCAAGGCCACTGCTAAATGGGGTGCGGCATGTGCGGCATGCGCGGCCGCCAAAGCCAAGTGCATACGCAACAGCGGTGACCCCAGCACCAAGTGCGACCGGTAAGGCCCTTTTTTTTTCCTGTGCCCTATGAGTCTGGCCTGACACAGCCGCCAGGTGTGCCCGCCTGTTCAAGTCCTGCACCAGCCAGGTCCACAAGCCGCGCAAGAAGCGGACGAGCAAGCCGTCGTGAGTGGAACCTGCCGCCCCGTCTGCTCTGTCTCTTACTAACACGCCAGAAAAACATCCCAGCTCGAGGAGCGGCTCAACGGCCTGGTGGATCTGCTGCGGGCCACCGGCGAGCTGCCGGAGCTGACCCGCACCGATGGCCCGTCGGCTGCCGTCTCGGCTGCCGTCTCGGACGCCGTTTCACCGGCCGTGTCCTCCCGGACCTCCCGGACTGCCCGGACTGCCCGGACTTCTCCGCAAAACGACGGCCCGCCCATCATCCCGGCCTCGTACAACTCGTTTGCGCCGCCGGCCTGCATCTGCCGCCCCGAGGCCGGCGAGGTGGTCACGGCCGCCGTGCAGTCCGACAGCGAGCTGCTGGCCATCTACCGCACGCAGCTCTTCCCGCTGTACCCCTTTGTGCGGGTGCCGGACGGCGTCTCGGCCGCCCACCTGGCCGCCGAGCGGCCCTTTTTCTTCCGCGCCCTCAAGACGGTGGCTTCAATGCACAACATCCGCAGCATGCAGGGCCAGATGTACGAGCTGACCCGCGACCTCGCCGACCACCTGCTGCTGCAGTCCGACCGCTCCCTCGACCTCGTCCAGTGCCTGCTCATCGTCGTCGGCTGGTACCACCACCACTGCATGATGCACGCCCAGCTCAACAACATGCTGCACCTCGCCGCCAGCCTCGTCGCCGACCTCGGCCTCAACCGGCCCCCGCGCCTCGCCGAGCGCACCCATCTCCTCGTTCTCCACCCCAGCGAGCCCGCCCCCCGCACCCACGAGGAGCGCCGCACCCTGCTCGGCCTGTGGTACATCTCTTCGTCGTAGGTGGCCCCCCCTATTTTCCCCCCATGTCGTCTGCTGACTAATCATAAAGCGTCGCCCTCTGCTTCCAAAAGATGGAGCCCATGCGCTTCTCCCCCTACCTGCGCGGCTGCCTGCAGGAGCTCGACGACGCCCACGAGTGCCCCTCTGACGCCACCGTCGTCGCCCTCGTCCGTCTCCAGTGCCTCACCGAGCGCATCGCCGCCCTCAACAGCCGCGACGACCCGGCCGACGACCTGCCCGGCATCCCCCGCGCCTCCTATGCCGCCTACCAGGTAGCCTTGCAGGTCGAGCTGGACCGCCTGTGTGCCAGTTTCGACCATGAGTTGCTTGAGCAAGGTGAGCGTCTCTCTTATGGCTGTGCTCGCATCTGCTGAACCCTCCCCCCCAGACTGCATTGCCACCCACATCCACACCATCCGCCTGCGTCTGTACGAGCCACCCCCCCTCGATGCGGTCCTGCTGCAGCGCCTCTCCACCAGCGTCGCCTCGCTGCCGCCGCACCACGCCCCCACCACCCTCGACGTGCTGCACCGCACCCGCAGCCTGCTGGTCGCCTGGTTCGACCACCTGCAGTCCATGCCCGTCTCCTATCTGATCAGCGCCCCTCTGTCGATGTGCATGCACCTCCTCTACGCCATCACCATGCTGAGCCGCTGGTCCTGCCTCGTGGGGCCCCAGCGGCTGCCAGCACGGCCCCTTTCTCATCCGCCTCTGCCCCGGCATCAACCACCACTGCCGCCACCACCACCCCCGCCGCCCATCGACATCAAGGACGCCAGCATGCGCATCGTGCCCGACCAGGGGGGCCCGGGCGATACGCCAGCCAGCCTCACCTCGACGCTGCTCGGGACCGCATCCGAAACCTCGTCCGCCCGCGATCGTCCGCCCGCGTACGTCCCCGTGGCCAGCGTACTGCCCAGCTTCGACAACCGCGAGCTCGGCCGCGACCCGCCGCTGCTGGCCGCCGTCTCCCAGCTGCGGGACCAGCTGCGCGGCCAGCCCGAGCTCGCCCTCGACATCCCCGTCATCCTCGACTCCATCGTCCGCATCATGGACCGCTGCCATGTCCAGCTGCAGACGGCAGGCACCGGCCACTTCGGCGACGGCATCGGTGTCGGCCGCTCCGTCAATATCTGGGAGCTGACCGCACGCAAGATCAGCATCATGCGAGCGAAGCTGGTGCGCCACAACGACGCCGAGGGGGAGCCCGCCCCGGACGACGATCCGCCTCATCACGGTCCGATTCCCACGAGCGCCGCCACCGTCGCCGCCGCCGCTACCACCACCACCACCCTCCCTGTCACCAGTGCCACTGCACTCGCTCTACACGGACCACCCGCCATAGACCTGCCCACGGCCGGGCTGAGCTACGCCGACGTACACGTCGACAACTGGGAGTGCACCAGCCTCTGGAACAATGACATGTTTGACTCGCTGGACCCGGGGCTGTGGATGGACAATATGGACTGGACGGCAACGCTGGCGAGCGTCTAAGACTGCTCTCAGAGGCTGCGTGATATTGGTTTGCTGGTATGCACTACCACCAAACCCTATGTAACATGATTATCTTTTGTCTTCCTTTCCATTTCATAGTGTCTTCCATATTGCACGGTAAAGCATACAAAATAGCGGCTGGGCGTCATCCAACAGCGCAAGCCGTTGGTCGAGGATTGGTCCGACAGCGAATGCAGCCTACACCGATTTAGAGCAGAAACTGCAGAAACTTTAATAGGAGAATTCTGTCTTCGAATATTCCAGTTTCGTATACAAGCCTGATCATACCTGTACACATTTGTACTGATCCTGTGCTGCTTATTTGTACGGACGTAAACGGTTAAGAAGATAGGATCAGGGATTGGCGCAAGGGTCTCCAACGAAGCCCCTAGAATAGTCAAACTGTAATATGTATGGATACAGACCACGATACATCAGAGGCTCTACGGAGTAAGAATGCCGAGCTTTTATGATAATAGTGGGCCTTTAAATAGAATGGCCCTTTATTACCAAGCAAGCGCCCACGTGGGCAATCCTCGTGATGCCTGACATATTTACGAGAGGCATGACGTTGAAGGGCCCTTCGACGCAATTTCTAGGGCACAACAAGAGTTTCCCTAAAGCGGATCTGGGACAGCGATTTATTTATCTTATAATTCACCTAGGCCGATCATACCCATAGTAAGTAACTAATTAAATCAATCATAAGGCAATATACTACAACCACTCCGTCACCTTATCCATACGATTATTACCGTCATTATCCTTGAATACATCTTTGCCATCAGGGCTGCCAAATACAGTCTCCGTCGAAGAACCATTTGCAAGGCCAACAAGAGGATAGACCCGTCCATACACGCGCTCAAAGCCAATATCTGTTACAGTAAGTATAAATATGAAAAGCCAGAGAAAGGGAGAACAAGAGACAGGGCAGCCGGAAAGAAAGTAAACTTACTCAAAACCTTGTCGTTAACAGCAAAGAACAACTTGTGGTCGGCTGTGTCGACATAGACATCGACAGTGTCGTTTGTTCCAAATAGGCTGCTCTTATCAAACCGCAGGCCGATGCCATCGTCATGGTAGTATCCGCCGTCGTCGCCGTGGAAGCCCCATGTGCCAATCTCCCATCCCGGCAATTTGTCATTCGGAGCCGAGCCATAACCTACACCGACACTGACAATTTGCTCATTGCCCTGGTCCACAATCCTGACGGAGAAACGAAACTTGGTGTTGGGCGGGATGGGGTAGTCGGCGATGGCCAAGTACCCCTCGTACACTGATGGTGACGGACAGGACGCGAATAGCTTTGGTGCTGGGTCGCTGTCTTCTTTGGTCTCGTCAACGGCCGCTGTCGCGGGTTCCTTGCTGGTCTCCTCTGTCTTGTCGTCCGTAGTCGCATTAGTCTCTATGGCAGCACTACGTGGAGCCAGAGTAATGTCAGAGTGACTGGAGGTAGCCGACCAAGACGTGGGAAGCTTGGGGGTGTCGGGTCTGTCGTTTGCAGTGGCTCTGTCTTCTTCCGTGAGCGCTATCTCTTCCAGTCCGTAGAGAAGTCGCTTCTCCTCGGGTGGGAGCTCCTCGGGCGCTGACACCATACTGTCGACGTCACTATCACTGTCTGATCTGGAAGTGTTGTCGACCTCTTCCATCGTGTCAAGTAGCAGTGGATATGTCCAGCCGTTGCAATCACGCAGCTCAGCCCAGACCCCAGTTGTCAGTTGCGGGAACAGACGCTTGGCGTGCAGTTCGTACTGGTCACTGCCTATGACTGCATCAAGAACAAGCATATACAGCCATGCTTCCCTGACATTTTCCGCAAAATCCAGCACCAGCTCTTTTGCCACAATCTCCCTTTCGGCCAGCGTATACACCTCGTTTTGAAAGACACTTTTGAGAAGCACCCCGAGATGTTTTCTTTTCATGTCGTCGGTCAGCTGGTTGACATCGTCCTTGATCCGCTTTAGGAGAACTTTCGTTGTGCCTTGGAAATCGCACTGAATGGCTAACGCGAGAGCCTTTGCGCCGTTGGAGCTTTGCTCTATAGACCGGAACGGACTGTTTTCTGCCCCCAGAAGATAGGCAACAACAGCCCTGTTGTCAGAATTGACAGCCATGTCGAATATGTTGTCTCCTTTCCTGGAAACCATGTACTTGAGTTGAGAAAGCGACGGCACATATTTGTTTTTGAGCATCTTCTCAAGCGTGGCCTGGTTGTGAAAGTACGCGGCGACATGGAGCGATGTCTCATGATTTTCGTCATCCACAATCATGGGGTTTGCACCAAGATCAAGCAGAAGAGATACCTGACCGCGTGCTGATCTAGATGCGAGATACAGTGCTGTGCGTCCCTTGGAGTCTAGTGCGTTGACATCATGTTCGCCCTCTTTAACTAAAAGGTTGATGAGGTCCTCGCTTTCAAAGGCATCGTGAATAGGCGAGCTGTGCCTGGATGATTCGCGATCGTCGCTCTTCCATCCCGCAGATAGCAAAGCACGAGCCTCCTTCACGGCATTGTACAAGGCTGCAATAGCCATGGGGGTCCTGTCCTCGTCGTTCCGTGCATAGCCATTCACACGAGGTGCTTTCGCTATGTGCTGGATGATTTCCACGCTTGCATACATGACTGCAATATGGAGGGCTGTGTTGTTGTTGATTGAGGGTATATTAGGATCAGCATTGCGCTCGAGAAGAAGCTTCACAATGTCCTCGTTATTCCTATAGGCGGCAACATACAGCGGTGACTCGTTGCGGCTGTTGGTCATGTTGAGCTCTTCCTCGTGACCATGTGACAAGAGGACATCAACGACACGAGCATCATTGCGGGATATGGCGTATAATAAGGGGCTCTGTCCAGATTCGTCTTTTCCAGGCTTCGTCCTGCGAGCTAAAAAGCGAACGAGGTCAACACGCCCGCTTTCAGCTGCAAATGAGAGAGGCGTCCGTCCATCTTTGTCGGCTGCATTGAGATTCACTTTATAGTTCTGCACAAGAAACTCGATGTTTTGCAAGTGTCCAACTGAGGCCGCGCGTAGCAACAATGTCTGGCACAACGCATCATGGCCTTTGACATGGTTCCGTACAGCAGGCAACAGCTTATGCAACAGGCCATTTTCTGCGGAAGCCTCAATAGGCATGCTGCCACTAGAGTCGTCCAAAAGCAAATCACCACGATCTTTTATGATCTGGTCACCAAAAGTGCCTGGCTGTTCAGCTGTGCTGTGCACCGTTCTCGATGTCCGTGATATTTGACTGATGGACTGCATCACGAAGACGACAGCTTCGTGGGACTTGCTCATAATGGCATAGTGGAGGGCACTTTTGCCGCTGCTGTCCGTTTCTAGCAACGCCTTACTTGTCGTTGTGTCAAGCAGAACTTTCAGCATGGCCACGTTTCCGCTCCCGGCCGCTGTCAACAGAGGTGTAACCCCGGATCCATCCGCCAAACTGGTGTCTGCATGCTTGTCAAGAAGAACCCGCACCACGTCAATGAAACCATTGCGGCAAGCGACAAGAAGAGGGGTGGCAAAATCGCCATCGACGGTATTGGGTGTGGCACCACCACCTAGAAGAATGCGCGCATGAGCAGCACTACCGCGTAGTGCCGCGTAGTGAAGGGCACTGCGGGGACCAGAGTCAAATGCATCAAGCGTGATGCCTTCTTTGACATGTGCGTCAACCAACAGGCGCATGGCTGAAGTAAAACTGCCGTACCTGGCAGCAATATGCAAAGAAGTTTGCCCGTTTCTGTCCCTACGGACTGCTTTCAGCTGTTCTGACGTGTGACCAGAGTTCAGCAGCAGCTGCATAAACTCAGCATGGTCGTGGTCGGCGGCAAGATGAATGGGAATTGCCATTTGGTGGCCGATCGTCTGTATCACCAAAGGACCGCTGCTTTCATGGGACAGTAGCGCTTTCCCAATATTGGCTTGACCATAGTATGCTGCTATGTGCAATGCTGTGAGTGAGCGGCGGTCTATGACACGGAGAACAGTTTCGAGGGGGCTCTCGAGAGGCGAAGCCGAGGGTGCACGTGACGCATCTGAGGCATCATCCTCTGTGACAGCCTCTGTAGTCGGCCTTGACTGTAGCTCCTTGAGCAGCAACTCGACCATGTCGACACGCTCGAGTACCACTGCAACCTGAAGAGGCGTCCGGCGATAGAAAGCATCTGCAATGAGCGACGGGTCTGTCCGAGGATCCTGCAAGAGTGCTCTCATTGCATCAGGCTGCTGCAGTAGGCATGAATAGAAAATTGGCCTGTTGTGGTACGTGTCAAACTCGTTGGGATCGACCGATTCCTCTTTGAGGAGACGCTTGACGACTGCTGCATGTCCAAATATGCAAGCAATATGCAAAATTGACAGGTCGGTAGGGTTATAGAAAGTAGAATCGTAGTCCCACTTGGAGGCTTCATAGTCTCTGGTTTCAGCCTCGTAGACATAATCTTCAACTGCTATACCAGGGGTGGTATAAGCTGGCAACAAGTCCTCGAGCGCACCGATGTTTCCGGTCGCGGCAGCTATCTGTATCGGGGTGTACCCTCTCCAATCCTCGACGTCCGCGACGTCGTGGAGAGGACCAAAGTGGTGTAGCAGCGCATTTTGGTTTGAAGCAACGGCAACATGCACAGCGTAGCGAGACTGCGCACCAGCTGATTCCAGGAGCTTGACAGCATCTAGGTCACCTTGATGAACTGCGAACAACAATGCCCTGGAGAGTCCCGAGCGAGTTATAGTGGTACCGCTGGCTGTAACGTGAGGGGACCCGGAATGCGACACCATGTCAGCAGATGTGTCCTTGAGTATCCGGCTGATGAGGTCCAAGCAGCCGACATCAGCTGCCATCGAGAGGGAGATGTTTTCGGCAGAAGGATTGAGCCCAGGGTGCCGAAGACTATGATAGAGACCGGCCCAGTACTCCATCAAGCGCGCGTCATCGAAGTGAGTGAAACAGCTTTTAACTGAAGGCGTGTCACCATGGGAGCGCGGAGTGCTGTGGCGAGGTGAAGAACCTTGTGAATAGTGGTATGGCCAGTGCAGAATTGCATATTCAAAGAATGGCTGTTCCTTGACGATGGTGGGCGTCATGCGCAGATATTCCTTCTGGCAGATGCGGATAAATGTGAGACAAATACGGGCAAGAGTGTTGTGGGCATCCTGCAGTGAATACTTGGCGACAGAATTGTCATCCGCAGCTTCTGGGGCAACGCTGTCCAACTGCAGCAGATCAATGAGTTCCGCCTGTAGGAGAGGATGGCCAGAACCGTCTGTATGCACCATCGAGCCTAGTAGAGCGAGAAGGTCATCCTGGACATTGACTGGCTTGTGGGCGTCTAGCTCATCCATAGTCTTGGCATGAATCAAGGACTCGACACTGTCGTCCTCGTTAGTGCTAGTAGCACGCGTTACAGCCAATGCTACTGCTAGCTCGGCAGTGGTCATTGGCCGTTTTGAAAGGGACAGCCATGCAAGAAGCTCCTGTATGGTGAGCAGCAAGGCAGGCGGCGTGTAGCTCAGTGTAGCAGCATAGAGGCCAGCTATGTTCGTGGGCATTTTTGGTGCTTCACGGGTGATTGAAGCAATGGAAATCGGAACCGCACGATGCGTGATAAGCTCCAAACACGCACGCACCGATGCCACAACCTCAGCATAAGAGCCCGCGAAAAGTGCCTTGCCGCTTCCACTACCGTAGCCATTGTTGTTATCAAAGTCTTCAGCCCCGTGGTTGACCAGAATGATTTCCTTCAGTTTATCCTGAACAGCCTTCATTGCTGGACGTCTGCCCAACAACGATGCTAGTTCCCGGTCCACAATGGCAGGCAGATCAACGGAGCGGTAGGGGAGCCGGAAGACAAAGGGCTCGTCGGTCGCCCATGTGGGAGCACGAGCGAGCGAGCGGCCTGGAGAAGCTAGACTTGGGAGCGACGCAGACTTGGCTGGTGCAGCTTGAGTGGCTGGCACAGAAGGGAACTCCATGTCAGTGCGACTGCTGATCACTGCTAATTTGAATGCTGATCCTGGACCAGAAGCCAGTAGAGCCAGTGTCGAGACAAGGCCTTGTGGAAGAACTGTTCCCGGCATCTCCCACAAGATACAAGCCACGGTGCCATCGTACGGACAGCTGAGCAGACTGCGGAATAGACTTAATAGTTTGTCAAATGGCCAGATCCTCTCTCGGGAGCGATCATGCAAGTAGTATGCCAGCTCACTGGTATACGTAAACGAGTGGCACCGCAGACACATAATTTTATAGCAGAGAGACGCAAGTAATGCCGTGGCCGTGTTGGTGTCGAGGTTGTATGGGTTAAAGGCGTAGCTGATGACTGCTTTATTCATAGGCTCCTGAGTGCTGGTGGCGGAGGGAGTAGTTGTGTCTTCGGGTTCAGATTCTCCCTGATCAATGGGTTTAAGTTGCTCCAGCTCTGTGAGGTGTCTCGGGCCGGCGGACGAGTTGGCAACAGAAGCATCTTTCCGAAGAACGTCAAACAGGACCGATGCTTCGTCTTCGTGTGGCATAATGAAGCCAGAGAATCCACTGCAGGTACGATCAGAGGTCCATGCAGAAACGCCCGGTTCCTGGCGTAGAGCAGCCATGCGGGCTTTCCTTGGCCCATCGGAGATGATTGTTGCTGCCGAGCTACGCGGGATACCGTCCTGAGTCAGAGCTAGGGTGTTCAGCATTTGTAGAAACCCGTAAGGGGTTCCTGTGTTGGCAAGGTTAGCCGGACTCTGGACAAGGGGGGGAAACAGAGAAAATATGAATTGAGAGCGAGCTTACTTTTCAGCTTCAGGATCTCTTCACCAAGGCTCATGAGCGCAGCCGTAGATGGCGCGCGGTCAAGAGGATCTTGACGCAGGTGTGGAGTAAGATCGTGTGCGCTGCATCGCACATTGAGAACGCGGTATAAGGGCTCACTAAGAGCAAAGTCGGCACATATAGACTCAATCATGTGCGCTGTGTTGCGAATCCAGGAATTGCTGAAGAGAAAACTCTGCCGAGAGGTGCATAACAGCCAGTTGGCGAGACTATCCCAGGTCAACTCATGTCCAGCGGAGGGACAAGGTGTCTCGTAAAAGAGCTATAAGAAGAATTAGTAACTGAGCTGAAGGCAATGTAGATGATAGTATACCTACAAGAAGTGTAGTGCAGGCGGCAAGATGTTGATACTCCCCAATGGTCGTACGTGCGAGAGAGAGAGCCTGACGTGTTAGTAACATACCAATGAGGTGAGTATTGTGGTCATTTCGTAAGCTTACTTCCTTGGTAACCAAGCCACCGAGATCTTGAGCCACAAAGACGAAAAGGTTAGACGAATCCGCATCCTCTTCGTCCTCATCCTCGTCCTCGTCATCGTCTTCATCCTCGTCCTCGTCCTCGTCCTCGTCCTCGTCCTCGTCCTCGTCCTCGTCCTCGTCGTTGTTGCTGTCTTTGTCGGGGCCAATGATGTCGTTATTGTCATTGTTGTCGCCATTCATGACCGGAGAATCTTCGCCAGGGGAGTTGTCGCCAGTTGAAGATATGCTGCGGTCCTGCCTTCCCTCGGCCTCTGGGTTTTCATCAGCTTCGTCCGCCTCGTGGATTTGATCGTGCCCAATTGTGATCTTCTCGACAGATTCAACGTTGTTAGTCGTCGTCTCATCCTCGTGGAATGCTTCACCCAGGGACGAAAATTCAGGGCCAAATATTACGATGTGTTGAGCACTTTCGACCTCCTCAACAGGCGCATCATCATAGTCGGTTTTTTCACCCTTAGGTGCCTTCTCACCTGTGTCGGTGCCATCATCGTTTGGGGTCTCCCGGGTGACTGAATGAGTCTCGGCATCCTCGTTAGGCTTGACGTCCTTGAGACTATCGACCTCATTTGATATTGTGCCCTCGCCGCCGGCAACGCTGCCCTCAACACTCTCATCTTTGAGAGGTACAGTATCAAAACCTTCATTGTTTTCCTCTTGTGCGCCGTTGGCATCGCCATCTGTTGTGACTTCAACAACACCCTCGTCGCTGTTGTTGTCTGATCCAGGAGCTTGTGACCCTTGAATACTCTTGGCTTCCTCTGTATCAACGTTCTCTTCTCTCTCTTCCTCGTAGTCATCAACACCATCAATGTTGTCTGCTATGTCTTTGCCTGGCATCTCCTCACAAAGCCTGTCAAGGAGTTCGTGCGCTAGATTTCGCACCGTGTCGAGAGAAATGCCCTGCCGGGTCTGCGGTACGCTGTACTCGAATGTGAATGTCCTTGTAGGAATCTTCCGCAGCGATAGAAACGAGGACAACTGCGCCGCGGGTCCGTCTGGGCCGAGGTCTAGCCATGGCCATTGCTTTGTATCGGATGTCGTCGGATCTCTTGTCGACGTCGATGCGGCGCCATGAACAAAGACGATGCTAAGAGGATAGAGCTTGTCAGTGCCGCAACAAATGTGTAGTGAAGTGCACCTGCCATGTGCCGCGGAAACTTACTTGCATCGCCACGGCGCGGCTTTGTCGGTGTCGATACCTTTTTTCGCGGGTGTCTGCGATAAACATTTTAGTCGTCCGCCAGTGGCTTCGACAGCCCTCTCAGTGACCGGTTCCGCCATTTATCAGTGGTTCTAATAGCCCGTCGTTGTTGTTGGCCGTTTCTTTCGGTTTTTTTTTTTTTTTTTCAAAACGAGGAGGCTCCGGTGTCTGATGGTGTCACTTGCTCGACGACGCCAGTCACGACTTTTCTCTCAAGACAGCATGTTCTCATCATCAGCATATAAAAAAAACCTTTAAATTTGAGTATAGAAATAATACAAAAATAAAAAGTGATCAACAGCCGGGCGTATTCGCCAAGACATGACAACCATATGACAAAACTACCAACGATACTCTTTTTGGCACGATGTTACACTTCAGCTTCAGCGTGCAGCCAATATTAGAGCCATTCTTGCCGTTTACAGCATCACGCATATTGAAAACCCACAGTTCAAACAGGCTTCGCTGCTAGTACGCCATAATCGTCCAGTTCACGCGCTTCTTCACGGTAGAGATCGGCCAATCGCTCATAGAGGCGGGCGGTCTCACGCAGCCGTTGGATACGCCTGGCTGTCAACATGCCCGTTGTGGAAGCTGCGCGGTATGCCTCTGGGCTGTTAGGGTGGTCAGCAAGTGGGCGAAGCTGCTTCAGCTCCTGCAGCATGGCCGTCAACGTCACAGCTAGGGTGGGGTCTTCTGGTTGAGAATCCGCACGGTGCGTGAACGCATCCCTGCTTGTTGGTGGGCGTTTCAGCTGAGCCGTGCCTGTCACTGAAGTCTCCGTGGTGGTGGTGCTAGAGGCGGCGGGCTCTTCTCCAGCTGCTGTAGTGAACGGCTCAGGCATCGAGCTTGGTGCTACAGCTGGCGATGCTGTAGTTGTCAGTTCAAAGCCGGCTGGGTTGTCCTCGTTTTGGATTGTTTGGGTGATTTTGGCCAGGTCTATCGATGTCGACGACGTAGCACCTGCGGCTGGTCAGAATACAGCGACTAAATGTCGGGGCGAGTCAAACGTACCAGGGATCACTGTTACCGGCCGTGCCAGCTCAGGCAGATGCAAGCCAACTTCATGAATCTTCCCCATGATATTGATGGTAGATGCTTGGTGCAGGTTGTCCTCTAGGACACCCGGTGGAATGCGTGCATTGCCACGATCGAGAGGCAAAATAGCCAAAGTAGTTGAGGGACGCTTGCGTTGATACAATCCGCCGATAATCTTGCGGGCCTTTTCTGAAAATGTCCCAATATCCCCGCTCACGTCGGCTACGAGCTGAAAAGACGAGCCTTGAGGACGCTTGACAAGCATGGCCACGGTGAATGAGTCGCCAATGCCCTGCTCTTTGGTCGCCGCGGTGATCCGCCAGTGCACTCCATTCCGTAACTGTGACGACTTTGTCTTCATAGGCCTGGCCGTGACACGCAGCAAATGTGTCCGCGTGAAAGACGACTTGCTGTCGCGAGATGCCTCCAGCGCCAAAGACGCCGCGTGGGAAATGGGCACCGCGCTACTGGCTTTCAATGACCCCGTCCGCTCTTCGTTAGTCCTGTGGGCATCGACGAACTGAGTCCCCTCTGCTGCCGGCTCAAAGGACACCAATTCCGCCATTTCCTCGCCATCGTCAATGGCATCGCCACCAGTCCCCGAGACCAGATCGACGGACAGCTGTACCTCGAGTTTAGAAAACTGCAGCTCGGGCATTCTCGGAAGAGGCACCATGCGCACAACAAACAAGCTGGCATTGTCCTCATCGCCTGGGTCTAGCGCCCCATGCACCTCGTACAACAGCTGGAAATCCACCGTAAATTCGTTTCCAGGTACCTCGGCCAGGCTCGTGGCAATATCCGTCCGGAGTGTCGCCCCACCCGACAATAGTGACACGGGAAAGGTTTTCGGTTTCCAATCCATTTCGTCGTCTTTGTAAAGGCCAGTGCTGATTCTGCTGTAAAATTGGGATGGGAATATTTGCCATTCTACGCAGCCATCTCTCTTATATACCCTCGTATTTCATGTACATGGCCTAGTACGGAACACTGTGTATGCACTGTCGAGGCTGAAAACTGGCCACCCCCTTCTCTCCCATACTTTTGGGTGTTTACTGCGGAACCTATACCATGTTTTGGCTTTCATTTTAATAATCGATGATGACCCTCGATAGTATTCCACCTACCCTACTCGTTCATGCTTCTCCCGCCCTGTTTTGCACTATCACGAGACAAACACCAGCATTATGAGCAACAAAGTCGATCAAGACCGTCAACGAGCTATCCGGCATCTTCTGGCAGATGTCCGCGACCTGAAAAACGCGACCAAAAAAACCCACAAGTCCATTATTCTCGAAAAATTCATCTACAACGAGCCCATCTTCGGATCCAAAGGCGACCGCTTGCTGCACGTTCTCATCCAGTACGAGAACCCTCTGAATGGCGGCGAGTGTGAGACCAGTCTTTGGAGTGATGCTCCAGATACACCCGCCATCACCACAATGGGCGCCGATCCACGTGGAAGGCGCGTCAGCAGGGATGTTGAACATGGGATGGGCTACGGGACTTTGAGCCGTCCCGTTATAGATCGCCCTCGCGAATCCAGTCAGGACCAGGGGCGGAAAGATTACCGATTCAATTCATCAACAACCAGCGAACCGGGAAAAAAACGGGAGGCAGGTCGAGGCAGCGTGCCTGAGGCCGATGGCCGCGTTGAGCCGGTAGTCGAGCAGCAATCTGATAACCGAGGACTCGGCCGGCTGCTGCTGAAGTGGCTGCTCAAGCATCAGAACTTCAAAACATACTTCACAAAGAAGCCGGAAGCGCCCGCAGGGCAAAATGAGATGCTGGAAACACTGCCCCTGTACCTCGCTATCGAGAAGAACAACCTCGCGTTTTTGGCCTGCTTTATCGGTGTCTACTGCGACCCGAAATCAAAAGACATACGGCCGCTGATGGATACCATTATAGAGACCAAAGATCGTCTGGAGGATGGCAACTGCATCCACGTCGCCATCAAAAAATGCATCCCATTCACATCCTGCTTGGTGGCAATGTGCTCTGATGCTGCCCTTACGGACAAGGATGGCGCAAAGCACACACCGCTTCACCGGGCTATTGTTCGCGACAACCCACGCAGCACATGGATCCCACCGCCGCCAGCCATCTTCAAGAAACTCTCTAGCCCACCACCATGGGAGAAGGTGTTTGAGCCAGAATCCATCTTCGCGGCTATCCAGGGGCGCGCGGGTAGCGAACAGCTTCTACGTAAGATTTTGACATCCGTCAACAATGCCGGAAACTCTCCGCTGCAAGATCGCCTGAGCCTCAATAAAGTCAACACCAGGTTGGCAACCCGTCTCAAAGACACTATTTTCACGTCCGTGGAGTCAATCGCCGATGTCAGCACAGCTTTGTACGGCACGACTGGCGCGAACAAGGAACTATACCTCAACATGGCCGACTTCAACCAGGTCTCTCACAATTTTCACGCCTTTGTTGAAAAGCTGACACAGTCGGCCGGTCGCCGCAACATGGCACAATTCTCAGACTCAGCCGCCGATATTGCTTTCTCGGATCCCTACCAATCAGCAGCGACGACAGTTTCACGACCTACTCCTTCCGAAACCCCACCTGTCAATTTTGAGGAGATCCTCTTCTTTGTGCATCTGCCCGATCTCAACTACGTGAAGCAGCCATGTCCGCACAGTGCCATCAGCAAGCTGTTCCTGTGGCTCAAAGCATGCGGTGTTCACACAATCAGGAAGCTGCGCATCCCCGACAGCACGCAGAACCCACTGTCTGAAGCCTTTGTACAGAAGTACGTTCTCGACCTGTTCCGCATCGAGTCACTTGATTGGCGCAAGCTCGATATCAATATAGATGTCTTGCTGCGCTGTTCGGCAGGTGACAAGCGTACAGGGCGCGGACCAAAAGCACTGGACGTTATCCAAACCAAAAACGTTTTGCAGGAACTCACATTGTACTCGAGCGGGAGTTGGAGCACATTGTACCACTGGTGCAGCGAAGACGGCCTGGTGCAGATTCCTCAGGCATGTCTAGATTCTTTCAACCTTTCGCCCATTGGCCTATACTAACAGTCATTAGCTGACCAAAGTGCAAATAAATATTGTGCAGCTCAACCAGACGGAAGTGAGTTGAAGCTTAACACATTTTATTCATTTGGATGCAATGGCAATAAGCTGACATGCAGGACTATTATGATGGGGCGACACACAACCGCCATTTCGAGCTCTCCAATCTCTACGCCAGCTGGGTAAAAAAGAGGTTTGACAAGATGACTAGCGAACCAACGCATTCCTACGTCAAGAATTGGAAGGTCAAGACGGATGCCAACTGGGACTACCCACTTCCTCCGCATGAGCCAGAAGAGCCGTCTTCACAGGTAGTCAAGCACCAGTTCACGAGCCAACTGCTGCCATCTGTCAACGCCCTTCAACAGCTAGAGGTGGACCCGTCTGCTCTTCCAATTCCAGAGCCGAGCGACGACGACTCTTTCGCCTATGATGAGTCAGGCGAGGATACCGAGGACGAGGATGGGTTCTTCCCCGTTGACGCGTGGCGGGAGCCTCGAGAGCGGTTCCGGCCCTTTGCTCTGGCACCGGATATGGCAAGACAGGCCGACCGGCGAATCCGGGTTGCCATCATTGACAACGGAGCAGACCGTGTGCGGTCACTGTTCCGGAATCAGATTGCAAAAGGCCAGTCGTTTGTGTCGGTGGATGAGTTCCACAAGGACCAGCCTCTGCCGTGGTGGATGGTGTCCGACGCACATGGAACCCAGATGGCATCTCTAGTGAGCCAGACGAACCCGTACTGCCGGCTGTATATAGCGCGAGTGGGTACACGACGGAACGACATCCGCGCAGAGAGTGTCGTCAAGGCCATCACCTGGGCCATGGAGCACGACGTCGATATTATCAGCATGAGCTGGACCCTGGACTATGACGACGCGGGGCTTCGCACAGTCATTGAGGAAGCCGCATCCCGCCGGATCCTGCTGTTTGCATCAACACCGGACGAGGGCATATTCTCCGAAGCATGGCCGGCAAACTATACCCAGGAGACAATCAGCGTGAGCGCGACAGACCAGTTCGGACACATGACGTCAAAGGCCCGGACAACAAAGGCGGCAGATGTGCAGATCCCCGGCGAGAACATTCGAGCCGCAGGACCGGCGTATATTGGAAACACGTTGGCACTGGTGTCAGGAAGCAGCGTGGCAACCGCTCTGGCAGCTGGCCTGGCATCGCTGGCGCTGCTGTTGATCCAAACCTTCAACATGGATCTGCCCATCGAGCGGCCTGGGTCGGAGCCTGGTCCAGGCGCGGACACAAAGCACAAGCGACACTACTACTACACGAAGGAGGGCATGCTCAGTGTCTTCCAGCGCATGGCAGCCAACAAGGACCAAGCGATTCTGCTGCGGCACATGTTTCCGCCTGAGTCTGTACCGAAAGACGATGTTCTCGTAAAGCTGTCGCAGCACTGGGACATCAAGAGGTGGAGTAAGCGGCACGTGAATAATCTCTAGTCTTGGCATTCCTTCTATCTAGTACTACTCTTTACCATGCGTTCGTGGCTTGGCCAGCGATTGTATTGCGTCTTTAAAATCTTGCTATCTGACTACCGTGAACTGCTAATGCAAAGTTCTTTTGCTAGCCAAAGTCAAAGGAAGCCAACGTAAGCCGGAAGTCAGAAACCAAAAAGAAGACCAAAAAGACAGCAAAGGAGCCATATTACTGCATAGTAGAAATTGGAAGAATAACCCAAAAACCATTTAGTAATAAAATATAATAAAATTGCCCCAGTAGGTGCCATCGAAGCAAATACCAAATTCTAAGTAGCCATTCGTCACTTTACTGCATCGCGTATTCCCTATACGCTGCAACCAACAAGACACTATTACATCATGGAATGAACCAAGGCGGTCCTCTGCCGCGGCGGGTGCACCAACAATTACACCAATAGAGAGTGTATTTGAATTCCGTAATAGTACAGCTACAAGAGAAGAAGACAGACCAAAGGGAGCCCTCTAAGAAAGGAAAACAAAAAAAATACCAACCAAAAGTCTCAAAGTCCATGAATCCACTTGCATATATGTTTCCTTCCTATCACAGAAGAGATCACATGATGCCTTTCTGTTTGGACCGCTTGGCGCCTCTCCTCTGGGTTATTACATTGAGCTGTATTAACGTAATAAAAAAAAACTTATTGTTATTATTATTATTATTGTTGTTGTTGTTGTTGTTTTATTAACTACCTAGTTTATATACACTTTAATAAAGTTATAAATAAGCTTAATTAACTCGTTAAAACCATCGACAATCTAGTTTGAGTAAAGCGCAATATCAGCGACGTTTTTGTTAGCTTCATTTAACAACTATTGTTAAAAGCTGTAAGGTTATTTAGCTTTTATTGTTTACTTAATTTTTTTAACTACTTAATATAATTATACTTATACGTACCTTTTATAGCCTCATACGCTTTACTTCACTATAACCTTTGAAAGTTTAACTAACCTTTTACCACCTTATGTTTTTATAATTAATATCTTTATAATTTGCCTTTTTTTTTTGAAAAAAAGTAACGTTTTAATGCTAAGAACTTAGTTTATTATAAGTTTTAACTGTTGTATTAATTATATTAAAGTCTTGACACTTTTTACAGTCGCATTTTAATATTATAATGTTAATGTTTGTAATAGTTATTATTTTTATAACTAATTTGTATTTATATTATAACTTTTTTTAGTCCTTTAACTAGTAATTATTTTTTATAATACTTTTTCTTGCATGTAATAATGGCCATTACTAATTTTATTACAGTAATGCATGCATTCTCACGTTTCTTTGGACGAACAAGCAACAGGGAAGGGAACAAAAACTGAGTTGCGTAGAAAAGCAAGAGCACTTTTACGAGGGTGTAGTGCTGTCCGAGTTGCACGACGAGAAAGAATCATCTCGACGAATGCTTTAAATAATTAACCACTAATAACTTGAACGCAAAGTATCAAACTTCGTCATCAGTCTAATCAAAGACACATGTGCATGTCGCGCAAAAGCAAGCAAACAAACAAATCATCACCACCTGCCCACCGTCTCCACCTAAACTCCTGCAGTACATCAAGAAATTGGTCAATCACTCTCATCAGTTTCAACTTCGTCGGGATGGCGAAGCTCTGGGTAGTCCAGTGTCGGCAGCACGTCGCGGTCTCGTACGTTGCGACCTTCGGGGACCTTGATCAGATATCGCTCCCACGTGTCGCGGTAGACTTTGTAGACGGGCAGTGCGAGATCAACGTTGATCCGGTTTCTGTTCCGGCTTGTTGTGCGGATGGGGATGGGGCACTTTGCCTTTTTTGCAGGCACGGGGACAGATGGGGGGACAGATGCAGCGTCAGAAGAAAGGCCAGGTGCAGGGCGGGGTGCAGCGTCAGCAGGAACAGATGAAGGAGCAGATGCACGTGTCAGGAACGACAATAGCTTGGCTTGCTGCTTGTCCAGCAGCTGGCACACGCGGCAGGTCATGCCAGAGTGGTCGCTGTCCCAGTAAACGTTAGGTTCGGGCTCCTCCTCCGACCAGGCCAGGGAGTGGTTGAAGAGAGCGACGCCACCCAGGATGCGGTTCTCGGCCCAGTAGCCGACCATGTCGGCCGCGCCGTTGGGGTAGGCATTCCATCGGCGGAAGGAAGCCAAGAAGAACAAGGTCGGCTGGGAAGGCTGCTTCCACTCGTTGGAACGCAGCGGGTCCTCATCGGCGTTGTAGGCGGTGACGGCAGCAACGTCATGACCACCCGTTGTGGTTGGGTCGTGCAGGTAGCTCCGCTGCTGAAAAAGGAAGACGCCAATCCCGTGGACGGAGACAGCCACCAACTCAATCAGGCGCATGTTGAAAGCCCTGGACGAGAGCGGCGCCTTCTGGAAGGCGTCGAGGAGCTGTGGCCATGTCAGATGTTTTCTTTTTGGAGGACAGAAGTATGCAGAGGGGCTTACATCAGGCTTGAACTTGAGGGTAGCTGGGTCAAACTCAGCCCTCTGTTTCTCAGCCTCCTTCACGGCCAGCGGACAGACATCGCTGTGCTGCTCGATGGGATGGTCGGCATCGTACCAGCCGTAGCTATACTTGTCATACTGAACATCGGCAGTGGGCAGGCCGTCGATGATCTGGGCGTATGTTTGCAGCGCGACGTCGGTCGCGAGAACGTTGCGGATAGCCTGAAAGAGCGCGTCTTTGTGAGCGCCATCGAGGCGCTCCCACGAGACAAGCTCCTGATAAGGCATGCTTTTTTTTTTCTTTGATCGAGCGAAGAAACAGGTTTGACTTGGGTCGATGTGGAAAACGGGAGAATTCGCTGTATTTTAGGCACGCTGAGCGTGGACTTAAGCGCTGGGACGGAGCGTGCCCGGCATGGTTGGCTCCCTACATCCCAATCTCTGCCAATGAGAACGCGTAATTGTACCGCGCGCCTACGTGCGGTTTTCCGTTTTGCAAGCAAGTGGCACACGAAACGGCACACAAAACACAGGACGTTAGAGGGAATCGAAAGACATCAAGCGCGTGAAAGCGAAGAATGTACTCGCAAGGGGGTCATAAGTTATCACAAAAAGCAAAGCGCACTGTCAGTACATAAAATTTTAATGGTAAACCCGCTATATGCCACTGTAGCTGCGATAAGCAGTAACAGGGGCCCTTGGTTTTTTAGTGCAGTTGGTTTGTAACAGTTGTATATTATGACGACTAGGAGATTTAGCGGCGATTAAAATATTTAGTGATGAAATTTAGTGACTGATGTACGCCGTATGAAATTACAGTGTGTATACTGTAGAATAATGACTAATTTAACCCTCGACGAGGTTTTTAGACCCCCCCTGCCAACGTAAACCCTCATGAAAGCTTAGAACGTCTGCAATTCTCTGGTATCCATTCTTGGCCAATCAATAGCCTCCCGAATTGTCTTTTGGAACGTTCTTACCCCTGGCGTGTGACCAGGACTGCAAGCGGCAGCTCAGAATAAAAGCCATTGCCAGTTGGTAAAATGATTGGCCTACATCTTCGATTTAGCCGTCGGCAAGGCCACTAATCTGCGGCCGCAGGGGATGCTCTCCACACGGTCCTCACGCAAAGCCACTGCTGCTCCCTCTCCAACCGCCCAAGTGGATGACTGTGCAGATATCGAAACATGCTCTGGTATGTTTTTGGCTTCTTTATGGAGCCATGATAAAAGCCATACCTGACGTGCTTTAGAGAGTGTTCCCTAGGTCTCTTTATTGACGGCGCTTACAGCAAGATCTCCTGGATTTATTTTTGGCTACCTAAGAGCCGTACGATGGTCGAGGTTTCTGGCAATTATTTTTGTTACATTTAGTATCCAGAGACTGCAGAGCACCATGGATTGGCTGTGCTTGAGTTGGCCGCAACAGTGGCCAGGACAGCATGTATAATCAGGTAGTAGTCGCTATGAAATAGTAGACCTAAGTTTGTACATATAAGCAGACACTTCTTCCCTTCAAGATGAAGTTGACTTTGTGATTCTTGTTATTGTATATTGTGCTCTTCTTCCTCTTGTCTTCAAAAACAAACGCCTCTTCCAATTTTACAACTAAACGCCAGCTTTCTTCAACGCCAGGTATGTTTTTCCTCTACTTTGCTCTTGTTCTTGCCTTGCCTTTTCTCCCCCCCCCCCTCCCCCTCCCCCGCGCATCATCTACCTTCTGTTTTCTTGCCTTCTCTTACTTCCTTGATCCTAAGATTCTTCTCAGTCTTGTCTAGCCACAACCATAGGCCTCTTTGGCATCAAGAAGAAAAACGCCCCCGCTCAGGGCCAAGGTCAAACTCAGGGGCAGCCTCTCCATCAGCAACCTCACCCTTCCATGGGCATGCCATCCAAGGGCCAGATGAATGGTCAGCCTTTTGGTCAGCAACCCCAGCCTTTTAATGGCCCACAGTCCCACCAACAGCCCCAAGGTCCCAGGGGTCCCCCAGCCCAGGCCCAGCTTGCCCCCCAACGCGGCCAACCGCTTGGTCATCAGCAACAGACCCCCAACCCTCCCAATGACATTTCGCAGCCAGAAGAGGCTCTGCGGCCCAGGACATACAGAGGCCAATCTTCGCACAATCCTCCCAATGGTGGCTCTTCTCGTCCGCAGCCTTATGGGCAGCTATCTCAAGCTAACCAGGCACGGGCTCCTCCTCCTCAACCTATCACATTCAGCTCTCGAATCGGCGACTTTGACGTTGGGGTTCAGCATGAAAGCTCAGACCATCGTACACCCATGTCCCCTCATGACGAGGGATACGAGCTGGTCGCCAGGATGATCGACCTCGGCCTGCGGTACCTCGAGTCCCGCGTGGGGCGGGATGCGCTCTCGACTATTGGCAAGGGTGTCATTGCAAGACTTCCCCGCAGGGATCACATCTACCGAGACGACATCCGGAACATGGACCACTGGGTGGGCGTCTTTCTGCGCAAGATACGCGACTCGTTCTTCGACGTCACTCTCAAGAACACTAGCGGCGAGGCCGTTTCCTCGAGACGGAACTGGGCTAGGAACGGCGCCACCATGGATAGCTATGTGACCAAGAACGCTGGTGTCATGGCTGTGAACAAACAGGTAAGTTATTTTATGTAAAGAAAAGGAAAAAAAAGTTTTGATCGTGAGATATTGCCATGACTGTTTCGACGCCAAAACTAACATATTTTAGATTGTGGACAATATGATATATGCCCACGAAAATCGCCACCGCTTCGACACCATTGACTTTGAGACAAGCCTGTTCCTCCTGGGCATCACTATAGCTCATGAGATTGCCCACCTCTTTGTTGGCTTCCTGGTTGGAAACTCACGCGTCTACACGCCACCCAACGTCACTTTCTGCCCAGACGTATACAATGGCCACGACGAGCGAGGTAACCGAATTGGTGAATCTGGCCGCTTGTGGGAAGGCCTGGCATTCGGCGGCTCGTGTGAGGCCTACTACGACGAGAACAACCCGTTGGGACACCGCCAGGCCGGTGTCCTTTTCGTCACCCGTGAAGACACATCCGAGCATCAGCTATCCCGTGAAAGCATCTTGTGCCATATTGGGCCGAGTAAGTTGACATACTCAGAAGGTTTTTTTTTTCACGCGTGACTGTGCTAACTTTCCTCGTCAAAAGGCTCAAACTTTGAGATGCGCCTCAGAACCACTTCCAGACGCCCCGGCCCCTGCATGATTCTGATGAATACATTGCGCAAAGAAATTCGTGCAGCTCCATCCTCTCAGTCATCATCTTCCTACTCATCGTCCTCCTCGTATAGACCAAACCACCAATCGTACCGGCAGCACCCCCAGCCCATACCGGGAATGAAATAGGGCCTAGTCTTGCCAGATGTGCTCCTTGTTTTGGGGATACTTGTCAACGAAGTATGTACACACGGAGAGACTTGTTTCTGGTGGGGGTCTGGATGGAGGGTTTTGCACTTTTCTGTGTTCTTCCTTTTTTGTACTTTGCGGGTCTTCTTTTTGTGTGATTAGCAGGTAGTTCTGTAGTTTTTTAGTTCATTATTTTTAGTGTATCTCTAAACTTCAAATCAATCTGTTCCTTTCAAAACTTAACTGGGGGGGATTTTGCTTGTTCTATTCTCCCTTTTAAAACTCTTTGCGTTCTGCGTTTTAAGGGGTTTGTTTTCCAGTATTCAATTTGTAAGGGTGAATGCCAATCCCGCTTTTAGGACTGTGGCTTGCTCTTGGGGGTTGTGGAAATGCCACTATTTTCAGCAGGCATTTCCACACAGAATCACATCTAGTAGCTAATAAAGGCCTTACTTTTAACATTAGAGATAAACTCTCGACCATAGGAACTAAGGGATCACGTGCGTGATTCCTACTACGCTGATTAGCAAACTCGACTGCTTTTGTCCGTACTGCCTTGGACGCCTGTTAGACGCTCACATTTTGGGCATTTTCTGCCTTTGTGCATGTATTTCCAGGTGTCTTGAGCTACCTTACGTTCCGAAAAGAAAAGAAGCATCCCACCCTGACTCTCCTACTATCAAGGTACCATTTACACAAATCATATTGCAGTATTACAACCATATCGTAGGCTCTGTAGTGTCGTACTCGTATGCGGAGTATTAACTCATAGGAACTCGTAGGTGTGACGAGGAACCAGGTGCGCCATATTTGTCCCGCCTTTTAACACCATTCCCCCACTATCCTGCAGGAAACTCACCCCTTGAGGTCTGGCTGTAACCTCTCATGTCGGTTGGCCTAAAGTATTAACATGCGTTTTTCAAGGCCCACCTTCTAAAGCAGTCTAGGTCTACTTGACATTTGCGGGGCCACTCCCCCTATACGGAGTATGAGTACAAGTACTTCTCCCAGGTCCCACTTTGTTTGGCCGGCTCTGGGTGGTGTTCTGGTGTTGCTCATGCTACTGTTGGTGGTGCAGTGGTGCCTCTTCAAAGGATTCCTGCGACAGGAGAAGCAGAGAAAACTGGATTTCACAATGCAGGTGCAGTTGCTGTCTGAGATGTGTTCTTAAAAAGCAGCTCATACCCCTCATCTCTCTGTTGTCCCTTTGTTCCCCCCTTTCCCATTCACCCACAATTCATCCCGACATTTTACAATCTGTCTTGCTATCTTACTTTTCAAAATGGCCGAAAGAACTGAGTCTCAGCCGAAATCCCCGCTAAAATCTGCGTCAAAGTCTCCGTCAAAGTCTCCATCTCCTCAGCCGATCGCTGGAGGAGACACGCTTCAGTTGTTAGAGGATTGGGGGGCAGCTCAGGAAGATGTGAGTAGCCATGAACGGGGTTCCTTTTCCTTCTGGTTTCTTCACATCTGTGAAAACACCTTCGTTACAAGGCGTCGCCCATCTCATTGTGTTTTCTGATAGGATGATGCCGATTCAGCGCTGGGCTACGACGCAGAAAGTTCGACGGCATCCATCGCCAGCAGCATCCTACGATACCGCGAGGTCAATGGCAGGACCTACCACAGTGATCGTATCACATCCAACAATTACTAGTGCGTTTTGACCATTTCTGTAAATCTCAGGGATTTTAAGGGATTTTATCCAATTTGGAATTGTGCGGAATGGCCGAACAGCTCTTAACGGTTTGCTTTAGCGCCTCCAATGACGTTAAACAAAGCAACACGCTAGACATTCAGTACTCATGAAGGTTCCTGTGCTCCTGTTTTGCCTTCGTTTTCTGAAAATGGGGGGAAAGATACCATGTGCATACGCTTGCCTTAGACGGAAAGCTTTTCTTGGCTCCGTTGGAAAATATAACGGTAAGTGTTATCCTACATACCTTTTAAAGACAAGCTAAAAAAAAAAAATTTAGAAAGTAGTCGACATTGGTACAGGAACAGGACTTTGGGCGGTGTAAGCTGTGCTGCTTGCCACCTGGACTATATACAGACGCTGATCGAAGCATTTATGTATCTGTAGTGAATTTGCCGATGCTTACCCCGGCGTTGAGATTGTCGGGACCGATGTATCGCCTATCCAACCCACATGGGTTCCGCCTAACTTAAAGTTGTAAGCTTTTTTCTTCCCTTCTTACCTCTTCTGTCCTTTTCTCCACCCCCTGTATTAGTACTAGAACGTATTGACGCGTTCCCCGCAGCGAGATCGACGACTTCTCAAAGGACTGGACCTTCCCTCCCAACTCGCTCGACTACGTGCATCTGCGCTATCTGGTCGGGTGCGTAATCGACTGGGCCGCACTGTTCAAACAAGCGTACACCGTCCTGAAACCGGGCGGCTGGGTCGAGTCTTTTGACTTCAACGGCTTTTTCGAGTCGGACGACGATACTGTTAACGAAAAGACTGCCGCATACGTATGGGGCAAGATGGGCGCCGAGGGCATTAAAAAGTTGGGAATGGACATTAACCCGGCCACGGTTGACGATAAGCTGCAGCGTAAAGCGATCGAAGAGGCCGGATTCATCAATATTCATGAAAAGGGCGTCAAGGTAAGAGACAAGGCCCCTTTTTGTAATATTTCTTCTTTGGCTAACTTAATCTACACTTTAGGTCCCGAGCTCTGAGTGGCCTGAGGACCCTAAACTAAAGGAGATTGGGCTCTTCTCCCGAGCTGCCATTGAGAGCGACATTGAGGGCAGTATTGGCCTTTCGGCAGCTCAACTGGGCTGGACGAAGCAGCAGATTGCCATCTACGCGGCCCAGATGCGTAAGGAGGTCCGGAGTCTCCAGGTACATGCTTATTATGCCGGCAATGTGGTTTGGGCGCACAAGCCAGCTGTCGATAAATAGGCATCCTATGAGTCTGCTCCGTTCTGTTCTCTTACTCTTCAGGCCACCCCAGTCTTTTTGTGTATTAGGATCACGTCGGTTTACTGTGCAGTTTTGACTTTGGGAATCGTACACGGGGCAGCACATGCTATCACTGATACTCAAACACGTGCCGTTTACATTGTCGTTCTTGTTATTTTTGGTTACTTGTTCCTCTCGGCATTTTCTGACTGTAATAAGCGGAGCGGACCTAAAGCTAAATACATCTACCAGCTGTATATAGTAACCACGACACAGAATCGTCTTGGTACGATGAACCGCAAAAATTGATTCTTCTTTTTCGAGTATAAAAGGATCTGCAATACTGGACAGGGCTGCCGTGGTTAAAAAGGCTGGCGTTAGGTCAGAGAACACAAACACTATGTACAATGCATGTTAAATACGTGTCAACCCAATTTCAATTTTCTTCAAAGCTCTCGCGATTCCTTGAGCAACGCGATCCTCGACATGTCGTCCACTGCATCTGGTACCCGGGTGTGGTGTCTGAGAACACTTATGGAGAGCGACATAACGCCGGCACAGCCGTGGTGCTAACCCTGGCGTTGCGGCGAGACTTTGCCATGTTTCAACGGCAGTCGTCTCGAGCAGGATACGGGGATCAATAAGATTGGAGTCAGAAGGAAGGCGGTCTTGAAGTTATTCGTCAAGATCTCCCCACTACTACTCTGTACTATGGCATACATTTGATTACCTGTGCCGTTGCATCAATCTCGACAGTGGGTAATCTTTGCAGTGGCACAAGGAATCGGCCGAGAGCCAGCCCTATACGGGCAAGAGAAGTGTGAGTTATGTAAGACTCTCTCAGCAGGTACGAAGTAGATTAAAGGACCGCAGAAAATAAGCACCAAGCTGTTTCGAGGGTAGTAGCGTTGTAGTTGTGCCTCTTGGCTTTTTAGCTTTTTAGGTGAGGAGGGTCAACCATAAGCACGACCCTCCGTTTAAAATGACTCTGCTCTGCTCCATATTCTAGGTTTCTTTCCTTTCAATTCTTCCGTGTGAGTAGAAAATTCGCCGCATGGGATGCAAATGAAGACAACACCCAGCCTTTTCCTTTGCCGCTTTCCCCTTTTCCTTTCTCCTTTTCCCGGATGGTTGCCTGCAGCCAAGACAGACACAATGTCTTGTGCCTGACATTGGACATTTCGCAAGTGTCGGGTTTGACCAATGAGGAAAGCAGCGCGAGCGGTCGTCTGTCTCAATTTGGCCGATTGATGACCAGAGCTACCATCCGCTGCGACGCTGCAACGGCGCCTTGCCTTGTTGGAATAACGCCAGGCTTGTCTCGGCTATTTTGAACCATACTAGCCGGGCACCTACCCATAGTAATATAACGAGAAATCCTTCAGCAGTAGGAGACTCTACAATTGGATGCTTATTCAAGAATATATAGAAGGGGGGGTAGGAGGGCTTTCCCGTTTAAATTTGCCTCCTCCCATGATGCTTTACGCCCAAAGTTCACGGCCGCAACTTTTGTGCTCTATCTTGTTTAATTCCTTTTAATCATTAATTTTCACCTTTTTAAAAGGTTGTATCTACACTATCAACAAGTCGCTCGTTTTTTTAAACAAAAATTATCGACTCTGTCGCATTTCCATACGTCCTCCAGCATCATCGTTCATAATGCGCTCCTTCGCTTCGCTGACCACTGGCCTCGTCGCCTTGGCCGCTTTTGCCGGACATGTCGTCCGCGCCCAAGACCCCAACTTTGACTCCATTGACCGCCCGCTTAAGAACGAGGCCGTCCCAGCCGGCAAGACTTACACCATCACTTGGACATTGATCAAGCCGGATACGCCTACGGGACCCGTTTCCATTTTCCTCATTGGCGGGCCGTCCACAAACAGCCTAGAGCCCATCAGCAAGATTGGAAGTAAGTAGTGACACACACGCCCCTTCTTCCTCTTGTTAACACCCTAGGCGTCGTCAACAACAATGTTGGCAAGTTTGACTGGGCCGTCGACCCGTCCCTCGGCGCCGCCGCCGTCTACGGCCTCAACATTTCTCTCGACGCCGACCCCAGCCACTTCCAGTACTCGAATCCGTTCAGCATTGTCGGCGGTAGCAGCGACAACGGCACCACCACAGCCATCATCACCACATCGATCACGTCCACCCCGCCCACCATCACCACCACCACCACCTCGTCTCTGACGACCTCTGCCAGTGCCACCACAAGCGCGCTGACCACATCGTTGTCATCCAAGACGAGCGCCACCGTGACCACCAGCACATCCACGTCGTCGGCGGCTGCGACGACCGGCGCCAGAAACAGCACCGTGACGACTGGATCGACGCCGTCGGCAAGCACCGTCACCCAGAGCGGCGCTGTAATGTTGCGGATACCGGCGGCACTGGCGCTAGCACTGGCGGTGGCTGTGTGGGGTCTATAGATGGAGCGAAATGAGAGGGTGCCAGAGATATAAGGAACACTGAAAGACAGGAAATAATAGCAGATCTAATCCTTTTGTCTTTCGTCTTTTAACAATGGGGTGTGTGGGTTTTGAAGGCCGTTCTTTTTGGTGGGGGGTTCTGTTGTAAGCCTCGACAACGGGGGGTTTCGTATTCAGTTCAAGTTGCCACTTCGGACCACAATTCACGTCCCCTGTCTTAGGTAGTGGCGGCTCATCGGACGCGCTGCTCATTGAGAACAAGAAACAAGTTAGCCTCCCAAGCGGTCGACAACTGCGAAGTGGCCATCATAGTAGCCAGTCTTAGCGGAACTACCACAGCCCTCTGATAAGACAACAAATTAAATATGTAGCGCTCGTCTGCTTACAAAGTACAAGAAGAGTATACCTACAACTCTACACCATATACTTCCTGTCTATTCTATTTACTAGACAAAAGTCATGGCCATCTCCTTCGCCGAATCACATTAGACTATGGTAATGTCAGGCGTATTCCAGATGCTCCAATTGTCAGAGTGTTCTGGGTTGCCAAACGGCTTCAGAACAGCAAAGCGGAATCTTGATTGACGTTAGCAACAAGTGTCAGAGAATAAAGAGAAGGAAGAAAAGGTCCACTGACTTGTATTTGCCTGGCGAGATGGTCGAGCCGTTGGCCAGCAGCCCCAGCCACCAGGCCTCGTTTACGTCGTCGCGGAGGACCTCGCGCAAGGGGTAGGCAACGGTGTTGTTGATCTTGTCGGTGGCCGGGTCGAAGACGGGGTAGTTGGCGCTCTGTTGCCAGTCAAAGCACGACACGGATCCGACAAAGTGGTCTTGGCCGACGACCGGGGGGTATTTCCAGTTGCGCTCGGCGTACGAGTCATCAAAGATCTAAGGTGGTCAGCATGTTCTCGTTCCTGCGTTCTCGTTTTCGTTTCCGCAAACTCACATCCCACCGAAGTTCCGTCGAGCCCCATTGCTGGACCCAGCGGATCTTGGGAAAGTCTTGTGTATTACGCGATAGGTTGAAGGTATACCTGTTGATTAGGCTACTCGGCCATGTCACGGTCCATGGTGGAGACAATCTTACGTTGATTTTTCCTTGATCGCCGTCTTGTTCACGCCCGACACCGACATTGGATAGCCTGCTGATGAGTACCACACGTCCCCAAAGGAATGCTCGATGTTTGCGCCGACGCCTGGGAAGTAAATGTCAGCATTTGCATGCTGCTGGGTGTTGAGGGTAGTTTACCAAAGTAAGGAACCGAAAGCTGCTCGCCGTTGCTTGCCTTGATGAGCACTTTGCCGCTCCAGACTGGCACTCTCGTCTCGTTCAGTCCGTCTGGGATTTCAAAGGAAAAGCTATGACAATGTCAGCATAGAAAAAGACACGCAAAAGCGGCACAACACGTACTGGGCCGTCTTGGACTGCCCAGCCGGAACGACGAATCCCCCCTGGGGCAGCCCCACGGGCGTGGATATGTTAAAGGGCACGATCTCATTGAGATCCTTGATGCGCGGCACAGTCTGGAAGCCCTGGTCAGCGGCCTCAGCTGTCCAATAGGCCTCGAAGCCGCCGGCCTCCTCGACGTCAAAGGTGTATGTCAGGTCCGTCGATCCGGTGTTGGAAATGGCCACCTCGTGGTAGCGCGAGAAGTGGTGGGTGTCGTTGAGCGAGAACTTGGGGCCGGCCGAGAGCTGCGTGTTGTAGTTGAGTACGGCGACGGCATCGATCAGGCCGCTGCCGACCTGCAGAGGCGGCGCCCAGTGGCCAAAGTCGAGGTTGGACGTGACGTTGTGCCATGGCACGGCGCGGCCGGAGCTGATGATGCGGGCGTGCAGGTCGAGGGCACGGGTGGTGCCGCGGAGGCTGCCGTGCTGGCCAATGTAGAGGGCAGCCACGCCGGCAACATAGGGAGTAGCCATGCTGGTGCCGCTGAACTCGCGGTAGACGTTGCCGATGTAGGACGACAGGATGTGACCGCCGGGAGCGGCAATGTCGGGCTTCAAGGTAAGGTCATACGTGGCTGGACGGTGAGTATATATAAACGACCCACAAACTATTAAATACAAGAGGGCGGACTCACCTCCCCAAGACGTAAACGAAGACGGAAGGCCGCCACCGGCATTCTCCATGGCGACCTGAGAAGCGTTCCGGTGCGTGGCAAAGTCGACGGTGACGTTGCCGCCGGCCGCAATGGTGTCGATCATGGCCTCGCCGGCGATCTTGGAGATCAGCGACCACGACGTGTTGACCCAGCCGTTCCCGGACCAGCTGATGAGGGGGCTGTCGTCCATGTAGTACAGCACCCAGGTGGCGTTGGCGTTGTGCAGGTTGGCCAGCTTGACGTAGTCCTGGCAGCCGCCGACGCGCACGAGCGGCACGACGCGGGAGAGGTCGGGAAACTTTGACGGCGACAGCGGCTGGCAGGCGTCGTCGGCCACCGTCTTGTCCAGGCTGATGGGCACAATGGGCCAGTCCTTGACCTCGATCGGGAACAGACGGTCGTAGGAGCGGTAGCCCAGCACGGTCGTGTTGGACTGGCCGCCCAGAGTAAAGGTGGCGCCAAAGGGCCGCGCGGCAGCGAGGCTGTTGTCGATGGAGGCGACGGCGAGCACATTGTCGCCAGATGCGCCGGAGCTGAGATAAAACGGCCCGACGTCGCCGCTGTTGCCAGCTGCAATCGTGACCACGACACCCGCCTCGACGAGACGCGAGGCCACCACCGCCCAGGCATTGCTCGGCCAGCCGCCGGACGCGCCAACGCTGGCAGTGATGATGTCGGCCTGGACAGTATGTTAGATATGTAGAATGGAAATAGAAGAAGGGTCCTTACCCCGTTCTCATAGGCCGTGAGGAAGGCTTCGATCAGGACGTCTTCGGACGTCGCACCCTAGAGAGGTCAGCAGGCTGCCAGCGGACAGACAATGGCGGGAAACCCACCTGTTTGCCGATAACCTTGTACGAATGCAGCGTGGCTCCAGGGGCGACGCCCGTGATCCTAGGACAGGTTAACTTGTGCTGTCACAACTGTTATAACTGTCACAGCTGACACTGCTGTCACAGCTGTCAGCCTCTTTGGCTTGCTACTCACACGCTGCTGTTGCCGGCAATGATTCCTGCCACATGTGTGCCGTGGCCCTGCTGGTCATTCGGGTCGTTGTCGGGAATCCTGGCATAGCCTGGATACGGCCAGAACGTGTCGTCTCCGACAAAGTCGTAGCCGCGAGCCACTTTGCAGCCAGGGCCGAGACAGCCACCAAGCTGGAGGGTTAGCTTGAGAGACGGAAGAGGAGGCCGCAAAAACACAGACTTACCGCTTCATGCGTGTATTCGGTGCCCGTGTCAATCACAGCCACCACGGCACCTTTCCCAAAGACGCCAGCTTCGTGCAGCTTGTCCACGCCCGTCATCTGGTGCACGGTGTAGTTGGGCGCCGCTGGCGTGCCAGCAGAACCGGCGGACAAGGCCACCAGCCCCTCGTCGATCGGCGCCAGCGTGACAATGCCGGCATGCCATGCCTTGGCAACACTGCCAAGGGCCTCGAGCGTGTCGGCATTCTCTTTGCTGGACTCGACAGCGAAGCCGTTGAAGAGCGGCGAGTCAAAGACGTGCACGATCTTGCTGTCAGTGCGAGATTCCAGATCCTGGATCAGCGCCTGCTTGTCCGCTCCCTGCTCGGGTCAGTAATCTAGCACACTACTTGATGCATTCGATATAGTACCTGCTGCACTTCCACAATGAACTTGTTAGGCGCGACGGCTGTCGTGTTGGTCGGTGTGTCGGCACTTCCCGCCACTCGGCCAGTCGCGCGCCGGCCGACCCGAGAGCCGTCGGTGCCGACGAGAAGCAGCGCCGAGGCGAGAAGAAGATTTGCTCGCATCGTAGGTCGATAGTCACAGAGACTTTACGAATGGCCTTGTCGATGGGGGACGTTCTCCTGAAGCTGGGCTTGCCGTTTCAACCCAGCAAGGCATGTCCATCGTGAACGGCCGGGCATGGCATTTAATATCACTCCCGGTCACAACTCCTTGTGGGAACAGAATACGATTCTCACCGCTTCCCGGTCGTCATGTCGCCATTCCGTCAAACCCGACACGCCAAGACAATAAGGTCCGCTACCTCGTGTTCAATAAACATAGAAGAGGGACCTGCCTCATTAAAATGCGCGACCTGCCGTATTCATCTAGCCAATTCTATTTCCGTGGTTGTAAATAGTCGATCTATACCCATGATCAGACGACACTACCAATTTTTAGCTGATAGTAACATTCTCTCGCCCACAATCAGTGCATTATTGTTAGTGCTCATTTATCTTGGATAGCCGGCCTTGGGTTACACCGACTACCGAAATACGAGTTACTTGGTGGAGATGAACATGTATAAAAATCAACAACACGTTATAGCAGCTGCGCTCAGATGGAGACCTCATCATTGGCTGGGAGTATTGCGCCTTTCTTGTTTTCTGGGGAAGCAAGAGCGCGGTCTGTTTCCCCAGAAGGAAGCATGCAGGCAAACGAGACGTTACTTGTAACTATTTAAGGAGAAAAGAACGAGGAAGTAGAACAAGTAAGGTTTGATAAAAGAGCAAGAAAAGCTTGTCACGCCACACGGACCCCACGGGACACCGAAAGAAGAGCGTGCCTGCTCCGACGGCTGCGACAGTGGCCTAGCAGTCAATGTCTGGGCCCGCTGTCGTCATAACCTCTCGTTGCGTTGGACGCGTCTTGCCACAGCGGCAGAGTCGCGATTCAGGGCCGAAAGGCCAGCATCTGCGTGCCTGGATAGTACCTGCATGCGCATCTGCCCGGGCTTCCGATGCTGCGGCTACTCCCGACGCTGACGGCACATCTCGAGTGCCTGCATTGTCCAATTCGCTGCATCAGTTCGGCCTCGAAGAGCGTATCATTCGGGAATACTTACCCCCTTCAGAGGCTTCTGGTAAGCAACCGGAAAGAGCCTTTTGTCTACTTTAATCACCAACGAACGACTAGATCTTGCTAACGTTGGCCAAGCATTCTGGGGTCGCAGCACCCAACTCATCTTCTGGTGTCTATTTGTTCCATGAAATGACTGATTGGCCCATCCTTTTCTAAACAGCGGCACCGGCCGCTGCAGGTTCCGTCTATTATTAGGCGCTTTGCCTGTGTCGGAACCCGCCTAAATTTTAACGTGCAGCCGGTTTACGGTAAGCTTAGTATAGACCGTAGCCCGCTAAAATTCGCTAGACCTCTCGCAGATTAACTGCTAAAAGCTGTTAACGAGTAAAGGGTTGAGCCTCATTTTTTTTGGTGATGTTCTCGAAAATCAGGAGGTGTAGTGAAAGGAAATTAATCTATTGCGGCGGGCACTACACCGAATCTTCATAAAGTTAGTTTTTCCTTGAAGTTCAACTCGACCGAATATGCGATCAACGAAATACATCAAGGTTACTCGTTGATGCACTCATCTACCATATGCATTCATCTCCACGCTCATACAGGTAAGGTATTGCAAGACTGTGACTAGGCATTCCTGACAGTAACTCGAATTCCAATAAATAAAATAAAGCGTGTTATGTTCGTATGGTACGCAAACATGACAAACATGACGGTACGTGCAATCTAAGATCGTAGCAGTAAAACAAACAAAAAAGAAGTACTCCATAGCCTAAAAGTAATTACTAAAAATTTAGGAAAAGAGGGAAATTAAATTTACTAACTGTAAGAAAATTATCTATTTTTATCACCTGCCTTCTATGTCGTATTAGTTGAACTTGTTACTTAACCCCCCTTTTCATTTACCAAGGGATTTTATAGCAAGGATAGCAAGGACGACCCGCGAAGCATGAATTTGGAGCAGCTTGAGTAACGATGGATCAGTAGGTGTGCACGGGTGTGAGCAGTCTGCATGACAGGACCCGCCTTATACATTGAGTTGATATCTATTCTACATACACTAAGGGAAAACACGGTGCGCTTTTTGGATACGCTTTTGAACAGTAGGCAGCAATATGCATGATTGTAACAGACGAGGGTGTCTTGGGAGATCGTCCAGACCTCCCGTGAGAGAGATCGAACTCTACTGCGGCTTGCCATGGCGACTCTGCGGCGTGTACGTCACGCTGGTGACATGGGTCTGCAAGATGCCCTTTTGGCTGTTGCCGTCGCCGCTGGACCGGCCGTCGGCTACTACTACCACGCGGTCGGACGGCTCCTCCTCGATCCGTGTCACGTTCATCACATCCATGCCGTAGAGCTCGTTCTGGGAGAACTTTTTGTACTTTTGGTTGGAGCCGCCAATCGTAACCAGTTCCGAGCCTCCCTTGGGCCGCGAGCTGGTGTTTTTGCTGGCGTTGCTCGACCGCTCGCCGATGAGGCGCGGCGCAATGTGACGGAAAAATCGGCGGAGGCTGGGGAGGGTGGCACAAATGACCATGAGGTAGGCTTCGATAATTCTATGAGAAAAGGAATACAAGTTAGTGGCGTGTTTTGGGAAATGAAGAATAGAAAATAACGATGGAATGTGGACTTACAACCAAAAGGCGGTTGGGCCGGAGCCCCAGGACACGTCAGAGTCGCTCAACTCCTGAATGATGATAGAGAGACGCAAAAAGGAGGTGGCAATTGTCCTAAATAGTCAGCTTTGTATTATCATCAGTTTTTATTTTGTCTTCCCCTTTCTCTTATATTTTTCTCTTTGTTGATGGGTGGAAGGCAGCTTACAAGATACCAATTCCAAAGAGAACCACGAGACCAATCTTTTGCTGCCGGGGCATCTTTAGGCCGTAGACGGTCGGGATGGGAAGTAGGATAACGTAAAAGTCGGCCGTGAGGCCGAGGGCGGCAGTGGCCTTGTACGTCGCCGGGCGGTCGATGCAGGTACCCGCCAGCAACGGGTTCCAGGCCATCTCCAGCGGCTTGCAAGGGAACGCCGTGGCAAAAGTCAGGCCGATGCTCGACCCGATGACAAAAAAGAGGCCAAAGTAGACGGCGTACCGGAACAAGGCGGCCGGGTTGAGGCGCAGGTAGAATGCCAGCAGACTGGTCTTGGCAAACATGATGCAGAGTGGATAGATGATGGGCATAGGGTAAAAGTTTTCCATGTACTTGAGAAACCTGGCAATTACCATTTCGTAGGCATGCGTGCCCATTGTCCCGTTGGCAACGGTTCCTATGGTTATTCATTAGTTTTTCCACTTCTTTTGGCAGAGCACAGACTGACGGCTGTGTTGATTCGGCCTGGTCGCAAACATAAACATACGGATGATCAAGACATTTTCCAAAATAATAAGAAACTGCAGGATGGATTAGTTGAGGACGGTATTAAATCCATTAAATTCCATGGGGATTCGCACCCATGCCAGCAACAGAAGCAGGTCTTCGATAAAGAACTTCCTCAGGAGGACGAGGCTGGTGTAGGCCCTTTGTGTCATAAACAGACACGAAAAGCCGAACAGGACGCCCGAGGCCCAGTAGATTGGCTCGACGTATTGCCGCTGCGGGTGTTCAAAGTTGGAGACATATCCATCGGGAGGCGGTAGAAGCGTCTGCTGGCCGCCTGGGTGCGTGTAGAGAGACATGTTTCCGCCAACTCGTTGCCGCGATCGTGTTGGTTCTTGGTCGACCGTCAACGATGGGAATGAGGAGAGGGGAGATGGAAGTGCCTTTTAAGAAAAAGGGCATGTAAAAGGCAGCCCAGCTCCCCCCTGAATCTGTCGCAAGTGAAGCGGAGAGTATCGAGCAGCATCAAATACCAAGCAGCGAATATCAATGACCCAATTGCATAAGACAGATATTTTGCAAGACCCGAGCAGGTGTTTTTCCGGGCTTCGGGAGCGGAACTTTGGTTTCTTGCTGGGACGTGCTTGGACCGACTGCGACTGTCAATTCGGGCAAATATCCCATTCGAGTAATGCGAGTACTACCAGATACTCTCAGGGAATCAGACCTATTCGTGCTCGAATATGATATGGCATTTCATATGGTTGCAGTGCAGGAGGCACAGCATATGCTGCACTTGCAGGGATATAAGGTGGAAAATGCCAAGATTGTGCCGTTTCATCAGAGGCAATTTTCAGAAGAGAATTCACAGGAAACTACCATTGTAACCAAGGTGGATTCTGCCGTAGGTGGTTACAAACCGGCCACGTAGATGACCAGCTGCCAGGGCACTACCCATAGTTTAGTACTCGTACAATGGAATAGACCGGAACAAGCTGGACTAGTCTCCCGGTTTCCCACAACCCTAAAACAGTCGACTAGGCTGCGAAATATCAACGACCGTTCACCTGGGAGGGCGAGGGGACGACTGGAAAATGTTGGTATAAAGTATAGCATGCATGGGCATTGACTACTACGGCATCGCCCAGAAATTATCCCTCCATAGTACTACGCAACACTTTCCAAGCGAGGCAAGGTGCGTACAGTCGGGGCACAAAGTTAAAACAATTTGGCTAGCACCCCAGAACGACGACCCCCCTCCGCAGCAGTTTCCCCCTACCCCGTAGAAAACGCAACCACGGATTTATACCCGTTCGAGCAGTAAGAGTATAAGAGTATAGGGCAGACAGGGTTAAGCAGCGGCGGCTAGGGGCAGTTGTCCACACCGCTGCCAGCTTACCAGCAATGGAACATGGTGATCCTTCGTGCTAGCTTTTTTAGATGGATCTGCATTACTACTCTGTTTCTAGCCAAACGTCGCTTACGAGCGTCGTACGCGTATAGGCACAACCCAAGCATCAGGGCTGGTGCCGTCGGGGGCCAACGGTTGGCCTTGACTCGCAGGGAACCCTGGCTGATCCTAACCCTAAAGTGTTGTATTGCATCTTGCTAGAGCCTAATGACAGCAAGATAATGGCGGGTTGTGTGTCCGTTTGTTTCCTTGTTTTTACCTCCTCCTTTTCCTGTTTGCTCCCTTCTCTTTTTGCTTGTTTTTGACACCATATTTCTCCTTTTTCGTCCTTCCTCTTCCCCAGTCCTCGTTGTCACACTGCCACCCTGTCCACCATGTCCGTCAATGCAACCGCCGTCGAGACGGCCCTCAAAGCCTTCGCTGAAGCAGGTCTCGGCGACCTGGTCACCGACTCGGGCTCTGAGCTGTACAAGGAGCGCATCGCCTCCTTTTGGTCGGTCACGGCGCAGAAGAAGCCGCACAGCATCGTGCACCCCAGAAACGCCGGCGACGTCGTCAAGATTGTCAAGGCGCTGGCGGCCGTACCCGAGTGCCCGTTTGCGGTGCGCGCCGGCGGCCACGTCACTTGGGGTGCCAGCAACACGGACGGTGGCATCCTCATCGACCTCGCGCTGCACATGCACGGCGCCACCGTGCACGAGGACAAGGGCGTCGTGTCGCTGCTGCCGGGCACCAAGTGGCAAGAGGCGTACGGGGCGCTGGTCCCGAAGGAGGGCAAGCAGACCATTTCCATTGCCGGCGGCCGCACGGCCACCGTCGGCGTGTCGGGCTTGCTGACCGGCGGCGGCATCTCGTGGTACATTCCGCGCGTCGGCTTCGGCTGCGACCAGCTGATCAATGCCGAGGTGGTCCTGTCGGACGGCCGCGTCGTGCAGGCCAACAAGGACGAGAACAGCGATCTATGGCGGGCGCTCAAGGGCGCGAGTGCCGGAAACTACGGCATCGTGACGCGCTTCGACGTGCAGATCCTGCCGTGGGACGGTCTCTGGGGCGGCATGCTGCTGTCGGAGCCGTCGGTAGAGAACACGGAGCGCCACATCAAGGCCATGAAGAAGTTTACCGACGGCAGCGAGTCCCACCCCAACAGCTCCTATATTGTGCTGTGGAACTACGAGCCGACAACGTTCAAGGACATTATCATCACCAGCTTCTTGGCCAACACCAAGGGCGTCGAGAACCCGCCGGAGCTCGAGGACCTGATGGCGATCCCGACAAAGGTGCGCGACCTGAAGCACACCAACCTGGTCGACTTTGCCCAGGCCATGGAGCAGCCAGCAGGCTACCAGTGCGTGATCTTTTTCTTGTCGTATTTGTCTTCTTCTCCTAACACCGGCAGCAACTTTTGGTTCACCGCCACCTTCCTCAACGATGAACGCATCATGGCCAGGGCCGTCGAGGCCCACGCGACCGCCGTCGAAAAGATCAAAAAGGTCAGCAAAACGGGCCAGTTCAGCTCCCTGTGCCTCTTCCAGCCGCTTCCGGGCTACTACCCGCGCCTGGGCGCCGAGCGCGGCGGCAACTCCATGGGCCTCGCCCAGCACCTGAAGGGCCGCAACGCCGTGTCACTGCTGCTGTCCATCAACATTACCGAGGAGGAGATCCGCGAGTATGGCTACGAGGTCACCAAGGCGTACCTCAAGGAGGTCGAAGACTACGCCAAGCCGGTCGACGGTCACATCCCCTGGACCTACTTCAACTACGCCGACAAGGCGCAGAACCCCGTAGCCGGCCTGCAGGATCCCGAGAACCTCAAGGCGGTGGCAGCCAAGTACGACCCGGCGGGTACCTTTCAGACCCGGACGCCGGGGTTCAAGGTGTCGCAGGCGTAAATGTACAGTGGCGCTTGCTTTTTCGATTCTCTATAAGAAATATTTATAATTATGTAGTGGCTAGTCCAAAATACAGAGCATGCCTTTTATCATGTATACTCTACCGTTTCGTAAAGGCTGCAGGTGCCGAGATTGTAACGGCTTTCACAGAGTCCACGACGCACGGGCCTAGATATGTGTCAGCACTATTACATGGGGACTCTGTCAGATATGTACAATATCAGTGGTCCAAATGTCTGTACCTATGCTGACATCGAGGACACGGTGCAGGGGTTTAGCATGGCGGCGGGAGAGGAAGAGCTTCCTGTCTAAGGTCAACAGAGACACATGGTTCAGAAGTCTATCTGCCCATCCACAGCTCCCAAGGCTATCTGGAGGTATTCATTATCTTACCGAGACGCGATAGCTCAGGATATCAGACTTGTTAGAATGCACAGCAGTCCCTTCAATCCATAGGCTGCCAAATGCTTCCTCGTTAGGGAAGACATACTCCATGTAAGATCGGCCAGAAAGTCCGTAAACAGTCCGAAAGCAACAAAATAAATGGAAATAGAAAATGGAGGCACCTCGCACCGCAGTTGGACGCGGTATATTCGAGGTGTCATAATGTGAGTGTGAATGCTGAAACTACATACTTATAATGATTCCTGCCGTTCGTGTCTATTTACTCGTAATAGTGGTGGGAGGCTTGTGGAAAAAAGAATTCTTTGTACTGGTACCACGACTCGGGTAGTTCCTATCACGGGCCGCTGTAGCATTGTTAATGGGTTCGTCGGAGCTCTACTACAAATGTCTGTACACTATTTTAAGTAGCCGCCAGACGTGACGACACACTGTACAGCACAAGTGTAAAAACACATTCCAGCAGAATCCGGTATAACGGTTTAAAGCAGCACGACGTTGCCGTTGCATTCGGCAGGACAAACTTCTTGACAAGGATATGATTACGACCTAGTAGGTGGTTGGTATAAAAAAGATAAACAACTTGTCGATGCCTGTCACAAATCTGACGGTCGACAGATTACTAATGAATAAATGAACAGAAACACAAGAAAAGCGTGGAAAAGGTTCTGTCAGGCCTCACGAGGAGTGCCCAGCAAAGCGATTACTAACCAAGGGAAATGGGGGCCTCCTATTGGTGGAGGCCCCACCTTTGGGATGAAAACTCTGCTGCCTCCTGACAGTCATGTATCTAGGGTAGTAGACAATACAACGAAATACCAGACTCTGTGGATTGATCTATTTGGGCAGCGATCAGAAGCCTTGAGTGCAACCGCTACAGTATCCAACTAACCGCTACACCTTTCAACAGGTTCGTATAAGCATCTGTACTTGCCAAGCTAGGCAACCTTTATTAGTTAGCTTAGTCATTTACAGTTTATTTCTAGCTCCACATTAGTTTACTACATGGACAGCACGAAATGTTACGAGTATGGCTTGAACAACCCTGGGGCACAGTAGAAAATTAGGAGATGTGGTAAATTTTGTGACAGTACATAGCTATAAAGAATGTATCTATTCCATCTTATTCTTACTTGGGTGGACAATATTCACATCGGTTCTTTAATGTGAGAGATATCACAAGGCCAAGCGTTGCCATGGACCATTGACACAGGAGATGCCGACTAGAAGGCCACGCCAATATGTTTCGTATCGTCTCCTGTTCTCCTATCCTATGGCATCGTGCTCGTGCTCTAAATATGCCCACCCTCATTTAGGGATTCAGCTGAATCCAAGGTTCGTAAATAAGCTTAATTTATAAATGACTCGATGACATACGGGGCAAAGTCAACCTACGACAGCCTCTTCATCCACGGCTTCGGTTCTGGGGTGAAGCTAGTCAAGGCAACAGCAGCGACGGCGGTAATCTATGACTGCAGGCGTTATCGGAGCTCATCCGCAACATTGGTCCCATCGACTACACCATCCTATCCACGCCGAGGAGGAGCGGAACAACGACGACAATGAAGAGCCGCAGCAACAGCAAAGCCAAGACAGGCGACGGGGCATTATGTTCCAAGGGCTACAGGTAACCTGTTAGCACTAAGGTCCACTAAAACTACCCCGCTTAACATCTGCGCACTTTACAGCTAACGTGGTTGATAAGCGAGTGGACCGGACAAGCGAGTGGACCACTTGATTTTGTATGTAAAAACTAAATAACCACCCCCTTACTAAATCACTCAAAACTTTATAAAAACTTATAAAAACTTAATAGTAGGTATATAAGGATATAAGTAATTACTTATAATTTATTTTATATTTTTAATAATTTTATTTAAAAAGTTATTAAATAACTTTATTTTTTTACTCCACTTTTTAAAAAAAAAGTTTAATAACTTTTTAAATAAAATTATTAAAAATATAAAATAAATTATAAGTAATTACTTATATCCTTATATACCTACTATTAAGTTTTTATAAGTTTTTATAAAGTTTTGAGTGATTTAGTAAGGGGGTGGTTATTTAGTTTTTACATACAAAATCAAGTGGTCCACTCGCTTGTCCGGTCCACTCGCTTATCAACCACGTTATGCAACATCCATTCTTGGACGACCACCCATAGTTCTCGCCTTCCTTCCCCTTCGTTCCTGCCGAGGTCAACGTAGAGTAGATCCTTTCATTGAGACGTTATTTGTGTCTCTTTTCTCTCGCGTTTTTTTCAGCTTCTCTTTCTAGAGAACCCATCATGCAATCCCAATTGGCGCGTCAAAGCATGTGCTTACAAGGACAGAACTGGATTCAGCCTTGCGGTTTGCCAGCGGATTCCGATGGCTGCCTCCGGATACGATAGGGGTCAAGGCGATCACGTGAAAATGCTGACGGGCTGCATACCCCCTGCTTATTTGGTCCTTGGCAGGCATGCTGAAAAGTCTGCTCAGCCGCAGGTCCTTGGACGCGAGAATTCTCGTCTTTTTCTTTCTTCGTTTGCTCACCATTCTAAGACAATACGACCAAGGAAGCCAGCAAGCCAGAGTCGCCAAGAGATGGAGCGCGGCGAGAACAGCAAGAAGTGGGAGAAATGCAGCAAGAGACGACACCCCGGGACAGGGCACCCGAGAGCGGCGCACTGCCAGACAGCGCTGTCCAAGCACCGGGCACCACAAACAGCCCCCCCGTGAAGGAGGGCGCGGAGCTGCTCTACTTTTAAGACGCCGTTCACAGGAAATACAAATTTCCTTTCGAGGTGGCCAAGACTTGGAGGGTGAGCTGGCCCGGCCCAGTCTCGCATCCGGTCAAACAAAAACGCTAATCATTCTCATGTCTCATGCAGGGCATGGAAGAACTCATTCGCGAAGCGTGTGGGCGAGTCAAAGCCATTGAGTCTCAAGTAGATGGAGGCCAGTATGACCTCAGAGACTCGGATGGGAACAGAATTCTTCCTTCGCTCTGGGACCGGGTCATCAAGCCGGGTATGGCCATCACAATGCGCATGTGGCCAGTAAACAGAGAGCCCCCACAGTCGTGGAGACAGCTCCCTCGTCCTCCACGCATTCAAGTACCTAGATCACGTAAGTAGAAGTGACCTGTCGGATGCACCTGTCATTCTAGACGTTTCAGCTGACGAGCAAGCTCTGGTGTCTATGGCTCGGCCTATGCCTCGCCCTATCTTTCCTGGGCCTGTGGCAGGGCCGATGACGGGGGCGGACAAGAAGAAAGGAAAACCATCTTCAGTGCTCATGAGTGGGAAACCTACCGTCGATCATCATCACAAACCAGGGGCAAAATATGAACTAAAGCCAGCAGAAATACCAAGGCCAACATCCGCACCAGCACCTACGCCGATACCTGCTTCAGCACTAGTACCCGAACCTGTAAATCTTTCTTGGAATGCTCCAAAGAGGAGACCCCCGAATCCCGGCCTACCTATACGAGATGTCTCTAGGCGTGGGGACCCCGACAGCCCCGACGACAGTTCAGACGAGGACTCTGAAGCTTCCACCTCGACAAACGAAAGCTGGTACTCCATCTCTCGCAACCAGAGTCGCCGGGACCGGAAACGGGCCCTCAAAAAGGAACTCATCGTCTCGCGGGTGCGAACCCGTCCTGGCCGAGAGGCATTGGAACAGCCGCAGCTGCGTCGCCAGACGACTCTGTTAGGCAAGCTGGACGGGATGGCCGCCCCGCACTTGAGCCGTCTAGAAATCAGCTCTGCGCAGGTCTATTTTGACGACCTCGTCGGCGGCGGTGCTGCCACGCTGGAGCTGGTGCGTCGAGCCATTGCACCTGCCCCGGGGACCAAGTCCCCAGGCGTGTCCGGAGATGTTCAGAAAGACACCACAAAAGACGCGGGCAAAGGAACACAAGACCGCATGGTCTGGTTGTACGCTCTCCTTCTTAAGTCGTCCATACAAATCTGTAGCTAACCAAGTCAGACATGCCACATCAGACGCCATGAACTTGAAAAGCTTCGAGGTGAGAAAGTCCCTGTGCTATCATTCAATGGGCCATCTACTTATTATCTTTCCTTTTGATCATCTAGGATGTCGCCATGTTTGAGCTTCCATTGGATCCCCAGACACGCCTTCTATTAGTGCATCTACTCCAGTCCATCAGGTCCAAGAAGCTCGACGAGGAGTGGTACATCCGGCCGGGCACGGCCTTGCGATGCGACAATGACAGTGCCACTGCCGGTACGCAAAATGGGTCTGTGTTCTTTGCTTCCATCCCAAACTTGCATACAAACCCCTACAGAGGGCTGCCCTCTCGAATAGACACGGAGGAAATCTGCCCTGAGCGTCGGCTCGACGAAGCCATAGGTCACGCGAACATGATGGAGGAAACTAGCAAGGGGTGGAATGATGCAGAAACCCGCGTTCGGCCTTTGCTCTGGGTTCGGCAGACATGGATATTGGTAGCCGGGAGCTGTGAGTTTGCCTGAAATTGTGTTTTGGGCTCGTGAGATGCTAGCTGACACACGTTCCAATCCTTGTAAAGGCATTCTCACATATGGAAGCCTCTCACAAGAGGCAATTTCTGGCCACGTCATTACCATCCTTGATGACATTTTCAGCGAGGACAATGGTGATCGCGGCATCCGTGTGATTGACAATGATGGACGATCTTTTTACATGCCGGCGGCCAATCGAAAAAGCTTCTACGTAAGTACCTCCCATTGCAACAAGAGCGGCCAAATCTCACGATTCCTTGACATGCAGGAACTGCAAGGAACGGCCATCAAGCAGCTCAAAAGGATGGTAGACGGCAAGATTGATGTGTCCACGATTCGTCTCAGTATGCCAAGCGGGCAAGAGATCACCCAGGAAACATGGCCGGCCATACAGAAAAGCAACGAGTTGTCTTGGGTCATGGCCGATTTTGCCGTTATCCCCTACTCTGTGTCAACGACGACGTCGGATGTCGGAAGCTCAGTCTCTGGTTCTGGCAGCAGTGACGGCATTAGCCTACGTTCTAGACGCATTCGAAGCAGCCAAAGCAGCTGCTCTTCCAGGATTGGCAGCACGTTTGAGCAAGATGAAAACATGCCTAAGGGACGAGATAAAGACAATTTTTGGATCATGACTCCTAAACAAGAGCCCGAAGGTACGTAATTTCAATCTCATACATATTCATCCCCTCTGGTCTCGAGTCTAACATTTAAGCAGTCTCTCCTGTGTTTTCCGTCCCCAAGCTCAACCGAAAAGTACCCGAGTTTCTCAGCTGGTCCGTTCCCGAAGGAGATGCGGCATCAGCTGGTAAAGACAAGAATATAGACACTGCATTTCGAGAGGGCATCTTCCGCGTCGAGAGTAAGCTAGTCCGCGTGGAAGCTACGGATGCTACGGACGCAACTGATCCGACTGACACGGCGAATGCTGCGAAACACGGCGACACAAATGCCGTTATTGCTGACTTCTTCCGATTCTTTGGTGACAATCTCTACCAGGACGCCGACGAGTCAACGTTTGACCAAGCCAGCCAGCAGAGGCAGAACCTCGAAAAGGCCAAAACAGGTGGCACAGAGCCGTTGGACAGCGACATGTGCACGCTGGCGGGAGAATATTTTGACGTTGCCGTCACAACGCTGGAATCATTCGTCTCCGTACAATACTCTGCGGCTCTTGTATCGCGGTATTTTGGCGCATTGACCAAAACCCTCGAGGTTGCCTTGTCGTCTGGACCAACAGGTCACTCTCGTCCCGAGTCTACGTCGGAGCAATGGGTGATCTCCTTGTCCCGGATGCAGCGAGACAACGTCCGCACCGCAGGGTTCACGAGGTCCAAGAAACGCAGGCGAAGGTGTCAGGCCTGTGCCAGCAGAAACGTGTACGCCAGCTTTGATGGTGCTGCAGCTCACCTCCGACAGGCACATATCCTCCCCACGTCATCGTCCCCGTCAGAGGAGAACACACTCTCGCGCTACATCATGTCTCCCACACGAGCAGTGGACGTGCAGCGACACGATGACCAACACGAACTGCTCTTGCGCGGCCGCGACGCACTAGTCACGACACTGCAGAAGCTGGTCAACATTCAAAACGGCGTGGTCCACGACAGCGAGCTACGGGCAAAGCGCGGCCTCCCTTTTGAGCTTCTCGATGCCCTGGCGTGCGTCGTGCTTTATGTCTGTGCTCTTCCCAGCTTGCTGCGCCGGGTTTCCGCGTCCTACGATGCCGCCATGCACGAGGGGACAACAGCAGAGACTGCGGAAATGGGGGAGGCGTCAAAGACAGCAGAGTCCGCGGCTGCAGCCGAGGGGACGCTGATGGACAGGAAGGCTGAGTCACAAAAGCGCACCCTGGTCCGTCTGACTGCCGAAGCGGAGAAGCAGATCCGTCGGGCAGAGCGCAAGTTGATGTTTTCCGCCATAGGGCCCGGCAACCAGAATGGTCCAGAGAGCTTCCAGATGTCGGTCGGGTTGCATTACGTGGCAGCGCAGATCGCGTGCAACCTGCTCAAAATGCCTGTGTACAGCGGCAAGGGCTCGGCCGCGTTATACGACACGTCTGTCACGAATCTGGTGAGTGGCCCGAGGAAATAAGCGACGCAAGAAGAAAAAACCAAGCTCACACCCTTATAGCATTCCCAAATCTTCCGTCGTCCTAACAAGCGCCAAATCCCAAGCATCACGGCGTTGGCCAACGAGCTGAACCTGCTCCAGGAGTTCCACGAATGGCAGAAAGAGACAATCAGCGCGCTCGAACTGGTCCTCAACCCAGGCACCTACTCATGGCTCCGCGGCACCAGTCGGGGGACCATCGTTGGCAGTGGCAGCGACAGCGACAGCGACAGCTCGAACAGCATTGTCAGCAGCGACGACAGCAGCAGCAGCAGCAACAAGCGCCGCCGCCGGCACATCAGCAGCGACTCGGAGTGGAGCGCCAAGGACGTCAAGAAAGCTTCCAACAACCACGACGGCGATGACGAGAAAGTCCAGCAGATCCACCGCCGCGTCAAGCTCTTCTCGTTTGAGCGTCGTCTGCTGGCCCAGCAGACCCGCCACCTGACCCGAGACGCGCGCAGCGTCGCCCGCGCGCTAGACCGCTGCTCGCGCATGGTCGAGAGCGTGCGTCAGATGACGGAGATTCTGGCCGACGACCAGTCGCGCGTGCTCTTTATTTTTACGACGGTGACGGTCGTATTCCTGCCGCTGAGCTTCGTGGCCACGTACGTCAGCATGAGCGGCGGCACCATTGGCATGGACTGGGCAGGCATCCAGCGGCTGTTCTGGACGGTGGCCGGGCCCCTGACAGTTGGCGTGCTGATATTCTGCTTGGCGACTGCACAGGCGTCATGGCTGCGGCAGGTGCTGTCGCATCCGTGGCTGGGGCTGCAGTTTGTGTGGGCATATCTTGTCTGGTGGCGAGACAAAGCGGCCCGGAAGTTGCAGAGAGAGAGAAGAGCAGGAGAAGAGGTGGAAGAGGGCGAGGAAGGTGAAGGTGGAGTGGGAGGACAAGGGGTGGAGGACAAGGTCTAATTCGCTATGTACTTTGTACTTGGTAATTCAATCATATGCAGTGATGAGATAGAAAGGCTCGCTGCCGGTGTTGACTGGATTAGACAAGATTATCTTAATAATTCAAGGCTTACTAAAGTGAGTATATAAACCGTTGACATAGGAGCCACAGACAAGGCAAACTACAACGTAATATAGCGTCAACACATGAGGCTGAAAAGTGGAGTAATGCGTCGCCTAAAGAAAAGGCATTTGAACCGTTGCGAAGTAACACGCTACTACAGAGGCGTGGCTGTATCCAACGTGGCCCATGTGCGGTACTGCCGATCGTGCAACCTGGATGTGAGAAATGGATAGCTTAAACTACGACTTTTAAAGCACGGCTGCAAAGTGGAGGGAACGGGATAACCCTTGGCATTGTAAAAAGGCGCATAAGGCGCAACAGAGGTATGAATTAAAAAGGTTGACAAGAAATAAACGTTTCAGCAAATGGCAGACCGAACTCGACCATCACTCGTCTTGCAAGGTACGTCCCGGTGGTTCCGCACACCTCCTACGGCTGCCAGGTCAGGTACCAAATCTTGGCCTTGTCGTTTCCCTTGGTCAAGTCCTTGAGCTGCCAGGGCGAGGTGTACTGGCGGCCGGCATACCAGAAGCTGGACTGGCCGTCGGGCTGGGGCGTGAACTCAATGGTGTAAGGCAGAGGGGAGTACAGGGAGTAGGTGGTGCCGTAGCTCAAGTCCGAGCGGCCAATGTTGGCAATCCACTCGCCTGCGCGGAATGTCAGTTAGAACACACGCGGGGTGCGGAAAGTGCATGTGTAAACTTACAGCTGGCGTTCCAGACATACAGATCGCGGCTGATGCCGCCCCAGGACGTGTCATAATCATTGAAGACCGTGGCAACAGTGCCCCACGGAAGGTCTCTAGGGCAGTTCGGATCCTTGCCCAGGTTCGCGTGATCGGCATTCCACTGGGCGGTAGCGGTGCTGGCCGTGACGGCGACGACAATGGCCCGGAGAGCGTTGGTGAACGAAACCATGATGGCGGTTGTTAATGGAATGGTTTGCTGGAGTGGAGGAATGAGTTGGAGTGATGATGCAAACAGAAACGACAGAAGCTCAAGGAGAAGAGCCTCTTTTATAGTTTTCAATGCACTCTGTTTACCGGTTCAAGGAAGAGTCCTTCATTTGCCCCCTGCTGTGCCTCGCACATCCGCTCACTGTGAGGACCTGTGTGTCATGGGCGTAATAGAGGGGCCCCTTAATTAACCTAGTGGATGAATAAGGCCCTGCAGGGCTGCAATGAGTAATAAGCTTGTCTATCGCCTCCGATCCATGACGATTGTTGGGGATGATGTGCCGTGGAAGCATCGCAGGGTAGCACTGCGCATAAAAGATCCATTTTGTTTCCCCTGCCGGATTACTGATAACCCACGCCATGGCCAGGTTCGTCCGCATCCGCCCACAGTCATCCGACCTGTGCCGCTTTAAGCTCATTTCTCCCACGAGGCACAGCACCATCGTGCTGCAGGCCCCATAGAAATGCCATCGGTCAGGGCAAAACCAAGGACACGGAGAAGGATGAAGCAAATAAGATTGGGTCCAAAACTTCTACCCGTCACCGCTCACCGCCAGCCGCCCAGCCACCGCTGCATAATGTCCCACGCGGCGGCGCCCTGCAGTCGCGGCACCTCATGGCCTGCGCCGTCTACGCCCACGAGCACGAGACGGGCATCCGGCGTCTGCTTCCAGTAGCCTGCACCGGCAAAGGCAGCGGCACCTCTCACTTTGTCGTCATCGTCGACGGCAGGCCAGCTGTGCCATGGGGCCGTGCAAAAGTCGGCCTGGCCAGACCAGGGCAGGCGGTCGAGCAGCCAAGCCTGGCCAGGGGTGTTGACAGCCCAGTCGTCGTTGCCGTTGAGGAGCAGGAGGCGCAGCGGAGCGTGGCCGTGGACCGGGTCAAGGTCGAGAAGGGCGGTGAGCCGGGGCGACTGGGGCTTGTACATGTCGCCGCTGAGCGAGTCGAAGCCGGCGTTGAGGTCGAGGTTGAACGTGTCGTAGACAAAGGCCGGGCTGTAGCCGAGGCGGGCCAGCACGCGCGGCTGGCTCAGCAGGGTGGCGTGGTTGCCGACGGCTGGGTCGTGACACAGCGGCAGGCTGGGACAGGGGCGCTGGACTGGGCGACACGTGTCAGCACATGCACGCTTCCCAAGCAAAAAGGTGCTCACCGTTGAACGGACTGCGCCGCCCGGACAGGTACTCGTCGGCAAAGTAGCGGTCGACGTGGGTGCTGCAGTAGTCGGCGGCCGTGCGGCAGCGGTCGCTGTCGCTGGTCTGGCGGCAGAGGCGGCCGAGGCGGATGCACTCGGGCAGGTGGTGGGCCATGTCGGCGCAGGCGGCGGCCGGCAAGAGCGGCACGCGATGCGCGCGGTAGGGCGTGCAGAGCAGCTCGTAGGAGCCGACGGAGGCGGCCACGGCGTCGAGCAGGCCGTTGACGAGGACGATGGAGGTCACGTTGCCCCAGAAGGCGTCGGAAGACTGTAGCGCGCGTGCGGTCAGGATGTGCTGCAGGTACGTCGGGGCGTAGTGGCCGCCGTAGGACTCGGCGGCCAAGTGAATGGGGTGGTGGCGGAAGGCCGGGAAGATGTCGCGGAAAAAGACATTGAGAAAGACCTGGAAGTCGACGGCGCCCTCCTGGTCGCTGCTGGGATAGACGCGGCCCGGGGCTACAACGGACAAACCGGTGCCGGCCGGCTGATCGAGAAACAAGACCGAGGCATGGTTGTTCCAGCTGTGGGGGTTCGGCCGTGTCGTCGTGCCGTCGGCCTCGAGCATGCAGGGGCCCATCTCCGTGAACAGGCCCAGCATGGACGAGCCGCCGGCGCCACTGGATCTCACGGGTTAACAAAGACTTCCCCTTGTCACGGAGAGCACTCCTCACCCGTTCATCCACACAATGATTGGATCCGTCTCGGGGTCGCCGCGGCTCTCAAAGAACCAGTAGAACAGACGCTTATCCGAGGAGACGTCGACAGTGCCGGTCCACTGCCGCTCGCCGTGCGTCTGGCACAAGTCGCCTGCCTGCTCGCGGACGGTAAACGCGCCGCGCCGAAACGGCGGCTGGTCGAGGTAGCCCCTCTGGAGCAGCGTCTGGGCGCCCACATGCAGAGCATGGCAGCACCCCGTCCAGGCCAGCAGCAAAGCCGGCGGCGCACGCATGGCGGACGGTGTCGGTGGGCGTCGGAAACGGCTCTGGGTTCGGGTCGGGTGATGGATCTGCCATCCCCTACATGGCGTGGGCCAGCGCCGGTGAAGAGTGACATGCTGGTCACGTGCAAGTTGTGAACCATTGCTCAAGAGGTCAAATTGTGCTGGCTGAGTCACCAACGGTTCCGTGGTCTAGTTGGTTACGACGTCTGCTTCACAAGCGACTTGAATCGCAGAAGGTCCTGGGTTCGAGCCCCAGCGGAGCCATTCTTTTTTCCTTTTACTTTTTGCCCATTTGCGTTAGTGAACAATTATCTAGCGCTCATCAGAAATTCACAATGGAAGTTTTGTTGCTGTCGAGAGTTCACGTGACGTAACTGGCTAAATTTTACCGGTTTGTATGTACAATGATTTCATACCTTGTTGTTACAACTTCGAGGTCACGTGATTTTCCTCCTCCTTCCGAGCCTCCGCGTTCAGGCGCTGCCACATGCGCTTGCGGCGCTCGTGACCATCGAGGAAAGCCTGGAACCAGGTGCGGCTGAAGGGCGGCAGAGACCGGCCAAGGCCCTGGGCGGTGGCGCCGGGGCCGGCGAGAGCGCGCAGTTCCTCAAAGTAGTCCTCAAAGTCGGGGAAGATGAGGGTGAACTTGGGGCCGTCGCCGCGGGCGGCGATACGGTCGCGCTCCCAGGCGGCCATCTCGTCGGCAGAGGGCAGAGGACGGGCGGTGCGGCCGGCGAGCAGGCGGGCAGCCAGGACAGCCTGCCACTCAAAGACCTTGAAGGTGAGACCGGCGCCGACGGCACCGACAAAGAGCAGGGTGGGATCGGGCTGGTAGACGACGTGGAGGTAGAGGTTGGGGACGCGGTTGTTGCGGACGACAGGAAGAGGCGTGCTGTTGCTGTCGGCGGCGGCAGCGGCGGTCTCGCCAGCCGGAGCAAAGAAGGGGAGGGTCCAGGTGTAGCCGGTGCCAAAGATGAGGTGGTCGACGTCGTGGGCGGCGGTGCCGTCGACAAAGTAGACGGTGCGGGTGTCGGGGTCGACGCGGGCGATGGAGGGCACGCGGCGGATGCGGGGGTGGTCAAAGGCGGCGTCGCCAAAGTAAATGTTGGCGACGTGGCCCTCGACGACGGCGTAGACGGGTCCGCGGACGACGCTGGTGAGGTCGTAGGCGATGTCGGCGGCAGAGACGGAGGCGCCCACGACGACGACGGTCTGGCCGGCGTAGGCGTCGCGGCCGCGGTAGTGCTTGCTGGGCACGACGGTGCCGGGGCGGCGCTTCTCCCAGGCGGCGAGCCCGTCAATGGCCGGGATGTAGGGCACGGCGTAGTGGCCGCTGGCGACGACGACGGCGTCAAAGGTCTCGGTCCACCAGGTGTCGGTGGCGTGGGCGCCGGCGTGGCGCAGGGTCAGAGTCCACTCGTGGCTGCCGGCGGGCTTCTCGACGCGCTCCACGGTGGTGTCGTAGGCGACCAGGTCCTCGTAGCCGCGGCGCTGCACCAGGCCCTTGACGTAGTCGGCCACGCGCGTCCAGTGCCGAAAGGGCGTGTCGGGGCCGTGCATGCTGATGGACCACGCCGACTTGTCCGTCGGGAACGGCTCCTCGGAGAACTCCATCGCCCGGCCGTCCACGTTGGTCTCCATGTACGGGTACACGGGCGACTCGGAAAACCGTGGCTGCGCCAGCTTGGCTGTCTGCGCCGGCAGCGTCGCCGGCACCGGCACCGGCGCATCGGCCGTCCGCTTGGCCAGCGCGTCGAGGTCGGACACGGGCGGCGGCGGCGCGTCGTCGGCGATCCTGGGAGTCAGCACGCGCACACACAGAGAAGAAACGCGGGACGCACCAGCAGCCACCGGCTTTCTCGCGCCGCTCAAAGACGCGAATGATGTCAAAAGCCTTTTCACGGGCCAGGGCGTCAATGGCAATGGCCCCGGCCGGGCCGGCCCCAATAACGGCAACGCGCTTGACGGCCATGGTGTGTCGACGTAGGCGCTGGACGAACGTGGATGTAGACGCAGTGAGCGGCTCTTGTCTTCTTCTAAAGCACGCAAGCTGAGCCGCCAAGAAAAAAAAAGAGAAAAAAAAAAGAAAAGAAAGGCAAATCCCGACGGCAATGCACCGCAACCGTGGGACGATTCTGCTCTCCAGTGGGAATATGCGTGGGAATATCACGCGGCCATGTGGAATATCCAGCGAGAAACAGCTCGGTCTAGCGGCCAGGAACAGCGAACGTGCCGATAAGGATCGCCGCTGACGGCTGCAGGCGGATCCGAGCCTCTGGACAGAAGCCCCACTTGGCTCACTTGGCTCCGATGGCGTAATGTTGCGCCATCGCGGTCGAGAGAGCGCTGCGGTGAGCGGTCGCGGGTTCAGCCACCACCCGACCGCGGCAGACGCTCACCAGCAGCGCTCTTACCGTTTGTGGCCGTTGGTCGGCATTTGCTCTGCCGAGAACGTCAAGGAGCCATGCAACCCAAGCAGCACAGCCATGCAAGCCGTGTCTGGTATAAAACCCAGATCCGTAGTTGTTCGACTTGTAGAAGGTCATGGCCTGACCGTGTCTCTGTAGATCCTGTAGACCTGTCACCATGGCCGGCCTGTCCGACAAGGCTCCGTCCGGCTCCGTCCGGGCCGACGTGTCGCTGTCCGACCGTGAGTTCACGCCGCAAGACGAGCGCCGGGTCATTCGCAAGTCCGTCTCTTTTCCTCGCTTCGCTCGTTCGTGCGCGTTAACTCTTGACTCAGAGTCGACTCCTCCGTTCTCCCTCTCCTCGTCCTCGGCCTCCTCGTCTTCCAGCTCGATCGCATGAACCTCGCCAGTGCCATCACCGGCGGCTTCCAGAAAGCCATCCACATCGGCCAGGAAACCATCAACCTTGGCAACCAGCTCATGTTCATGGGCATCGTCTTGCTCGAGATCCCCTCCAATCTCCTCCTCCAACGCATCGGCCCCCGCATCTGGATCTCCGTCCAGGTCTTCGTCTTCGGCTTCGTCGCCACCATGCAGCTCTTTCTCAAGAACCGCGCCGGCTTCATCGCCTCCCGCCTCATCCTCGGCTTCTGCGAGGCCGGCTACATCCCCGGCGCCTCCTACACTCTCTCCCAGTGGTACACCCGCAGCGAGCTGGCCAAGCGCATCGGCATCCTCTTCTTTGGCATGTTCGGCGGCAACGCCCTCAGCCCCCTGCTCGCCTCCGGCATCCTCAAGCTCGACGGCCGCCGCGGCCTCTCCGGATGGCAGTGGCTCTTCCTCCGTAAATCCTTGCCCATCTCTCTCTCCCTCTCTCTCTCCACTGACTCCTCCAGTCGAAGGCGTCTTCACCATGGCCGTCGCCGTCCTCCTCGTCCTCTTCCTCCCCGGATCCCCCTCCAACCCCCGGCCCCTCCTCACCCCCGGCCTCATCCGCTTCTCCGCCGCCGACCAGCACATCCTCCAGACCCGCGGCGAGCTGGCCGTCGACGGCTCCGACGACGACGCTGCCGCCAACCTCGAGCGCCACCGGCGCCAGGGCATGCTCATCCCCGCCAGCCTCGTCTGGCAGACCGTCCGCCACTGGCGCCGCTGGCCGCACTACGTCTCCACCTTTTGCGTCTTTTCCACCTGGTCTCCCCTGACGACCTACACCCCCTCCATCATCATGTAAGCTTTCTTTTCCTCGCTCCCGCTCGCTCCCTGCTCACCATACAGGAGCCTCGGCTTCAACCGCGTCGCCGCCAACGCCCTCGCCGCCGTCGGCGCCGGCCTCGCCCTCGTCGTCGTCTTTTTCTTCTCCGTCCTCAGTGACCGCACACGCCGCCGCGGTCTCGCCGTTCTCGCCGCTCACCTCTGCTACCTCGTCACCCTCGTCGTCACCTACAAGCTGCACCCCCGCCTCGCCTCCCACCGCTGGTCTCGCTGGGGTCTCTGGACCGCCGTCAACGCATTTGCCGTCGGCTACCACCCCAACCACAACGCCTGGGTCCAGCTCAACTGCCGCGACCCCCGCGAGCGCAGCATTGCCATCGCGTACGTTCTCGCTTGCTTCCCCGGCCCAGCTCAAGCTAACAGACAGCATGTGGGTGATGTCTGCCATCTCCGGTCTCATGGCTGGCGCCCGCTACTTTCGGGCCACCGATGCTCCTTTGTACGTTCTCGTTCTCTCTGCCCACCTCTAGGTGCACTGCTGACCTCCAGCTACCACAATGGCTTGCGGACCATGATCATTATGGTCTGTGTCGGCTTCGCCTTTGCCGTCATCCAGGAGACCCTCTATTTCGTCCACAACCGCCGCGTGGCCCAGGGCAAGCACCAGCCCAAGGACGGCAATCTGCCCTACGTCTATGTTCTTTAGTGGATGCTGCTGTTTCGCATTGTATATAGAATTGGAACGGGAGATTGGTCGCATCCTCGCGTGTAGAGTAAATTCTGAATCAAGCTTTAGTATTAAAACTTTAATACATACACTTGTCGTTTGGTAATGTAAAGTTAAACAGTAGCCGTTACCTTATTCGTTTTGTTCTATATTAGTTTTCTTTTATATTCTACAACTTGTTTCTACAGGTAGCCTGTATTAATATAGTATCTATGGATTCTGATTTTTAGTTCAAGTTCCAATTCTTTAGCCTATTTAGACGAACATCATCAAAAATACTGCAACAAAACTACCGTAGAGGAAGTCTCGTTTCGTCAACTACTACACGCCTAGGATGGCGTCGGCTTGTCGTCTTTGCGCCCTTCGGTGCGTGTCGTAGGCTGTGGCTCCGTCTGGGACTCACCCGTCGGGAACTGTTGCTCCCCCCCTTCCACTACCACGGCCTCGTCTTCTCCATTTATCTTGTGGCTGCTGTTTCCCACCTGCCGTATTCCCTCGTAAAACCGCCGCTGCTCAAACACCTGGTAGTCGTCCTCGACATACAACTCGCCGCGCTTCCTTGCTTCTCGCTGTTTCCGCATCACCCACAGAATATCCAACTCCAGGTTGCGTGTCAGCCACCACGCCCACGCATTGGCAAAAAAAGACGGAATAATAAACGCCGCCGCAATCCCGAAACTCGTTCGGTACCGGTTCGCCGCGTACTTGGACTGGAAAAACTGCGGCGCCACCAGCCCGCCGGCCTGATTAACGCCGTTCTGGAAGCCCAGCTAGAATGTGGTGCCGGTGCTGCCGCGCAGCACACTGGCGCGCCAGGACCAGTAGGGCGGAAAGTACATGTAGTAGAACATCTCACCGAGGATGCAGGCAGCGTATATGCCGCCGGGCGAGGAGATGCTAAAAAACAGCACAAAGCAGACGATCATGCCGGCGACAATCCACAAAATCATAACCGGACGGACGACCCAGGCCTTGGCCTGGACCCAGGAGATGAATAATATACCGAGAATGGCGGCAAAGGCGGGCGGCAGGTTGAGGAGCTGGTTGTAGGGCAGACGGGTGAAGCCCAGGTCGGTGATGATGGTGGGAAGGTACCAGGTGAGGGCGGCGCCGCCGGTGTTGACAAACGTCTGAGACAACAAAAAGGCCCACAGGTAGGGGCTACGGAGGGCGTACAGGACTTCCTTCTTGCTAAAGTTGGGGTCGTCGGTCTGGGGTGCGCTCTCGGCGAGGCGGGTCTCGATAAATTCTTGCTCGCGCTTGGTGAGCCAAGACTGGCTACGGGGAGACTTGGGATAGTCTGGGTACCAGAAGAGAAGGGCAAAAGAAAAGACGCTGGTGGCGATGCCCTCGAGAAAGAAGACCCTGAAGTCGTTAATAGAAGAAAGAGAAAATAATGAGAGAGAGAGGGTACCATTTCCATGCACTTAGGCCACGAGCTCCGTCCATATAACTAATGCCATAGCAAAGCAGTGGCCCAAAAAATTGGCAGACACCATGATGCCAAAGAACCACAGCATGGGTCTACGAATTTCTTCGGTGCGATACCAGCTGTTGAGGTGACCGACCGACGCAGGGAACATGCCAGCCTCGACTGAGTAAGCTACGTTAGAATTTCCGTTTGTCTTTGTAGGGTGTTTATCTTTGTAGAGGGCACATACAAACTCCTTGGAAGAACCGGTTGGCATAGAATCCTTTGGCATTGGTGACGACTCCATTGAGAATCAGAATGATGCCCCACAGGAACACGATGCGGAAGAAGAAGCGGTGCGGAAGCATCCATTTGAAAAAGAGCACGCTAATAGGCTCGAAGAAGAGATAGCCAAACTGAAAGAGTTAGACGATGCATACAAGTTATTCCTGAATGATTGCTTACAGAATAGCTCGTCGACACCCAGTTATACTGGTTGGCTGTCATATGCAGCTCCTTGAGAATATTAGATTTCTCGTCGACTTGGAGGACCTTGACGGTGGTCAAGTTTTTTGTGTCAAGCTGAGAAAGTTAGCACTACAAGTGAGACTGAAGAGACAGAAAATCTCATCTGCTTAAAGAAGAACATCAACCCAATGAATACAAACAGGCGCCGGTCGACTTTCCGCAGAATCCGCTTCTCGTCGGCGGCCGTAAAGGTGGACAAAAAAGCACGACGAGCCTCGGGGTCATCGTGCAGGTGGTCCGTCTCGGCGCGGTCGATTTCCTTGAGGGCTTTAGCTCGTTGCGCGGCCACATTGTCATGGTTGATGGCGGGAAGAAGGCCTAGCTCTCCATTTTCCAGAGAAACTGGTGAGTCTGGGGAGAGGGAAGGAGAATTTGGGCTGGCACTGGCCACGGTCACGTCTGCAGTTTTTTTCTCTGACATTTTGACAGAGAAGAGGTGCAAAGATCGAGTGTTCACATACAAAAGACATTGTGTTTACTGATGCCACACATCTCCGGCTTCTTATAGCGGATGTCTGTTAGCAGGACCCAGGACGTAGGGTTGCAATAACAAAAGTCCTGGACTAAGCTATCATGGTTTGCGTTCTGTCAACCGACAACGACATGACAGTACTGGAAGTGTTTTAGTCAAGAGAAAGATCGCAATAAAGGTATTGATATCAGATTCTGGGCAGAAACGCATAGCTGAAAACAGGCAGAGAACGGCGAATCATAATGGTGCCATCTGGGTTGCATATGGGCACAAGGCCATTGGCCGTGCCAAGCCAACTTGCGTCATGAGCGATAAGATGGTCTCACAGAAAACAAGGCAGAATATTGTGTTTTAGAGAGAAAAAGCAAAAGGGAAGTCTGTCTGGTTACGTGACGACAATAGGGTGTATTTATAAATGACGAGTTCTGTCATCTTCACCCCTGCCAATTATGTATATGTTTTTATTAACAACGTATTATTCACTTTTATTTCAGTCCACCAGTTTCGGCTCGGGGCAGCATTTAGTCTTTTGACGAGGCGGCTTACATTTAGTTAATGAGGACGAGGCTGCAACCAATCAGCAGCCAGATTATGGTGCCATATATCCTAATTGAGACGGCCGTCGACCACAGTAGTGTGTTAAACTTACACCAGGAATATAGGTTCCCAACGTCGATGAGGAATCCCATTCCATTCATCCTCGCGGATTATCACGGCAGCCACTCGGCTGCGAGCCCCCGAGTCATGTTTCTCCACCATGATCGCCGCCAATTCGCTGTGCGAGTGTAGGTTCTCCTGATTGTACCGCCCAACAATGACAAACTCCATCTCGTAACCACCCGCTTTCCACCGATGCGGTCGTTGAACCCAGAATGCCGTTGTGAGGAGATAAGAAGACTCGCTGCTGCTGCTGCTGGTTTTTTTACGGAAATCTTGGTATAGCGCAGTATTCTTTACCACTTCATCTCCGTGCCACGTTCGCGGATCGTACGTAAACCGCAGCTTTGCGCAGCTGCTCCAGAATACCAGCAGAGCCGGCCGTATGTGTTCGTCCTGTCGAAGAGCAGGAGGAACCAATTCAGCAACAATTTCAGTAGGGCTTCCCTTCCAGAGCGGCTCGGCACGTTGGTGGTGGTCGGCTTTGGCATAGCGGGGTTCAAAGTGCGTGTTTTGTGGTATCTCTTCGAGAGTGGCATCCGCCGATGATCCTCGATGGCCTGTGCCGTTGCCGTCTGTGCCCGCAGTGCGAAACATGTAGTACCGGAGCCCTGCGTGCTCGGAGCGGAGCGTGCCAAACAGATCATGGAACAGCAGAGGACCGACCCAGCCGACCCACGACCAGCTGGGAAAGGGAACGTTGATCATGGAGCCGTCTCCCCGGTCGACGAGGCACGGAGTGGTGCGCCTGTGGAACTTGTCATAAGGACGTGCGTCCTTGTCATCTTTGTCGTCGTCTTCCTTGCCGTCGTAGTCGGCCGGCCACGTCAGGGCCACCCCTAGATACAGCCGAGGCAGACCCCACACAAATGTGATCTTGTCGTAGGTGGCGGTGCGGCTGAGCGCGGAGAGCACGCCCGAAAAGGCGGCCAGGCCGTCGCTGTCGTACGTCAGCTCGCGGCGGGAAAAGCAACCACCATCATTCAAAGTTTCTCAAATCACAACAAAGGGCCAGTGTACTTATCTAACCTCTACGGAGATTTATACTACCCGCCTTAATGCCTACACAGCAAAAGATTTAGTATACTTGAAAAATTCAGGCTTACGCAATAGTGCCACTTCCGCGTTTTAGGTTCCAAAAACGCTTTTCAACTTCCCTATATCGCTCGCCATAACGTTATCACGACGGTACGCGTAAAGAATAGCAAACAGCTGTGGCTAACGTAGCCTAAATTAAGTTACTAAAACGTTAAAAAGTTTACCGCGTTAAAAAAAAAGCCCATCCCGATTAGATTCTATCTACAAAAAGGCAACGTCTTAATTCAGCCTACTAAAACACTTCATACGCCGTAGTTTATAACCAATACTTTAATAAACGGCATAAAACACTAAGACACGCTTAATATACTATCCGTAGTAAAGCTAACAAAACTTAAACAGCGATCTAAGTCCGTAATTACTAATAATAATACAAACAACAATTTTTAACGCCTAGCAAAACACGTGGAGCTTTTATAGCAAAACCGGGTTCCACCCTAAGTCTAGCCAACAAAGGGTATGGAAGAGTTTAAAAGAAGATTGCGTATAATGGATAGGTGCTAGGTTAAAGACGAAAATACTTAGGCCGTTCCAAATGTCCCAATACACGGTTATCGTTAAGTAAGGCCCAGAATATACCCCTAGTCTATCAAGGCTACACTTATACTACTTTATTATATGTTACGATTTAAAACATACAACAACCTAGCTTTTACCAACCGGCCTAACATTAAGACCGCCCTACTATAGCATAAAGAAAATGCTGCCTAATAGTATATTTATTAAAGGTTGTAGAATTAAGACAGTATATAGGATAAGACTTTAAAACTCTTACTATACTTAGTTAATTTTGTTTAAGTCCTTAATTAAGTCCTCTTAGCTCTTACTTCGTATAGCTTTCTAACGTAGACTCCTTATTAAATACAAGCTTTATATTTCTTACAAAAAGAGAATAGAATCACAAAATAAATCATTTTCCATACACGTAAAAGCTTCTTAAATGTAAATCATAAGCTCCAAAAGTTAATAGCCAAACTAAGACACATAACTATACCTTAAAATCAAAACCGTTATACCAAGTAAAGTTTAATCGTATTTATTAGCCAATCCTAACTATTTACGTTTATACTAGGTAAAGCCCCCTAAGACAAAACCACCATCTAAGTAAGTAAGAGATTATACATACAAGGCTAGTTTACGTAATAATAAGAAAATAAAGTAAACGGTAGTTAGTAATCGTAGGCTTTAGTACCTATAACACAGCTTCCTCTAGCTAGCTTCCCAGTTAGTAGTTTAAAAGACGCCTACTCCGTTTAAGCCACTAAAGCATAAGGCGGGCCGCCGGCCCTCCCGTATTTAAACGGTAATTCAAGTCTTCTAACGTCTAAGGCCATCCCAAAGGTTTGTCTAGTAGACAAGTACGTTAAAGGCTATAGTGCTTCGAATTATAGCTGTAAAGATTGCCTGTACCTAAGGAAGACTACACTCCTACGTTGTTAGTTAATCTTATTAAGGCAAGGCTTTATGTTTTTAGCTTTTACGTAAGCTAGTACAAGTACACTGCAAAGGTCAGCTTTCTGTCTAGCCAAATGCCTAAGAACTAAGCCTTCTCTCGTGGCTACAAGGTTATACAAGCATCCAGTTAAAGTGTTTTAGTTAAAGCTTACCGTACACAGTTAAAGTATATAAGCTCGCTTTTCGCTAGCGTAAAAACAACGCCTTTAACCTATGCTCACCGTACAGTAGTAATCCACGCCGTGCAAAGCCGGTTACAACACTTTAAAATTGTTATGTTAGTGGCTAACAGGTTAAAATCGTCAGCATAGCCGATTGTAGTAATCCCTAGCACCTTCCCAAGCTTTTGGAAGAGTGGTGTAGTAAAAAGGATAAAGAGGATAAGGGATAAGGGAAGCCTTATAGCACGCTAGCGGTAACCGGCTAAATTAAGGCAGTTTTGTCGTTGAATGCTAGTTTTATACCACCTGTATATAAATAACAGGTAACTTTAGTTACGGTTACGTTAGCGCTACCACAATTATACTTACACCTAGGGTTCGATTTCACTTTATAATTTAGACATTTATCCTGTCTTTTCTTTCGTTTAACGGAGCTTTTATCCGATAAATACGCTTTTTAACTAGGAAAATTAATATAAGTTTATAGACTAAGAATAATAAGACAAAGCTGGAATAACAATAACCTGTAATCCAATAGTTTACACCCCTTAGGCTTGTTACATGTAATAAACAAGTACCTAGTGCTTTTAAGATAAAGGCGGCATTTTAGCCAAAAGTACCTTTTATGTACAGCGTTTACAGTGCTATAGGACATTAAATGAATTCGGCATTATGCCTAGTAAGAAGACCAGAAGGAGGACCGTCGAGAATGGCAAGAACATCGGCAAGGCTATCAAGAGGATCGGAAGGCCGTTAGTAAGGCTGTTATAACGTTTAGCTATACAAGGCTACAATTTAAGACTTTCAACAATAGCCACGGATTAAGACGTCTGAAAAAATAGCGCAATATTTATAAGATAATTAAAAGGAAACCAAAAAGCGTATATTATTCTAGTAAGATCCCCATATAGAAATTTTTCGGGTGTAAGGTAAACAGACATTTAACAAAGTTCTACAATAAACAAAAAAAAACTAAAAGTAGTATGCTAACTACGACTACCAATAAGTATACGGCTAAATACATACAAAGGTAGCCTAAAACCCTATACCAAAATACAGCAAGGTTAGCCTAAGAACAAGGACTAAATTAAGTTACCAAAACAAAATACGGTAATGACCCGCTCACACTATAACGGTTATAGTGTGGGTGGATACGATCTAGTAGTGTTTCGCCCTTTAAATAAAGATGAAAACACGAGCAACCATCTACAAACCGATAAAATGCGGCTAAGGGCATTTTACGCCGTTTCGTTTTATATATTTAGTCTTAGTTTCTACTATAGTCCATTTAAATAAAACATGTGTTAAAGTAAGTATATAATTAATTAAGCTAAAAAAACCTAATTTAACTAACTATAAATGTAAATTAGTTAAAGACATTTAGGTTACTTTAGTCTTTATCCTTATAATAGTCCACTAAATCATCCGAAAGTCCTATCACTACAATACCATCCAAGTCTATCTCAATCTAACTTGTGTTAACTAAAAACATCCATTTACTATTATATTCTTTCATCTTAAAAACCTTAACTATCAATAATTCTTCTTTAATCTCTTTAATATATAAAGAGCCGGCATCGATTTCCTATAACTATAGGCCTTTTATAAACTGTTTCCATTAATTGTAAGTGTAGGATTAAAGAAAGGCTTTAATACAAGGGTTGTTTAAAACGCTATTATATTTTACTTAAATAAAAGAGTAAAGCCCGACTATAGGTTGGAACTCCTTATTTTACATTATAACATTGTAAACGACAAGATTTTACAACGCTTTTAATAAGATTAAGTAGGTATCCGAAATTGTACCGCTATATAAATACACACCGGCGGTGAAAGTATTAGCCAATAACACTTAGGATTTAAGGATAGTCTCTTAAGCGGTAAAAGCTGTAGAATGTAGTAGTATCTTGAAATAAATGCTGCAACTTAAGTAAGGGGGTTAGGATACGTTGTTGTTTCTATTATCTCCGTTATAACTGTGTACTTTTTTCCTGCTTATAGGTTCTTTACTGTCTCTACAGCATTGTTTTTCCGTTCAAGGCATTGTAACAGTTACAGCCTACATTATAGTTAGTTTTTTAATCCGTCCGTTTTAACGCGGCTATTCTTACTAACAAACTTCCCGAAATACTATTAAACATGTTCTAAGGAATGTAGGACTGGGTACAACTAAATGACGGGTCTCTTACTTTTTACTTGGCTTACTGCGATATTTGCTAGTAAGGCTTGAAAGTAGGTGAGTGTTAGTGGCTTAATAAGAAAAACAATTTATAGTAAGATGGAAATAGGCGCTTTAACTAAAGGAAAGAATAGAAAGTTAACACTTTTGTAGGCATTGAAAGTGTCCTTAAAGAGGCAGTATAGTTATATAAAGCATTATATACTAATTAATCGTATTAACGTCGTCTTTTACAAGATTTTACACACTTCTTACACGTATTAGCAATTCCTAAATTTAAAATCTACCTTACTGTAGGAATAATTATTTACATAAGAGATGCCTTGTTCCGACTTGCCTCCTTTAGTAGGCAACTCCGCTAAAGATTTCATTTCTAAGTGGCAGAAATACGTAAACACCGCTTGTTATTTGTGTAAGACCGTCCTTTTTATATATATATAGTTACGTAGGGGTGACAGACTAAAGTGGTAAGGGAGTAATAGTGGTAGAAGGAGACGGAAGATAAGGAAGGTATTAGACGAAATAGTAACAAAGTATCTTTACCCTTTTATAAAGCTTAGCATAAAATGAATCTAAAAGGGGTTCTTGCTGTATAGCCTTCTTGTATATCCGCTTTAGCTAGTAGTATTCGTAAGGGGTTTTTACATAGGCGGATACATTAGACATGTATGGACAAGACAGGTTTAAAGACTAAAGGAATAAGGTTTTATGCGTGTAGGGTAGGCACGATATGATTATTAAGTATGTTATGTATAATTTTACATGATATAAGCTAGTAGTAGTGTAAACTAAGCGGTAGGCAGGAGTTTTAATCGTTAAAGAATAATAAAGCGTCTTTATGTTAATGCTTTGTTTTAAACTACAAGTAATCCCTAAAACTCTAATAAATATACATTACGTATTTAGCATACCCCCTAAGCCCTTTAAAATCCTTTAAGTCCCCTCTAAGATTTATTACTTAACTTCTTAAAAACAACTTATCGAAGACTTATCTTAATTAAAGGGGGTGGCGCTTACTAAAAGAGTTAGCATCTACTCTTGTCTTACTACGTTTATGCTTTTTAGTCCTTCTTTTTAACGTCTATGTAATACCTACCCTCTCCCCTCTTTTAACCTTTTTATCCCGCCTTAACAACTTGTCCACCTTGTTTTGTATTTTTATAGACTGTTATTGGCCTAACACTCGTTACTTATTTTTAGCTACTTTACCTACCTAAGGTGCTTACTATTAATAGTAACACTATAGACAAGTATAAGGGTAAAGATAAACGAAATAGTATACGAATGTATCTTAAGGCACTATAACACTATTAATATGTTTAAACTTTATTATAAGGCCTTTGCTATACTGAATTAAAGCATTACTATAAGGGCCTTTTTAAGAAGGGACACTTACATACTGCCTAGGAAGGAGATATACTATACGTGTTACCCGCTTATTCGTTCTATCTTAATCGGCCTTCGCCTCTCTTTGCCCTTACAAGCTAGTAACAATTAAGATTATAAGTAATAGCAACTGTAGTAAACTAATGTTAAGGGAAGAAGGTTGAACGCCTTAAGTAATAGCAGTTAAGAAGACAAGCCTAACCTTATAGCTAACAAGAACATGATAAAGCATGGGGTTTTATAGTAGAACTTGCTAGCGGTGTTGTTGGCTATCTATATAGGCTATAAAACAAAAAGGCGAATTTATAGCTAGTACGCTTTAAGTTAAGTAAAAGCGCGTTAATAAGGTTTTAATTTATGCTTAAGCTAACATAAAGCGTCTTTCCGTAGTAAAAAAGGAAAGGGATCTTTAGCCCTTCCTTTTTACATTTATCCTAAAATTTAAGAAATTTAAGGTTACTTAACACACTAGTACTAATGTTGGCTTACCTAGTTTTAATAGTAACAAAGAATAAAATGGCTTATCTTACATGTATTTTAAACGTCTTATAAGGCAGCCATGTTAATTGTAATAAACAGTATTATAATATTACTCTCCGTTTCTTTACTATACAGTACGCTTGTTAAATCGTCTCTTTATTACAGGCTATTACAGACAAGCACTCTGTATTTTAAATAAGAAAGCCGCGTAGCGGATCTTTTAAGACATGTAGTAAAGACTTAATAACGCTAACTAATTATGTCGTAAAACCCATCTAACGTGTAAATACAATGCAATTACGTATGTAAGAAATCAAACACTAGTCGACTTTCCTATTCCGAAAATAATGGCTATATCTCTAGTGTCTAACACTTCGTCCGCAAACACAGCCTGGCATATTCCACTAAAACACTACCATACTATCCTATAGGTACCTGTAGTAAAACAGCCGCTTGTATCGTATTAAAGAAGGTAAGAATTATATAAGGAGGCCGCCTATAGTAAACCGGTTTACCAGCTTGTAATGATAACGTGTAAGGATACGGTAAAGGTGTGTTACTACATTTAATACCGCCGTGTACGAATAAGTAGTAAGGTTGTTTTAAGTAAGGTATATTCTTAAGTTAGCGTAACGTAGGAATAGCCTCCGTTAACAGCTATTTCGTTATAGTTACATTTACCGCTCTACCTATATAACATTATAGTACAATGTACGATTTATACGTACTAGGTAAATAAAATATCCTTATTATAAATAGTTATGCTATTGCCAGGTTTAACGTTATAAAGAAGCTAGGATAAGGCTTTTAGCCCTTAAGAATCCACCGAAAGGCGAAACTGCTACAGCCTAGGTAAATTTAAAAAACGGACAACCTTTACTAAGTTATAAGGGTTTTTTAACGGCTACTTAAATAGCTTTTAATTAACCTTAAATTCCCTTCTTTCTTTTAATCCTATAGCTACCTTACTATATAAGCCGATTATTGTAGTATTTACTATTTAACTAATTTAGTTTTAAGTAAGTGTTTCCAAAACTTACTACTCCTGCTTTTAAATCCTTAAGCTAATCTACTAGGATAGTTATTTCTTCCAACCTACTCCCTTAAAATAACGAGGCCTACAAGCTGTTATAAGTATTACGTATGTGATTTTCTCTATTCTTAACCTACAAAAACCTAACACTTTAAACAAATACTAGACAATGTAAACTATTAGGATAATTTTAATATTAAAACTATACAAGCCCTATTAAATCACACTAAAAATCCAAACTTAAACGTTATTACACAGTACTTACGTTATAGTAATAATAGTATTTATATTATCTTAGTACACCGGTAGCTAAAGTAGCGTACTTATAGCCAAATACTACAAGACTTTCCTATAATTTTACAAGGCACATTCGTTATTATTCCTATGTTTCTTAATAGCCATTAGTATATTACTGTCAAAAGCTACGTACAAGGTTGTATTTTATTCACCTTTTTCAACCAATCCATTAATTACTATAAAAACAAGCACCTTTTAAAGCTTTTTTTTAAGTAAAAGGCATTTATGTTTTTTTTTAAGTTGTACGCATCCCGCTTCTTTACAGGAAATACAACTCGGGAGTTTATATACTAGCTTACATTTGAAAGACTTTTAATAATGTAAAGGCTACGCTTGTTTAAGTGGAAAATAATGAAGATCTTAAGTGAGATTTTAATGTTAAGGCTATAGTAAACAGTATTCGGGATACACTCGTTTATTTTTTAAGCATAAATTTGTGTTTTAGTTTTATAAAGGACAAGGACGCAGACTATAAACCTATTTTTATAAAAGTAAGGGAGCTTTTACTAGGGATCGACGAAATACGGAAAGAATTTAAGTAAAAGAAGGCGGCCGGCGACTTTCCAAACGTACAAAGGACACTCGTTGTTCCCTAGTCTCTTTTACTTTGTAATGTTTAAGGCATATCTAAGTACTTAACCTAAAACAACGTTTAGTGTCTTCCTTCCTAATACCCTATTAGCTATTAAGACATTACTTTCATCCTTATTTAAAAAGAGCCATTTTTTATCCATACTAAGCTTTTTTACCGCTCCGATTACTTTGTAAAGGCCCTTTGTAGGAATTTCTATAAGGCTTAAACTAAGCTTGTTGAAATTAATAAAATATTACTTAAAAAGTTTAAGCTTTAAGTAAACCTTTTATATACTTTCTACTATAGTACCTTTAACACTACGACTAGTGCCTTATTAATACAAGAGAATTTAACACTATAGTAGCTGTCGGACTACTTTTAACACAAGGCCTTAGCTAATATAATTAAAAAGAACTTCGATTAACGCCTATCCTTCTACTTGTAACAACACTAGTTAGATCTGTTTTATACTAACAAGCTGTTATTAACGCTTTTAGCCTTATAAGATACGTTTTACCAATACAAGAACCAAGGCCAACCATTTACTAATCTAGTAGTAAGCGCCTATACAAATCTTCCATCGACGGCATACATATAATACGTCCAGCATATAAAAAATAAATTTATAGTAAAGTTTTCGGTACGAATAATTAAAGGTTAAGAGTTACTAAACTAAGAGGGGGATAAGAAATACTAGATTATTAAATAAGAATATACATTTTAAGTACAGCTAGTATCCTAAGTACAAATACAAGCTACGTAAGAATTAGCACCCTTACAGTACTCTTAGGCTAAGGAGACCTTATAGCGGTAAAGAAGGAACAGGCGTACGGCCTAATATAATAGCCTATAATAGTAAAGTTTTATAGTAAACAAGCCTTACTTAAATTAAAAATAGGTTTAGCTTTAAACATAGCTAAGTGACAAGTTTTCAATCGTGTTCTCTCCTTAGTTCTACAACCAACGTACAAACTAATTGGCTGTCCGTAGCCTAGTTAACTCTTCGGCCACGTAAGGCATCAAGTGCTTAGTCCAAACGTCCAAGTTGTATTTTATCGACCGTGTTAGTTTCCTTTATAATCGTAACATTTTAAGTTAAAATAGATGTAAACTATTCCACGCCCACGCTTATAAAAAATGGGATACGACACGTCTACGTAGAAAATTTGAGTGTGGTGTGGTATAAAGACCGTAGAGGGTTCGATAAAAAGGGTAACAAGAAAACAAAAGAGGATTTATTTATAATACAAAGTTATGTGTATGTGTTTATACTTAATTTAATTTAATTGTTTTATTAAGTTTGCTTCTTTAACTATATTTTGGAAGATAGCTCCTTAACTACTAGGCGGCCTAGCTACGACAGAATTAACTGTTAGCGTTGTACGTTGTTAAACCTGGCGGATATAAAAGTAACAATGTTAATACTAGTGTTAGGTAAACCTATTATATATAAAGATTAGGTGGAAAGTATTACGTTAACGTTGTAGTATGACGGTAAGGAGATGCCGAAAATGTTATGGGTAAGGCGGTAAAGGTGTTAACAAGACTACTACTACGATTAAATTAACGCTGGCGGCTATGGCAGCTTACGGTAGTTGTTTAAACGGTTTATGTCTTATACCTTGTCTTCCTTTTTTCTTTGTAATAATAAAGTAAAGGAAAATAAAAACTAAATTTGCTAAAAAAAAAAAGGTAGGTGTTAAGTAATAAGGGGCGGTTGTCGGCTAAGTTGTTATAATAAAAATAAAAAAAGAGAGGGAAAGGGAAGAGTGTTTAAATGGAAAAGATCTTGTTATTAGATTACGCGTTAGGCTAATAGCTAGCTTAAGGCTTAACGTAATATTATAGTATAAGACGGAAAACCATAGTTAGCGTGCTAGTGTATATAAAGTAATACGTAAGTGTGTTATAGGTTAAGGTTTATAGTAAGTTTTTACAAAAGGTAAGGCACATTACGCATTAGTTTATAAATTTAGTAAGGCCGATTTAAAAGTAAAGAAGAAATTGTATATTTACTTAGCTATGACGGATGTCCTTTTACAATGTTTCCTTTTAGTAAGCCCGTTTCTTTAGTTTATATACAAACAGTAAACACTAAGCAACACTAGGAATCTTTGTTTAACAAAGCAAACAAAAGAAAAAGACATTTATTACTATAATAGCATACACTTTATAAAAGCCTAGCTTTCTAAAGTAAACAAGCGGATAAATTAACCGTCTTATCTTAAAATACTACGCCTCTTCCTATCTTATATTACAATCTATATCCAAAACCATACTCTATGTATAAAAAGCAAAAAAAGGGAAATCCAAGATGCAAAGTGCTAAAGTTGGCGTCCTTCAGCCGTTCCGGATGGCGCTATTACACTTATAAGCTAAACCGGCGAGATATTTATACATTACTTTCCTTTAACTATATAGCCTACCTATTAGGTTAAGCAATCTCGCCTTTTTATTTTAACTAAAGTTTACCTTTATTAGTTTTCGCCGTTATATCCTACTACGGCCCTATCTTACACTGTAGGTATATTACTATAGTCTATTATAGGATCTATAAGCCTTGTACAAATAACATCCACAAGTCCGAATAACTCCTCTTTAGCTAAGTTATTTAGGTTATAGGCATACAGAGATAAGCGATAAAGGAAAGGAGGTATAAGACAACGGGTACATGGTAACAACGGCGTTTTTCATTATAGCGGTGCCTAACAACCAATAGCTTTCACTAAAACGCTTAAGCAACGGGGGATTGGTTGTTTAGTAGATTTTAATACTAAGTATAGTGTTTTAAAACGGGAACATAGCCAAAGGGCAGCTAAGCAGCTAAGTAAATGTTAATTATAAAAAATATTGTAAAAGTTGCCAAACAGAAAAACAGTCCACCTGTTAGAATTCTTCCGTACTTAATAGGCTTTGGCCAACGATGGCCGCCTATTAAGACGTTTAGGACCACAGTATAAAGCTTAGTAATTTTAAAGTACTTGTGTTTATGCCTTACTATTTTACAAGTTATTATTTTTAAAATTAACCTGTAAATAATAAGGTATAAACACAAGTAGACAAAAGGTTTTATAATAGACGAATAGCAGAAAGATAAAACTAAAGTAAAACACAATCTAGTAATAGTCTACTTACACTACTATGGCTGTAGTGTAAATGGGTTATTTTAGTTGTAATCTACCTTTTAAACGAATGTAAGAAAACAAACAATTACAGTATAAAAACAAACTATAAAGTAAACAATAATAAACACGCAAAAGGCGTTGTTTTAACCTTAATAGGACCCTAAAAGTTTCTTTAACGATAAAATTAAGCTTTTACTAAATTTAAATAGGCTAAATGAACGTTCCGTAGGTAAGGAGGGGTGCGCTTCTCTAACAACGTAAGGACTTAGCGTTTAATACCGTTTATCTTAATCTTGTGTTTAACAAGTGCTAAGTCTAATGAAAAGGGGAAAGTAGTAAACTGATGAAGATCCGGCCGAGATTTTCGGCGGTAGGCAAATTATGTAAAGCTTTTAGCAAAACCGGATTCTTCCTTAGATCTAATTAGCGGAGGGCGTGGAAGAGTTAAGTAGCAAATAACATAAGATGTTCTAGTACACACTAAAACTTTAGGACGTATTTATCGCTTTGGCGTACCGGTTTACCTTTTGTAGCCTTAACGCGTAGGAAGACGGTAAAAATTGTGTCGCTAAGGCTAATACCACTATTTGTATACAAATAGGTATTAAGGTTATTTTAAGCAATATACATTACAGGCTAGCGTGTAACGTAAACAGGCATAAATTTATAACAAATACACGATACAAGTACAAAGCACTATAAAACAATAGCCAATAACACAACCTTAAGCTTTATCTAGTATAACTAAGGCTACCTGTTACGGCCGGTAGGCAGACAGGTAGGCAGGGACGAGATGCAGTATATTTAGAATGGCTAGTCTTCTACAAAGGTGTAGGTAAGGGTTAGGTTGTAGACAAAGACGTAGCTCAAGGAGCTACGTTCAAAGGGCGGCTGCGGGTCTACTAAATCTCTGCGATAGCGGTGTATAGCGGCAGTAACCAGGCTGCCCGGCTGGTAGCGCCAGCTGGCAGACGGGTGTTAGGAGGCCTAGTACGGCGGTCCGTAACAGTACTCCCCTCTTAACGACCAAGCTCCGTCAAGGTCGAGAGCTTAAGGCCTAGGCTTATTAGGATAACGGCGGTGGAAGTTATCTAGCAGTTGCTTGGCATTCGCCAGGTATTCGACGGGTTCGGTGGTCGGGTCTTTGTATCCAGTCTAGCGGACGATGTATTTTAGGCGGGGGTAGCGGCCACAGCCACGACGCTCCTAGAAGGAATCTAAGACTTCTGCGACTTTGTATTCGGTCTCGCCGGCAATCTCAACGTACGGCGGTGGCGGGTGTATCTGGCTAGGGATTGGGTTAAAGGTGTTAGTGTAGCGGAGGCGGAAGACGTAAAAGATAGGGTAAACGTGGATAAAGGCGGGCAGGTTTAACTTGTAGGTATACAGGCTAACAACCTTAAAGATACAGTACAGGCTAAGGTTCTTCTAGTTTAGCTTCTTTATTAGGTAGGCGGTAGTTAAAGTATAGGCGTTTAGCTAGACATACTTGCTTTTCTTAAATAGACAAAAGGGCTGTTAGTATTAGTTAGCTTACTCTTTATAGCGGTTTTACGTGGCGGCTATCTTGTTTTAAGTTAACTTGGTAATCTCCTTTATATAGGCAGTAAAACAGGCAGCATCTTAGGATTGTAGTGTGTTAGGCAGGTCTTCAATAGGCTTAAAACCTAACCGAGGCTTAAAGCTGTAGTTGGCGTAAAACGGGGACAGGCTGGTAGTTTTAGAGTGGTGGGCGTTGTTGGTAAACTTGGCTAGCGGTAACTATACATTCTAGTTATCTTATAAGTAGGCTACGTAAGCGTAGAGGTATTATTTTAAAACAGAGTTAATTCTTTTTGTTTAGCTGTTAGTCTTAAAATAGTGTACTGTAGACAAGGCGGGCGTAATCTTTAATAGGCGGGCAAGACTACGCTAGAATTCTATAGCAAATTGTATTCCTTAGTTTAACACAATTGTTGTAGGTAGGCTGTAAAGCTTCCAAACATAGTTTAGGTATAGGTAAGCAGCGTCCTTTACGCTACAGGTTTTGTAGTAGGGGATTAGGTGGTGTATCTTAGTCAACCGGTTAACTACAACCATAATAGCGTTGTAGCCATGGCTTTTAGGCAGGTGCGTAATAAAGTCTACAGAGATATCACGCTAGGCTTAATCAAGAACAGGTAGGGGGTGTAGAAGTCCTTTCTAACCGTCTTAAAACGGGGCGGCTTTACGGTAGGTATGGCACTTCCTTACTTAACAAACAACGTAGTAGGCCATGCTAGGCTAGTAGTACTTGTGGGACAGTAATTTATATGTCTTAAAGCGGCCGGGGTGGCTTAAGGCCGGGTGGTTGTAGTAGCGGTAAAGTAGGTTGGCTTTTAGGTCGTTGTAGTCGAAGATGTACATTTAGTCTTGTACATACAAGTATCCGTTACGGTTAGTACACTCCGCAAAGGTTAAGGTGGGTAGGCAGTGTGTCTTTAGGTTAACTAGGGCTTTTAAGGCTTAACAGGAGATTGGGTCGGCTTTATACGCTTGTTAAAACAGGTTGTGTAGGTTAGAAGGCAGGAGTAGTGTATAGAATCAAAGGTTTAGGGCAAGGTTTTGCCGTTTTAAGACCGTCTAGCTCTAGTGTAAGAGGTGTGTATCCCCTTCCTTAAAGAGATCTCCTAATCTTTGTATTAAGGAGTTAGGCTTAGCACCTTACTTTCTAAGGCGGTAGTAGATTTAAAAGTTAAAGCGGGATAAAAACTTAGACCAACAGGCTTAGCGGCGGTTAAGCAGCTTAGTAGAGGTAAAGTATTCCAAGTTTTGGTAGTCAGTTAAGACTTTAATAAGTAAGGGAGCCCCCTTTAACTCAAGACGCCATTCTTCAAAACAGCGAATAATAGCAAGCAACTCTTTGTCGTAGATCTTGTAGTTGCATTTAGTGGTAGTTAGCTTTTTAGAAAAGAAGGCAACAGGGTGGAGGACGCTGTCGTCGCCGTATTACGACATTACACCGGCGGATACGTAGTTGAACAAGTTGGTTTTTAAGATCACGTCTTTTTCCTAGTCGAAGTGGGCTAGTATAGGGGCGGCGGCGAAACGGTCTTTTAGCGTTTAAAAGGCAGCGAAGCAGGTGTTGTTTTATACAAAGGGTGTATCCTTTTTTATTAAGCGGGTAAGTAAAGCGGTGGTCTTTAAGAAATTAGTAATAAACCGTTGGTAGAAATTTGTAAAGCTAAGGAAGGCTTGTACGTTAGTTAAGCAGGTTAAGACAGGCTAGTCTTAAATAGTTTATATCTTAGCAAGGTTTATCCAAACCTTGTTGTAGCCTATAATCAAGCCTAGAAACTTAGTTTTAATACAGTAAAATTTACACTTAAAGATTTTAGCGTACAAGCTAGCCTTACACAAGCGTGTTAAGACTGTACAAATGTGTTTAGTGTGTTCTTTACGGATTCAGCTATAAATTAAAATGTCGTTTAAGTATATAGTGTAAATTAAGTTTAAAAGTTTTTGTAAAAAGGCGTTAATATAACGCTAAAAGGTTAACAAGGCGTTAGTAAGCCTAAATAACATAACTAGGCTTTTAAACAGGCTAAATCGAGTGTAAAATACGTTTAAATACTCTTCTCCTTCTTTAACGCAAAGCTTGTTAAAGGCGAAGACAATATCTATCTTACTATAGTATCTTATTCTAGACAAGTTGTTTAAAGTCTCCTTAATTAAAAATAGCGGGTATTAGTCCTTAATAGTAACGGCGTTTAAAGCACGGTAGTCAACGTAAAAGCGTAGGCTACCGTCGCTCTTCTTTACAAATAAGACAAAGGAGGCGACAAGGAACAAACTTGGCTGAATAAATCCTTTCTAAAGATTCTTATTTAACCATTCTTATAACACGCAAAGCTCTTCCTACAACATAAGGTAAAGAGGGCCGTACGGCAGCACAGCGCCCTCTTTTAACGTAATGTAGTGGTCTATTAAGCAATGTAAAGGCAGCTTGTCAGCTTCTTAAGGGGAGAAGACGTTAGTAAAGTCGGTAATCTTTAACGGTAGAACAAAGGGTGGCAGCCTAGCTTTTAAGACGCTTAAAAGTTGGTTTAAGGAGTTTAAGGTAGTAGTGTAAAACTAGCAGGATTTCCAACAAGTGTAAGCGGTAGCCCCTTCCTTTAAGATTAAGGCAATGTTTATATAGCGAAAGGCTAACAGGCGTTAGTCTTAATGTGTTAGGCGGCTTTTCTTTAAAACAGTGTATAAGGCACAAACTTTCTTAAGGTAGGACAAGACATTGTAGTTAGTGTAGCAGTACTTGCTATTAAAGGTAATTGAGTGTTTAGCAAAACAGACAATTAGGTTGTATTGCTTTAACTAAGGCATTCTTAACACAATAGGGTAGTGTGCTAGTTAAGTAATAAAAAACAGAATGTTTTTCTAGTAGTAGTCTTTGATTTTTAAACTAGTGTGTATATAGTACTTACACTTGCTAGCTTTAGTAACTCTTCCATTAAACACTTTAATATTAAACAGGTTACGTAAACGGTGTAAAGACAAGTAGTAGTGGAAGGCCTAGTCGGCGTTAATAAAGGCTTTTCCCTTAACGCCGTAGTCGGTTAAGGTATACGTTAAAAGGGCAGGCTAGTCCTTTACCATTAGCTTGGCGGATAGGATTATTAGGTTAAAGCGTTAGTTGTATTCTTCCTTAATAGGAAGTTTATAAGTAGTAGTAGAGGAGATTTAAACAACAGTAAAAAGTGTGTTAAGTAGTGGGCCTAGGACACAGCTTAGTCTAAGCACACCCCTTTCCCTAACGGTTGTTAAGGGGAGTGGGAGTTGGAAGAGCGGTAAGAGCAGCGGCCATGCAAGTAGTAACGGCGGCTATTAGAGGAGTGTTAGGACAAGGCGGCAGGGCTAGGGACGCCGGCGTTACAAAGGCTAAACGCGTAAGGGTTGCAGGTGTTAAGGTATAGGTAGGCGGCTATAAAATAATCTTTTAACCTACAATAGTAACACTTGCTACAGTCTTAGCGGGTAGTGCTATAGCGTTGGTAAGACAGGTCTATTAAGTTGGAAAGCGGAGCGGCGTTAGGCTTTTTAGTAAACAAGGTAAAAAGCAAGGGAGTTAACATTATAGTAAGCGTCTAAAAAGCATAGGCAAAGGCGGTGTCTATAACGAAAGGGCGCTAAAGAAAGCCTTAAGCGTCTAAGCAAAGGCGGTGGTTGTCCAAAGATTACAGTAACACTATAAAGCCGTAATAGTTAAGTGTAAAAGCATTAGCATAGATTTAGTGTTAGTACAGCTTACAAGAAATAGCATCTTTTAGAATGGTTTAAAGCTGTTTGTTAGGTATTTTAGCTTTTATAGCAAGCTGTTAGAATTTAGCAAAAAAGGTGTTAAAGTCCTTATTCGTTTAGCAATAACGGAGCAGTTTCTAGCAAGAGTTTTAGACTAGGTTGAGGTCCCTAAACGCTCGGTTAAGGATTTCCAAAATGTTATAGTAGTCGTAGAGTACCTTGTAATCATTCCGGCAGTATAGGAGAATTTACGCGTAGGTAACGCTTGTTAGGCGGCCTGTTGTATAAACTAAGCAGAAGACAGGAGTAGGGAAGCGGTTAGCGTTAACAGTTAGTTTGTCTTGTATAGCTTGTTTAAAGCGGCGGAGGTCCAAGCAAGTACTGTTAAACTTGTTAAGGTTGGATAGCTTTTTAAAGCGGGTGGTTAAGGGAGGTCTAGAAGGAGTTAAAGAATGTAGTGCTAAAGCTTAACCTTCGCTAGCGTTAGTAGACAAGGGTAAGGGGAAGGCAAACAAAGGGGTAGGTATAGTTAAGGCTTGTAAACAGCAGAGGTGCTTAAGGTTTATACACGCGTTAAGTAGTTGTTTAGTTAAGCCTTTAACAAAGTAGCGGCTCTCCTTAAGGCGGCTATTAACGGCGGCAAGTTCGGTGTAGGCGGTAGTTAATTCTTCGTCTTACTAACAAAGAAGTTTGTAAGTGGCTTAAAAGTAAGCTATCCAAGCCTTAAGATCGGCGGCTATTAAATTAACAAAGTCTTCTAGGCCAGAGGGCATGGCAAAGGGTTCCGGGATTACAGGCATCTCGTTAGCACCTATAGGAAGGAGCTACGTAATGTCACGGCCAGCAGGCAGACAGGTAGGCAGGGACGAGATGCAGTATATTTAGAATGGCTAGTCTTTTACAAAGGTGCAGGTAGGGGTTAGGTTGTAGACGAAGACGTAGCTTAAGGAGCTACGTTTAGGGGGCGGCTGCAGGTCTACTAAATCTTTGCGATAGCGGTGTATAGCGGCAGTAACTAGGCTGCCTGGCTGGCAGCGCCAGCTGGCAGACAAGTGTTAGGAGGCCTAGCACAGCGGTTTGTAACAACTAAAAGACATTATAAATAAAAGCCTAAGCCGCCCCTTCCGTACCCACGAAATCATAACAGCTCCACACCGCTTTCCGTAGTTAAATCTATTATTACGTCTATTCTTCGCTTAGTCTACCGCGTCTTTCCGCTTATCTCCTTACCTTCCACCACTTGTACATTGTCTTCTTACCGGCTTTCAGCAAGCTTACTACCGGCTTTCCTATACTTGGTATCAAATAAGGCTATAACATTTACAAACAACGGTCCTACCACTTACCCCTTACCTACTCCTTCCTTGTACGTTAGCTAATTACCCCTCCCTCCCCACCCCCCCCCTACATCCGTCCTACTATTTTGTGGATGAGAGGTTTATGTTAATTACAACCCTTTAAGGCTTTTAGTTACTATTATATACTAGGCTCTCTTTTATAATACTATTTAAACAACGGTTACGTTACTGTATAGCTTTTTTATAGCGTATATACTTACTTTTTAACTTAGTAGGCTAAAGCTCTGTCAGAAACGTAGGCGAATGCTTACTTATATAAGTTAAGCCCCTTACCTATATCCGCTTTTAATTGTGCTCGCTCTTTCTTATTCGCATACAACCTATCCCTTAGCTATTATAAACCCCCTTTATTACATTATATAAGGCTTTCTAAAGACAGAGTGTCTGTGTCCTCCTTTACCCTTAGGCCGTAAGGTAACCGTAGTACTTAACTAAGCGTTGTAGACGTACAATATATTTTTTACTAATCTTATTAAAACTAGCCTAAACACCTAAGTGCTATAGCCTATATAACCGCTAGCCTTTAATAAAAGTAGGTTAAATATAAACGAAGATAGTACCGAATGTTTTAGTTTATATAACGAGAAAAGCATACACACTCTTAACATCTTAGACTTCTAAGACATTTACACGTTAGGAACAGATCTTTTAAGGGAGTTAGCCTGTTACTATAAACCGTACACTACCCTTATGTACATGCCGAGTAAGGCGGAACTCGATTCCTTCTTTAAGACTACTAAGATAGCCAGCGTACTACGTAACGACAAGCCCCCTTTAATTTAAGCTAACGTAAAACACGTTACGCACGCTGGTAATTCCAACGATATAATCTTGTTGTATTTGAAAAAAGGATGTTTACTAAAAAGACATGCTTGAAAGAGAAGCATACGAAAAAAAGGCTTAACGAAACCTACTAAAATCTTTAAGCACGTAATTTAACGCTTAAATAATAAATAAAAAAAAGCCTTTCTTCGACTCGACTGTGTTGGCTACCGGTTTGGCAACTACGACGAGAGCTTCCGTTGGAATAATCGTGGGCGTTATTAGGCTAATCGGCTTAAGCACGATTTTAAAAGAACATTAAACAAGTTTAACTTACTTTACTTTACTTTTTATTTAAAAGTAAGGCCCGTTAAAAATGGTTTCCTTACTAAAGTTTTATAAAATAAAAAGAAGGAGACATTTACTAGGCTTAATTCTATAAATAAAAAGTAATTATGCTTAAACTAGGGTTTAGTATAAAAGATAATAAACAACCTAAGTTTTAGCCACTTTCTTAAGCTACCGTTTATACTATAAATAAAACATATATAAGGAAAACTTAAGCTTTTAAAAACGTAAAGCGGTATAAAGGAAACGATAAAATAATAATAAATAGTAAAACCTAGTATATGTAATACCCCGTAACCCTATCGCTACATTGGCACGAAATCTAACGGTACGCTGCTGCTTAACTCTTTATTAGTACTTAGGTAACTTACTATTAAAGGTAAGATAGGTTAGTTTAACCGAGATAAACCTTTTGGAGGTTGCCTTACTTCTTTCTTAAAACACGTATCGTTCCTTATAGGTTACGTTATTTCTTTACTTTTCCTTTACGCTGTTATACAAGCACTTAGGTTATTAGCCTTAAATCACCTTAACTATTACGGCTACTAATCGTAGTTTGCCTAATTCCCGGTACCTAAACGTGCGATTTGTTTTACACTATTGTAAAAGAATAGGCTAAAACGACTTAAGAAATGCAATAAAAGCTATACAATAACCGGCTTACAACACATTAAATATACGAAATAGTCTTACGGGTTAATTCGAATGTTACGGAAACGGTAGTATAACGGCGGCAGAAAATGCTTGGATTAACTAATTAACTGCCTCTTTTTTACCGGCTTATTATATGTTACTAATTAGGGTTGTTTACTCTATTACGCTGTCTACTAATTAAACGACTCTTTTTTACCGTCATTTTACAGAAGATGCCGCTTGTTTACCGTTAGTGTGGTAATTTTCCTTGCCTTAAATTAAGTATACGGACGAGCACATTTGCTATTGAACAGCGGCCTAACTGAAGTTTTATAGGTCGGGAGTTTTAGAGCTAAGACTTAAAATGCATAGGATATAAGCGTAGTTGTAATTCTATTCTGGCAGGGTAGGTAGGGTTAGAGTAGACGCTATACGTCGGCTACGCTAAGATAGGATTGTTAAAGGCTATAAAACTAAAACTGTAAGTTTTAAAGATACGGATATTAAAGTTAGAGTTGTAATATATAGTAGTAGTGTATAAGGGTAGGTAAGGGGGTCCTTCCTAGATAGTGTTTAAACGGTAGGGTAACGGTGGAGGAATCGGTGGCCAGCTGTTACAAATAATAAACCCAGTAGAAAAGGGGACTGTTATGTAAATTAAAACGTATAATTTTACCGGTAAACTTCTTTTGTGTAGTTAGCTTAGCGACGATTACAAAGCAACACCTCTGCTACATTAAGTGGGCCGCGATTTTTAAAAAAAGCCGTTAAAAATGGTAGGCAAGCCACTTAAAATAAAATAACTAGTAACGTTCTTTATATTTATGTAGGTTATATAAAGGTAGGTATCTTACTGTTAGACAGCGTTTAATAACTAACTTACAAAGAGGACTAGGCAATATAGTTTACTTCTTACTTGCACTAGCAATCTTAAGGTTAAGAGCTGTCTTGGATTAAGTAGTTAAGGATTATAACAGTAAAGAAAAGCCACATACTCCTACTCCTTAACCATTAAGCCAAGAGAGCTTTAGCCTTCCGCTACGTATAGTAAGGGTTTGTATTGTAAGGGTTAAGGCAGTTATACTACGTATAAATAGTAAAATAAGTTAAGACGGGTCGATTTAACAATAATAAATAAAGTATAAATAGAAAGGAAGGTTTAAAACTTGGCTTTTACTAGTCCTCCTTGTTGTACCTTAACATCTCTTACACAATGTAGTCGAGGAAGACAATTAATATGTTAAGGTAATCCTTCCTAGTCCTACTCTAAGCGTAGACAGGCGTTGCCTAAACGATAACAACAAGACAAGGCCCGATAGGGTAGCTAGCTTAGGCATAATGCTACTAACAATCTAAACTATATAGGTAAAGTTAATTATCTAGTGTAGCCATAAAGACAGGTAAGCGCGGAAACAATATAGCCTTATCCGTAAAAATACGTAACTTAGACATTTAACACTAACTATTAGTTATCGAATTCCTTTATAAACACATCTTTTTTTAATTTCTTTAATATCAGCCATATTTTATCCAACCTAATAGTGTAGTTTAAAATAATATTCCTTATACAATTTACAGTTACTACCTAGCTTTATAGCTAGTTGTGTAATTCTCTTTAAATAATGCCTAATCGTCGGATTTCCGCCTCCGCGGCTTCTTAGCGCTCGGCTTTAGTCGTTGTATAGCTCTTCTATTCATGCATTTACCGTAAAAGTCTTTCATTCTCTTTTTTTAATTGTTTTATTATAGCACTAAAACTCGGCCTATTAAACTACGGGGAATGTTAAAAACAATTAGTGTTTAAAGTTGTTTTATAAAACCTATAGTAGTAATAGATTCAAATAGAATAAAACTTTATACCACAAAAGATACGACTTTAAAAGTCTTACTAACTTCTTTGTAAAGAAGTTGGTATATTTTAATAGAATAGTCGTTTAATTTTTTTAAAAAAACCTAGGAGAAACACGCCTCCTTACCTAGTAACACTTTCTAAACATATAGATTACTATAGCTTAAATGTAGTTAGACTTTAAAAAGCTTTACTACAATTCCTAGTTTACTTCCTTATTGTTATTAGTTTTACATGTCTTTATAAGGCTTTATCTACTTACGTATATACTAGGAAAGTTTTTAACGACACTAATCTCTTACTAGTCTACGCTACGTATTACTTAATTTAATTAAAGCCATCTTAGCTTAGTATACTTTAGGCTAAACGGCATCTAGTTCGGCTATTTTAAATTACTTAAGCGTTGTTTAAGGTTTAATCTTAGTCCTAATTATATCCCTAAGCCCCACTGTATAGTGTCTTAAATCAAAGACCATCGAATAATTAGTTCTAAAATTAACACCGCCGACGTCTATAGCACGGGCTTAATTAATTCTTTACAACAAGTTAGTTATATTAACGTACGTAAATCAAGGCTTAGTCCAAAAGCCCTGCTTTAGCACTAATAACGACATTACTACGCTTACTATGCTTATGCTACATACAACCTAGCTTGTAGTAGTTTATATAATAGTAGGTAAAAGCACTAACGAAGGGTATAGGCTTAAAAAGGTACTAGAAAACAAAAAGTTAAAAAAGATTACATTCACATTAGTTGCCTTTAGCCTAACTATACCGTAAACCAAGCCATGTAATTAAATCTACCACGTTATCTTATCCTAAGGGAATAGTAAGATTCACTTTGTTAACGTAGCTTCGAATACAGTAACAGCCTTACCACTAACATTCCACTTATTTACCTAAATGTTATTCGAGTCTAGTTGTCCTTACCACTTAGCCTTATACAAGACCATTCCATCAGCTTCTTGCTTTAAGACCAGCCGCTTAAACTTAAATTCACTATACTTATAAGGGTTTACTGCCTTATAAATAGCTAGCGATCTTAAACTAATATCCTTTCTCTAAACCTAACTGTTCTTGCTCTTTAAATAGCCCTTCCACTTCACCTTATACCACACTTGTCGACTAATACGCCCCTTTACCACCAACTACTCGACTTTAAATTAGCCATTCTCTTAACTAAGCAAAACGGCTTTATTATAGTTTGTTTCGCTTATACTTGTAGTATTATCGGCTTTAATTAAATCACATTTTATGTTAATAATAGTAGCGTTTAAGCTTTCTAATAGTCTATAAAATAACACATAAGCCTTTATAAGGCTTTCGCTAATTATCTCATCCTTTTCTAGTATAGTGTTTAAGAACATAAAGGAGTCGCGGAAAGCAGCTATAGTAGGCGGTTAAAAAAAGCTAAAGAATTAACTTAAAGGTGTACTATACCATTCCTCTTATATAAAGTACCTAAGTTTACTTTAAATGTATAATTATTTAGTAATAGACGGTTTAGGAAGATAGCCGGGTCGATTTCTTCCTTAGATAAGACAAACAATAGTAAAGTGTTGTAACTAAACAACATAGCATCGTTAACAACTATAGTGTCTAAGCCACAACCGAATACGGCTTCCTAAGACGGATTGGGAAAAGCTAAGCGTAAGATGCCTACGCTGTCTACAGAAAAGTTTAAAATAACCCACTAACTAAAAGAACCCATTATATTATTTTCTCTTAAGCCGTTGTTATTACGTCGTCTTACCGTCTTCTTTTTAAAAGGTAAAATGTCGTCATCTATATATGTATACCGCTTTATCTTCGTACTATATCCAACGCACTTAATCCTAAAGGCATTTTAAAGGTAAAACTATAGTTTTAGGACAAAGTCGAACTTTTTTAAATAGTGTTTATACAAATAAGGGCAGTAAACAAGTGTTAGGCCATTTTAAAGCGTTTAAATATAAAGTTAGATGTGTGTCACGGACCGCCGTACCAGGCCTCCTAACACCCGTCTGCCAGCTGGCGCTGCCAGCCGGGCAGCCTGGTTACTGCCGCTATACACTGCTATCGTAGATATTTAGTAAACCCGCAGCCGCCCCTTAAACGTAGCTCCTTAAGCTACGTCTTCGTCTACAACCTAACCCCTACCTACACCTTTGTAGAAGACTAGCTATTCTAAATATACTGCATCTCGTCCCTACCTACCTGTCTGCCTGCCGGCCGTAACATTACGTAGCTCCTTCTTATAAGTGCCGACGAGATGCTTGTAATCCCGGAACCCCCTACTATGCCCTCTAGCCTAAAAGACTTCGCTAATTTAATAGCCGTTGATCTTAGGGCTTGGATAGCTTACTTCTAAGCCACTTACAAACTTCTTTGCTAGCAAGACGAAGAATTAACTACCGCCTACACCGAACTTGCCGCCGCTAATAGCCGTCTTAAGGAAAGCCGCTACTTTGTTAAAGGCCTAACTAAACAACTACTTAACGCGTGTATAAATCTTAAGCACATTTACCGTTTACAAGCCCTAACTATACCTACCCTTCTGTCTACCTTTCCTCTACCCTTATTTACTAACGCTAACGAAAGTTAAGCTCTAGCACTATATCCTTTAACTCCTCCTAAACCTTCCTTAACCACCTGCTTTAAGAAGCTACTTAACCCTAACAAGTTTAATAGTATTTGCTTAAACTTCCGCCGCTTTAAACAAGCTGTACAAGACAAACTAACTGTTAACGCTAACCGCTTCCTTACTCTTGTCTTCCGCTTGGTTTATACAACAGGCTACCTAATAAGCGCTACTTACACGTAAATTCTCCTATACTGCCGGAATGATTACAAGGTACTTTGTAACTACTATGACATTTTAGAAATCTTTAACTAAGTGTTTAGAGACCCTAACCTAGTCTAAAACTCCCGCTAAAAACTGCTTCGTTACCGCTAAACGAATAAGGACTTTAACACCTTCTTTGTTGAATTCCAACGGCTTGCTATAAAAGCCGAAATACTTGACAAACAGCTTTAAACCATCCTAGAAGATGCTATTTCCTGTAAGCTATATTAAAACTAGATCTATGCTAATACTCTTACACTTAACTATTACAGCTTTGTAGCGTTACTGTAATCTTTAAACAACTACTGCCTTTACTTAAACGCCCAAGTGTTATAGCCGGCAGGCAGACAGGTAGGTAGAGACAAGATACAGTATATTTAGAATGGCTAGTCTTCTACAAAGGTGTAGGTAGAGGTTAGGTTGTAGACAAAGACGTAGCTTAAAGAGCTACGTTTAAAGGGCGGCTGCAGGTCTACTAAATATCTACAATAGCAGTGTATAACGGTAGTAACCAGGCTGCCCAGCTAGCAGCGCCAGCTGGCAGACGGGTGTTAGAAGGCCTAGTACAGCGGTCTATAATAGTACTTCCCTTTTAACGACTAAGCTTTGTTAAGGTTAAGAGCTTAAGGCCTAGGCTTATTAGGATAGCAGCGGTAAAAGTTATCTAGCAGTTGCTTAGCATTCGCTAGGTATTTAGCGGGTTTAGTGGTTAGGTCTTTGTATTTAGTCTAACGGACGATGTATTTTAGGTGAGGGTGGCGGCTATAGCCGCAACGCTTTTAAAAGGAATCCAAGACTTCTACGACTTTGTATTTGGTCTTGCTAGCAATCTTAACGTACAGTAGTAGCGGGCGTATCTAGCTAGGGATTGGGTTAAAGGTGTTAGTGTAGCAAAGGCGAGAGATGTAGAAGATAAGGTAAACGTAGATAAAGGCAGGCAGGTTTAACTTATAAGCATATAGGCTAACAACCTTAAAGATACAGTATAGGCTAAGGTTCTTTTAGTTTAGCTTTTTTGTTAGGCGGGCGGTAGCTGGAGTGTAGGCGTCTAGCTAGACATACTCGCCTTCCTTAAACAGGTAAGAGGGCTGTTGGTGCCAATTAGCTTGCTTTTTGTAGCGGTTTTGTACAGCGGCCATCTCGTTTTAAGTTAACTTAATAATCTCCTTTATGTAGGCAGTAAAGTAGGCAGCATTTTAAGATTATAGTGTGTTAAGCAGGTCTTTAATAGGCTTAAAACCTAACTAGGGCTTAAAGCCGTAGTTGGCGTAAAACAAGGACAGGCCGGTAGTTTTAGAGTAGTGGACGTTGTTGGTAAACTTGGCTAGCGGTAGCCATACATCCTAGTCGTTTTATAGGTAGGCTACGTAAGTGTAAAGGTACTGTTTTAAAACAGAGTTGATTCTTTTCGTTTAGCCGTTAGTCTTCGGATAGTGTACTATAGACAAGGTAGACGTAATCTTTAGCAGGCGGGCAAGGCTACGCTAGAATTCTATAGCAAATTGTGTTCCTTAGTCTAACACAATCGTTATAGGTAGGCTGTAAAGCTTTTAGACGTAGTTTAGGTATAGGTGGGTAGTGTCCTTTACATTATAGGTTTTATAGCAAGGGATTAAGTAACGCATTTTAGTCAACCGGTCAACCACGATTATAATAGCGTTGTAGCTGTAGCTCTTAGGCAGGTGTGTAATAAAGTCTACAAAGATATTACGCTAAGCTTAATTAGGAACAGGCAAAGGGTGTAAAAGTCCTTTCTAACCGTCTTAAAACAAGGCGGCTTTATAGCAAGTATGGCACTTCTTTACCTAACGGACAATGTAGTAGGCTATGCTAGGCCAGTAGTACTTGTAGGACAGTAATTCATATGTTTTAGAGCGGCCGGGGTGGCCTAAGGCCGGGTGGTTGTAATAACGGCGGAGTAGGTTGGCTTTCAAGTCGTTGTAGTTAAGAATGTACATCCGGTCTTATACGTACAAGTATCCGTTGTAGTTAGTACACTCTGTAAGGGTTAAGGTAGGCAGGCGGTGCGTCTTTAGGTTGGTTAGGGCTTTTAAGGCTTAACAAGGGATTAGGTTGGCTTTGTACGCTTGTTAGAACAGGTTGTATAGGTTAAGAGGCAAGAGCAGTGTATAGAATCAAAGGTTTAAGGCAAGGTTTTACCGTTTTAAAACCGTCTAACTCTAGTGTAAAAGGCGTGTATCCCCCTCCTTAGGGAGATCTCTTAATCTTTGTGTTAGGGAGTTAGGCTTGGCACCTTGCTTTCCAAGGCGGTAGTGGATTTAAAAGTTAAAGTGGAATAGGAACTTGGACTAGCAGGCTTAACGGCGGTTAAGCAGCTTAGTAAAGGTAAAGTATTCCAAGTTTTGGTGGTTGGTTAGGACTTTAACAAGTAAAGAAGCCCCCTTTAGCTTAAGGCGCTATTTTTTAAAACAGTAAATAATAGCAAGCAACTCTTTGTTGTAGATTTTGTAGTTGTATTTAGTAGTAGTTAGCTTTTTAGAAAAGAAGGCAACAGGGTAAAGGACGCCGTTGTTGCTGTATTACAACATTACACTAGCAGACACGTAGTTGGACAAGTTAGTTTTTAAGATTACATCTTTTTCCTAGTTAAAGTAGGCTAGTATAAAGGCGGTAGTGAAACGGTCTTTTAGCGTTTGGAAGGCGGCGGAGTAGGTGTTGTCCTATACAAAGGGTGTATCCTTTTTCGTTAGGCGGGTAAGCGGAGCGGTGGTCTTTAAGAAATTAGCAATAAACTGTTAGTAGAAATTTGTAAAGCTAAGGAAGGCTTGTACGTTAGTTAAGCAGGTTAGGACAGGCTAGTTTTAAATAGTTTGTGTTTTAGCAGGGTTTATCCAAACCTTATCGCGGCCTATAATTAAGCCTAGGAACTTGGTTTTAGTATAGTAAAATTTACACTTAAAGATCTTAGCGTATAGGCCAGCTTTATGTAAGTGTGTTAAGACTGTACGGATGTGTTTGGTGTGTTCTTTACAGGTTTAGCTATAAATTAAAATGTCGTTTAAGTATATAGTATAGATTAAGTCTAGGAGTTTTTATAAGAAGGCGTTAATATAACGCTAAAAGGTTAACAAAGCGCTAGTAAGCCTAAATGGTATAACTAGGCTTTCAAACAGGCTAAATCGAGTGTAAAATGCGTTTAAGTACTCTTCTCCTTCCTTAATGTAAAGCTTATTAAAGGTAGAGACAATGTCTATCTTGTTGTAGTATTTTATTTCGAATAGGTTGTTTAAAGTCTTCTTAATTAAAGGTAGTGGGTATTGGTCTTTGATAGTAACAGCGTTTAAGGCACGGTAGTTAACGTAAAAGCGTAAGCTGTTGTCGCTCTTCTTTATAAACAGGACAAAGGAGGCGATAAGGGATAAACTTAGCCGAATAAATCCTTTCTAAAGATTCTTATTTAGCCATTCTTGTAATATACAGAGCTCTTTCTACGATATAAAGTAAAGAGGGCTGTATAGTAGTATAGCGTCCCTTTTTAGTGTAATATAGTGGTCTATTAGGTAATACAAAGGCAGCTTGTTAGCTTTTTAAGGGGAGAAGACGTTAGCAAAGTTAGCGATCTTTAACGGTAAAATAAAGAGTAGCGGCTTAGCTTTTAAGACGCCTAAAAGTTAGTCTAAAAAGTTTAAAGTAGTAGTGTAAAACTAGCAGGATTTCCAACAAGCGTAAGCGACAACCCCTTCCTTTAAGATTAAGGCGATGTTTATATAGCGAAAGGCTAGCAAGCGTTAGTCTTAATGTGTTGGACAGCTCTTCTTTAAGACAGTGTGTAAGGCGTAGACTTTCTTAAGGCAGGACGGGACATTGTAGTTAGTATAGCAGTACTTGCTATTAAAGGTAATCAAGTGTTTAGTAAAACAGACAGTTGGGTTGTGTTGTTTTAACTAGGGTATTTTTAACACAATAGGGTAGTGCGCTAGTTAAGTAACAAAAAACAGGACGTTTTTTTAATAGTGGTCTTTAATTTTTAAGCTAGCGTGTATATAGTACTTGCACTTGCCGGCTTTAGTAGCTCTTTTATTAAACACTTTGATATTAAACAGGTTGTATAGACAGTGTAAGGATAGGTAATGGCGGAAGGCTTAGTTAACGTTAATAAAGGCTTTTCCTTTAACGTTGTAGTTGGTTAAGGTATACGTTAAAAAGGTAGGCTAGTCCTTTACTATTAGCTTAGCGGGTAGGATTATTAAGTTAAAGCGTTAGTTGTATTCTTCCTTAATGGAAAGTTTATAGGCAACAGTGTAGGAGATTTAAACAACGGTAGGGGGTGTGTTAAGTAGCGGGCCTAAAATACAGCTTAGTCTAGGCGCACCCCTTTCCCTAACGGTTGTTAAGGGGAGTGGGAGTTGGAAGAGCGGTGGAAGCGGCGGCTACGTAAGTGGTAACGGCGGCCATTAGAGGAGTGTTGAGACAAGGCGGTAGGGCTAGGGACGCCGGCGTTACAAAGGCTAAGCGTACAAGGGTTATAAGTGTTAGAGTACAAGTAAGCGGCTACAAAATAATCTTTCAACCTACAACGGTAACACTTGCTACAGTCTTAGCGGATGGTGCTGTAGCGTTAGTAAGACAGGTTTATTAGGTTGGGAAGCAGAGTGGCGTTAGGCTTCTTAGTAAACAAGGTAAAGGGCAAGGGAGTTGGCGTTGTAATAGGCGCTTAAGGAGTACAAGTAGGGGCGGTGTTTATAGCAAGAGGGCGTTAAAAAGAGCCTTAAGCGTTTAAGTAAAGGCGGTAATTGTCTAAAGATTGTAGTAACACTACAAAGCTGTAATAGTTAGGTGTAGGAGTATTAGCATAGATTTAGTGTTGGTATAGCTTACAGGAAATAGCATCTTTTAAGATGGTTTAAAGCTATTTGTCAAGTATTTCGGCTTTTATAACAAGCTGTTAGAATTTAGCAAAGAAGGTGTTAAAGTCCTTATTCGTTTAGCAGTAACGAAGTAGTTTTTAGCAGGAATTTTAAACTAGGTTAGGGTCCTTAAACACTCGATTAAGGATTTCCAAAATGTTATAGTAGTTGTAAAGTACCTTGTAATCATTCCGGCAGTACAGGAGAATTTACGTGTAGGTAGTGCTTGTTAGGCAGCCTGTTATATAAACTAAGCGGAAGACGGAAGTAGGGAAGCGGTTAGCGTTAACGGTTAGTTTGTCTTGTACAGCTTGTTTAAAGCGGCGGAGGTCTAAGCGAGTACTGTTAAACTTGTTAAGGTTAGGTAGCTTTTTAAAGCGGGTGGTTAAGGAAGGTCTAGAAGGAGTTGAAGAATGCAGTGTTAAAGCTTAACCTTTGCTAGCGTTAGTAAACAAGGGTAAGAGGGAGGTAGACAAGGGGGTAGGTATAGTTAAGGCTTGTAAACGGTAAAGGTGCTTAAGGTTTATACACACGTTAAGTAGTTGTTTAGTTAGGCCTTTAACAAAGTAGCGGCTCTCCTTAAGGCGGCTATTGGCGGCAGCAAGTTTGGTGCAGGCGGTAGTTAATTCTTTGTCTTGCTAGCGAAGAAGTTCGTAAGTGGCTTGGAAGTAAGCTATCTAAGCCCTAGGGTTAGCGGCTATCGAATTAGCAAAGTCTTCCAGGCTAGAGGGCATGGCAAGAGGTTCTAAGATTGTAGGCATTTCGTCAGCACCTATAAGAAGAAGCTACGTAATGTTACGGCCGGCAGGCAGACAGGTAGGCAGGGACAAGATGCAGTATATTTAGAATGGCTAGTCTTCTACAGAGGTGTAGGTAGGGGTTAGGTTGTAGACAAAGACGTAGCTTAAGGAGCTACGTTTAAGGGGCGGCTGCGGGTCTACTAAATATCTGCAATAGCGGTGTATAGCAGTAGTAACCAAGCTGCCTAGCTGGCAGCGCTAGCTAGTAGACGGGTGTTAGGAGGCCTAGTACGGCGGTCCGTAACACCAAGGCTCTCTCTAACGCCCTCTCGCCGTAAACACCGCCTTTACCCGTACTCCTTAGGCGCCTACTACAACGCCAACTCCCTTACTCCCTACCCTATTTACTAAAAAGCCTAACGCCACTCCGCTTCCCAACCTAATAGACCTGTCTTACTAACGCTACAACACCACCCGTCAAAACCGTAGCAAGTATTACTGTTACAAGTTAAAAGATCATTTTATAGCTGCCTACCTATACCTTAACACCCACAACCCTTACACGCTTGGCCTTTGTAACGCCGGCGTCCTTAGCCTTACCGCCTTGTCCCAACACTCTTCTAATAGCCGCCGTCACCACTTGCGTAGCCGCCGCTTCCACCGCTCTTCCAACTTCTACTTCCCTTAACAGTAGTTAAGGAAAGGGGTACGCTTAAACTAAGCTGTGTTTTAGGCCTACCACTTAACACACTCCTTATTATTGTCTAAATCTCCTTTACCGCTACCTATAAACTTCCTATTAAAGAAGAATACAACTAACGCTTTAACCTAATAATCCTACCTGCCAAGCTAATGGCGAAGGACTAGCCTACCCTTTTAACATATGCTTTAACCGACTATAACGTTAAGGGAAAAGCCTTTATTAACACTAACTAAGCCTTTTACTACTACTTATCCTTATACCGTTTATACAACCTGTTTAATATCTAAGTGTTTAATAAGAAAGCTACTAAAGCTAGCAAGTGTAAGTATTATGTACATGTTGGTTTAAAAATTAAAGACTACTACTAGAAAAACGTTTTGTTTTTTGTTACTTAACTAACATACTACCTTATTGTGTTAGGAATGCCTTAGTTAAAGTAACACAACCTAACTGTCTGTTTTACTAAACACTTAATTACCTTTAATAGTAAGTACTCCTATACTAACTACAATGTTCCGTTCTACCTTAAGAAAGTCTACGCCTTACACACTGTTTTAAAGAAGAGCCGCCTAATACATTAAAACCAACGCCCGTTAGCCCTTCGCTATATAAACATCGCCTTGATTTTAAAAGAAGGGGCTACTACTTACGCCTGTCGGAAATCCTACTAGTTTTACACTACTACTCTAAACTCCTTAAACCAACTTCTAAACGCCTTAAAAGCCAGGCTGCCACTTCTTGTTTTACCGCTAGAGATCGCCGACTTCGCCAACGTCTTCTCCCCTTAAAAAGCTAACAAGCTGCCTTTACATTGCCTAATAGACCACTACATTACGCTAAAAGAGGGCGTCGCGCTACTGTATAGCCCTCTTTACCCTATGTTGTAGAAAGAGCTTCGTGTGTTACAAGAATGGCTAGATGAGAATCTTTGGAAAGGATTTATTTAGCCAAGTTTGTCCTTTGTCGCCTCTTTTGTCTTGTTTGTAAAGAAAAGCAATGGTAGCCTACGCTTTTACATTAACTACTGTACTTTAAACGCCATTACTATTAAGGACCAATACCTGCTATCCTTAATTAAAGAGACCTTAAACAACCTATTTAAAATAAGATACTATAGCAAGATAAATATTGTCTTTACCTTTAACAAGCTTTGTGTTAAGGAAGGAGAAGAGTACTTAAACGCATTTTACACTCGATTTAGCCTGTTTAAAAGCCTAGTTATACCATTTAGGCTTACCAGCGCCCTGTCAACCTTTCAACGTTATATTAATACCTTTTTACAAAAACTTTTAAACTTAATCTATACTACATATTTAAACAACATTTTAATCTATAGCTAAACCTACAAAAAACACACTAAACACATTCGTACAGTCCTAACACGCTTGTGCAAGGCTGGCCTGTACGTTAAAATCTCTAAGTGTAAATTTTACTATACTAAAACCAAGTTTTTAGGCTTAATTATAAGCTACAACAAGGTTTAGATAAACCTTGCTAAAACACAAACCATTTAAGACTAGCCTGTCTTAACCTACCTAATTAACATATAAGCCTTCCTTAGCTTTACGAATTTCTACTAACGGTTTATTGCTAATTTCTTAAAGACCACTGCTTTGCTTACCCGCCTAACGAAAAAGGATACACCCTTTGTATAAGACAACACCTACTCCGCCGCCTTCCAAACGCTAAAAGACTGTTTTACCGCCGCCCTTATACTAGCCCACTTCAACTAGGAAAAAGACGTAATCTTAAAAACCAACTCGTCCGACTACGTGTCTGCTAGTGTAATGTTGTAATACAGCGACGACGGCGTCCTTTACCCTGTTGCCTTCTTTTTTAAAAAGCTAACTGCCACTAAATGCAACTACAAGATTTACGACAAAGAGTTGCTCGCTATTATCCGCTGCTTTAAGGAATGGTGCTTTAAACTTAAGGGTGCTCCCTTGCTTGTTAAAGTCCTAACCGATTATTAAAACCTAAAGTACTTTACGTTAACAAAGTTGCTTAACCGCCGTTAAGCCTACTGGTTTGAATTCCTGTCCCACTTTAATTTTTAGATCCACTACCGCCTTAGAAAGTAAAGCGTTAAGCCTAACTTCCTAACACGAAGATTAGGAGATCTCTTTAAGGAGGAGGATACACGCCTTTTGCATTAGAGCTAGACTGTTTTAAAACGATAAAACCTTGCCTTAAACCTTCGCTTTTACACCTTATCCCTGCTCTTAAACTTACACAACCTGTTTTAAAAGGCTTACAAAGCTAACTCCGTCCTTTGTTAGGCTTTAAAAGCTTTGTCTAACCTTAAGATCCACCGCCTACCTACCCTAACCTTAGCTAAGTACACCAACTACAACGGATATCTATACGTACAAGACCGAATGTACGTCTTTAACTACAACGACCTAAAAGCCAACCTACTCCACCACTGCTACAACCATCCAACCTCTAGCCACCTAGGCCGCTCTAAGACATACAAGCTAATATTACGCAAGTACTACTAGCCTAGGATAGCCTGCTACATAGCTTGTTAAGTACGAAAGTGCTATACTTACCGCTAAGCCACCCCCTTCCGTAATAGCCAAAAAGGCCTTCTTTACCTCTTGCCTGTTTTTAATTAAGCCTAGCGTAATATCTCTGTAGACTTTATTACACACCTACCCAAAAGCCACAGCTACAACGTAATTATAGTTGTAGTTAATCGTTTAACAAAGATGCGTTACTTAATCCCTTACTATAGAACTTGTAGTGTTAAAGACGCTGCTTGCTTATATCTAAAGTACGTTTAAAAGCTACATAGCCTTTCCTTGTCTATTGTGTTTGATTAGGGCATACAGTTTACTGTTAAGTTTTAACAAAGCCTTGCCCACCTATTAAAGATTAAAACTGCCTTGTCTACTGCCCATCACTCTAAGACAGACGGCCAAACTAAGAGAATTAACTCTATCCTAAAACAGTACTTGCGCGCCTATGTAACGTATTTGTAAGATGACTAAGATAAGTGGCTGCCTTTAGCTAAGTTTGCCAGCAACGTTTACTGCTTTAAGACCACCGGCCTATCTTTGTTTTACGCTAACTATGGTTTTAAGCCTTGGATAGGCTTTAAACCCTTTTAAGACCTACCTAACACTTGGCCATCTTAAGACGCCGCTTGTTTTACTGCCTGTATGTAAGAGATTACTAAGCTAGCCTAGAACAAGATGGCTGCTGCTTAAAACCAACATAAAAAACAAGCCAACCGTTATCGTCGACTGCCTTGCTAGTTTTAGGAAAGCGAATGCGTTTAGCTTAACGCCTACACCCTAGCCACCGCCTGCTTAATAAAGAAGCTAGACTAAAAAAACCTTAGCCTATACTGTATCTTTAAGGTTGTAAGCCTGTACGCCTACAAGCTAAACCTGCCTACCTCTATTAAAGTACACCCTGTCTTCTACATCTCCCGCCTCCACTACGCCAACACCTTTAACCCAATCCTTAGCTAGATACGCCCACCACCGCCATACGTCAAGATTGCCAGCGAGACTGAATACAAAGTCGCGGAAGTCTTAGATTCCTTCTAAGAGCGTTGCGGCTGTAGCCGCCACCCCCGCCTAAAATACATCGTCCGCTAGACTAGATACAAAGACTTAACCACCGAACCTGCCGAATACCTAGCAAATGCCAAGCAACTGCTAGATAACTTCCACCGCCGCTATTCTAATAAGCCTAGGCCCTAAGCTTTTAACCTTGACGAAGCTTGGTCGTTGAGAAGGGAGTGCTATTACGGACCGCTGTGCCAGGCCTTTTAACACCTGTCTGCCAGCTAGCGCTGCTAGCCGGGCAGCTTGGTTACTGCCGCTATACACCGCTATTGTAGAGATTTAGTAGACTTGCAGCTGCCCCTTAAACGTAGCTCCTTGAGCTACGTCTTCGTCTACAACCTAACCCTTACCTGCACCTTTGTAGAAGACTAGCTATTCTAAATATACTGTATTTCGTCCCTGCCTACCTGTCTGCCTGCTGGCCGTAACATGGTAACTATTTTATAACTTAATTATGTTTATACAAGTTGGTAGCCTTTATATGAGTTAGCAGCCTTTTTACGGGTTGTTAGCCTTTGTACGGAGTAGTAGTCTTGTTATGCGTTGCTGGCCTTTTTACGGGTTAGTATCCTTTTTACGAGTTAACGGCAACCCTACAACGTAGTTCCTTTTTTACGAGTTAGTGACGTGTTATGGGTTAGTGGTCTTTTTACGAGTTGGTAATCTATTTACTAGTAAGTGGCCTGTACACGGGTTAGCAGCCTTGTTACGGCTTAGCAACGTTTATACGGGCTAGTAGCCTTTTACGGGGTAGCGGCCTTTATACGGGTTAGCGACGTATATACGGGTTAACGACATGTATATGAGTTAATAACATGCATGCGGGTTAACGGCGTTTACACGGATTAGCCGCCTTTTACGGGTTAGCAGCCTGTTACGGGTTAGCAGCCTTTTACAGGTTAGCAGCTTTCTACGGGTTAGCAGCCATTTACAAGTTAGCAGCCATTTACAAGTTAGCAGCCATTTACAAGTTAGCAGCCATTTATAAGTTAGCAGCTTTTTTACGGGCTAGCAGTTTTTTTACGGGCTAGCAGTCTTTTACAGGCCTTACAATGTATATACAGCTAGTGGTTTTTACTAATTAACGGGCTTTTTATAAGTTAATGGCTTTTTATACAAGTCAGTAACTTTTTTATTCATAAATAACATTTATAAAACTAAATAAATTTAAATTCATATGTACAACGTGTTCATTTACTTTACTTTTCTCTTTTTATTATCTTTATATAAGTTCTTGGCTTTACTTTTTATTTTAATAACAAAAAAGCAATGCAAAGAAATTTATAATTATAAAAAAAAAAACAACAACATGCCTAACTTAACCCAAATTTATTCCACCTTTCCCTCAAACGCCGCCACTAACAACGCCTCCCATAACACGAGCCCGTTGGTCCCCCGCGTCCCGTGAAAGCGCCGTCCCTGCCCAAGCCACTGGAAAAACGCCGGCTCCTCGGTCAAGTCTAGCTCCTTACCTGCCACTGCCTCCAACACGTCGCCGGCCCAGCCGGCATCCATTGCCAACAACACCACTAGCGTCACCATGTCCTCGGCCGTACAGCGGGCCGTCGCCTTACCGTTGCCGCTCTACCGCGCCTTGCACTAGTCGGCCGGCAGCTTGCACTAATAACAGTACACGCCAGCCGGAAACACTACGGCACGCTTTGCCACTACGACGTCAATGTCGGCCACCGTCTCACACCACTGCCCACGCCGGCACGGCACCCAATGCGCCTTCTGCCATGTGTCGAGCTGCCCGTACTGCTGCTGCGTTACATGGCATGCCGTACACACGTCTTCTGCCTTGTCTAGCCACTACCGGACTAGATATTCCCGCCGGCCCTCCTCGCAGCCTACTTGTATCCACAACGGCCGCTCCTCCTCGCTGCCAGCCTCCTCGCTGCTAGCCTCCTCGCTGCCTGCTGTCTCGCTGCTGGCCGCCTTGCTGCTGGCCGCCTCGCTTGCGTGTCGCCGTCGCCGCTGTTGCTGCTCTTGCTCTCGCTCTCGCTCTCGCTCTTGCTCCTGCTGCTACTGCCCCTCCTCCTCGTTGCCCGCCGCCGCCTCGCCCGCTTGCCGCCACTGCCGCGCCTCCTTGCACCGGTCGCACCACGCCGCCCCCTCGATTGCCGCGCACGTCTCGCCCCCCACCCCGTCTGCAAACGCGCCCAGCACGGCCCGTCGGCACCCCGTCGTCTCCAGAAACGCCTCCATCGCCTCCCGGTTGACCCGCTCCACGTAGCCCTCCGTCGCCTCCACATACCTTGGCCGCCCGTCCCATACCACCACCAACCGCACCTGCTCGCCCGCCCGCCGGCCGCCGCGTCCCGTCTGCTGTACAAAGTCTACGAGCCCGTACGGCCGCCCTACGTGCACCACGGCCACGATCCCGCCAATGTCGACGCCGGTGCCGAGCCCGCTCGTGGCCGCGATCCACTGTGGCCTACCGCCGCCGCCGCCGCCGCGCCCTTTGGCCTACGCCTCCCGCACATCCTGCCGCGCTGCGTCTGCTATGCCGCTGTAGTGCGCCGTACACCCTATCGCCTCCGCCACCGCCTTGCACTGCTGCCGCGACCGGCAGTACAGCACCCCCTTTTGTCCCGCCGTCATGGCCGCCGCCAGCGCATCTGCCACCGCCACCGCCCGCTGTACTACGGCCGCCTTGCGCCCGCCGCGCCCGCCCTGCCCGCCCTGCCCGCCCCGCCCGCCCCGCCCGCCCTGCACTGGTGCCTTGACCAGCTTGACTTGGTATGCCACATTGCGCTTTGTCGTCCGGTTGCGCACCACCGCCGCGCCTTCCACAAGCATCGCCTGCCGTAGCCACGGCTTGAGCACCGGTGGCAGCGTTGCTGTCAACAGTATTAGCGGCTGCTCAAACCGGTGTAGACTCTGCAGCTTGGCTAGCTGCGCCCGGTAGTTGACGTCTGTGATTACTGTATAGCACTTGTCGACAAAGATGCGCTGTAGTAGCCTGGCTGCTATGAGCCCGTCCGTGTACGTACAAAACGCCTTGCCCGCTGCCACGTTGGCGCTAACTACGACAAGCCGCGCCGTCTGTAGCACCCGCTCTTGCACGCTTAGCCCGGTCTCAAACGCGATGTAGTCGACCGCCATAGCACGCGTCTGCTGTACCAAGTCCTGCAATAGCGCCATAAACGGCACTACTACGATGCTCGTCTCCGTCTATGCTAGCACGGCTGGCAGTAGAAACAAGACGCTTTTGCCGGCGCCTGTTAGCAGCACGTAGATGGCTGACTACGTTGGCTGTAAGCCGAGAATCGCTTGTATACACGCTTCCTACTAAACCGTCCGCCAGCCGCCTAACGCCTTAAACAGCGTCTGTAGCCTGTGCGTAATCTCGGCGTACGCTACCGGCTGGCCCTTTTGGCTACGCTGCTCTTGTAGTAGCGGCAGCGGCGGCGGCCTTGCCGTAAACAAGCTGCTACTACGACAGCTGTAGCTATGGCTTGGTTTTATGTTACGTCGTTGCTGCTGCCTTGGCGCCTCTTCCTTATGCCTGTTACTCGTCGCCGCCGCCGCCGCCGCCGCCGCCGCCGCCTCTTGCCTACCGCGCGTTGACACCGTGTTGCGCCGCCGCCGCTTTGTGGGCGTATTGTCCGTCTTGCCTGCCTTGAGCGCCTTGTACCCCTTTTCCAAAAACTAGTGCCACAGCCGGCTGATCGCCTAGTACGTCTCTACCATCTTGGGCTGCAAGTTGTTTAAAAAGCCTACGTGTACCCTGTAGTGCTGCCGTGCGATCCGCATGCTGTGCGTTGCCTACAAGTCCCACACTACGTTCTAGCTGCCGTCCACCGCCACCGCCTTGCCTGTTGTTGGGTCGACCTTAACGCCTTCCTTCCCCTTCTTTTCGCCGCCCTCCGCCGCCTTTAGCTGCCGTAGCACGAGCCCCTTAACGTGCTGCCTTATCTCAATGGCCACCGGTTGGTACTACATTACGCTTATGCCTGCCACGCCTATGCCCGCCTAAAACACACGCTTTAAGACAACGCTAAGCCGGCCCGTGTCCCACACGCCTGTACTGCCATAGCGTTACATGTACTCTAAGTCTTTGTTGGCCGGCTACGGCAGCCTGCACTGCTTGGCCAGCAGCCGTTCTGCTAGCAAGAGTTATACAATCAACGCTACCAGCATTTGCCCGATCTGTGCCGGCAAAAACCACGCTACCTTGCGCTTGATGTCGTGGATCGCCTTTATTATGTCGCGGTCCGTTACCACTATCACCTGCCTAGCCTGTACGTAAACGTTGCGCTGCAGCTGCCACGTGTTGTAGTGCTGCATTGTCACCACCTTAGGCCCTTGCCCTGGCTGCCCGCCTTAAATGTACACTAGTGCTATCATCTGCTGCCGGAACTACGCCAGCTACTACAGCCACCGCCGCACCGCCGCCAGCCGCCACTACGCCTTACGCGCGCTCTACAGTCGACTCTACACTGCCTTATGCCCTAGCACCGTCTACGGCCTTAGTGCCAGCCACGCGTTGGCCGCCTGTGTTGCAAACGACTGGCCCACCCTTAGCTACGCTATGCTGTCCTAAATCCGCGCCAGCGTTACGCTGCCGCGTAGCCGTTGTATCCACTACCCCTTTCCTCCTACTAGCTCGTCAAGCTGCTGCTCAGCCTACTGTACAAGCCTGTAGACGGTTTACTGGAAGTTAGCAATTTAGATAGCCTTACTGTTGTAGGACAGCACGCTGTGGTTGGCCGACCACTGTATTACCGCCCGCCCTAGCGCCTAGTTCTAGTGGCCCTTGCTGTACGCTATCCACCTAAGCAACATGTCTACTACCAAGTGTGTGCCGCTGTATAGCCATAAAGCGTACGCCTCGTTAAAGCGCGCTAGCGCCTTGTACAACAGCGCGTCTAGCTTTAACGGCTCGCCCTTAAATGCAGCCTTAAGAAAGAACGCCTAGCTCCACTATAAAATCACCGCTAACAGCCTTATATAGCCGACCGGCTAGCTAAACTTAAACAGGTGTTGTTGAATCCCAAGCGCTGCGTAGAAACAGAGCAGTATATTAGTGTAAACGTAGCCGCCAACCCGGTCTTAAATGTATACCGCAACAAACCGAAAGCATGCTTGGTTAAGCGCTTGTGTAGCCGCGTTGTCGCCGCCTAGTGGTGCTGGTAGTGCTGCTGCCGTCGTCGCTGCTGTTGTTGTCGCTCGCGCCGTTGTCGCCTCGCTGGCGCCTTGCTGTCGCTTCGACCGCCGCCGTTTTTACTGCCGCTACCTTCGCCTTTTCTTCCTCTACCTCCTCTACTGTGTACACTACGTCTTGGAATAAGCCTTACTGCTTATCTGTCTACTATACCGTCTATTACGCCTTTACCTTTGCTTGCCTTAGCTAGTACACGTAGTAGTAAAACATTAAAAACCGCTGTCCCACTAACTTATACTAGTCCATTAACACCGCCTACGCCGGCCGCCAAAACGGCGTGCTTACAGCCATGTATAGCTAAATGTTGTATAGTAGCTACTGTGTTCGCTTTAGTATACTGTTAACGTGTAAGCAACACCGCTTTAGCTTGCAGTAGAAGCTAGCTTTAAGCCGTTTAATACGCTGTTACGTTGTCTACGCCTTTTCGTTGTCGTTACTGCCTACCCCTACCTGTTACCGCTGTCCCTGCTTGCGTCCGGCCTGCTTGCCTAGCGCTTAAATCCACTACACTGTCTTAGCTACTACCACCAAGTCCTACAACACAAAGTACTACACCTAGCCTACGTCTTTAACCTACGCTAAGTTGTAGTCAATGCCTACCTTTACGTTGCCTTTCTAAAGCCACGCTACATCCTTGGCCGCTAGCTCAGCCTGCCCTTGCTACAGTAATACGTCAAGTTAGGACGGTGCCGCCGACTTGACGGCGCTGCGTCCGCCTCTCTTGTTCCCGTCCCTGTCTTCTTCTTGTACGATCCAGTACTGTGCATACCGGCCTTTACACTACGACTACAGCGGCACCTTAGTATAGCGTACGCCACCGGCTACACCGTCTACCGTGTGCCTTGCCAACCGCCAATACTACGTCGCCGAGTCGTGCATTACCATACAATACCAACACTACAAGCAGCGGTAGCCGCAGTGCTTAGGCAGCTTTAGTACTGCCGTAGACCCATTGGCTAAGAGTAGTGCCGTCACTAGGTCGTTTAAATCCGCGTCGCCGTATGTAAAGACAATCTTTTGTAACAAGTCGCCTTTGATCTTATAAATGTGGCTAAAGTAGTGCTTAATTGCAATGCCTGGCTGTACCGCTACCGAACACCGCTAGCAGACAAGCATACAATAAGTCTCTTTAACAAAGACAACCTTGTCTATAATGCTAAAGAAGAAAACACAACCAACAAACCAAAAAGAGCACAACAGAGTTTTTCAACTAAAACCCAACGTAGATACGACAACGATACGATCATAATATAATAAAACCCCTCCCCTTTCTTTTTTTTTTTTTTTTACTTTTTCTGCTTTACTTGTTTGTTCTTATGCAACGTTGGACGCGGCAGCGACGCGGCAGCGACGCGACGTCGACTCGACGTCAGTGTAATTGTAATACGACCATATCGAACGCCAACCCCCTTTTTGCTCTACGCCTTTCGCCTAGCCTTTTTTTTTCTACCTTCTTGGCGCTTAGGTTAGAGACAAATACGGAATATTTTGGCGCTTAGGTTAGTGTTAATTTTGCTTAGGTTAGTGTAAAAAACCCTAGCTATTTTAGACTAATCAGCGTCGACCTCTCTCGTCGTATCGGTGTACGGCGAATTTGCTTAATTTTACAGGTTGGGGTAGTCCTTTTCTATGGTCGGATTAGACAAATACGGAATATTTTGGCGCTTAGGGTAAACTTACAGGCCGCCTTTCCTTATTTTAAGTCTTCTGTGTACGTAGGCGCTTAGAAGGTGCTCCGAAACGCGATACACACTGTATAGCAAGTTACTGGTTTCCTCGAGTATCTGAGAACCATTATAACACACCCACTTTGATCTAGAGCCTAACATGTAGGCGATTATTCCTCTGTCTGCTGTTACGTCTAATGGGTGGGTATGACGATAGTAAATGTCCTTAGTCGTTCCCTAAGGGAATTTAAGGTTAGTCTGGTTGGGATATTGCTTGAGAATGGTTTTAATGCGTTATAAACGTAAGCAGCGAACAAGAAAAGGGGCTATGTTATTCCTTATAAAGTCTGCTAAGAGCCATTTTTTAAACCTACTTAGATAAGTTAGCTTACTCTAAATAAGTTTTTTACGAAATAAATAATTAACGAATACTCTAATATCTTTATTCTTTTGGTAAAAGAACCCGTGGTCCTTTAGGAATTGTAATGTTAACCTGTTATGGAATACTAATAATGAAATTTGACTTGGTTTAAATAAGTCATCTAAACCCAACACGACTTGGTCTATTTAGCAGTAGTAGTGATATTTTGCTGGTTATCAATGTAGTTCTTTGGCGAGAAAAATGCCGGCTAACAGAAATTATAGCGTAGTACAGTTAAAGTTTGCCCCTTATACACTTATCAGGTTTAACACACAATCGAATACCTATATTTACGTCCCTATGCTGCCTAACATCACCTAGCAACAACAATGGCACATTACTTTACAGCATTATCAACACCAAAAAGTTAAGGGCTTGGATTTATTCCTATTATTTTCTTAGTCACTAATTTTAACGTAGAACATCCTACAGTCTTGAGATAATACGTACAATGCCGGAATGCGCCAACTGCAACGATACCGGAAAGACGCCGGAGGGCTATAAGTGCACTTTGTGTAAACGTGGAAGAAAACGCGCTTCTAACGCATGCCCTTGTAGTTAAAGCGTACAAAGACTTTTAATGTTAAGTTAAAGGAGAATTATATAGAATAATCAAACCAAAGAAGACAGCATTTAAGCGAAATACACTAAGATAAACAAAGGCACATGCACTAAAATGCACCTATACACCAAAATGCACTTAGATGTACCTAAATGCATAGAGATATACCCAAAAGCATTTAAAAGCATCCAAATACACCCACATGCACCTATATACACCTATATAAGACGCACCGAGATGCACACCGAATATTAGTGACAAAGAGCACAATCACCCTTCATCAACATACGCGTGGCGAGGAATGTCGACGAGATCGCCACCAACCTGCGTACAACCAGTCTGGGATTCTCTACACTCCAACACATAAACAGCCGTACAATTTGCTAACGTACCTGTAATGTCTTGATGGCTGGCATAGAGATACAAGCCGTATATTTACAGCCAACTTCCAGTACACGACTGTACCATCTAGGATTCCACAAAGAAGATTGGCAACCAGGTGGTTGCATAGGCATGAACATGCCCTGATAACACTGAAATACAGGGCTAGCGACCTAAGACAGGGCAAGATGTCATCATTGCGGAGATCTTTGAGCCTGGTTACAACCCTAGTGCTAGCGGCCATCGCGCATGCATGCTGCCCTATATGGATACATACGCCTTAGTTGTGAGCTTTCGCGGCGTAGACGGCGCTTTCTATTTCCAGGATTCTGTATGCATCCTCAGGCGCCTAGATTAGCAAGATTTTCCGAAGCTGCGCCATTTTACGCTGTCGCGGCGGAGCCACAGTTTCTTTTCGTTTGTAACCGCAGAAATTCTGTTGGGTGGCATTGTCTTTATTCTTGGTCCTAATTCCAGGCTAGCTTGTCCACTCTCGGTTTGTTTTGTGCGAAAAACAACACCGAAGTACCCGATCAACGTATCGGAGCAGACAAGGGCTCAAGAGGGAGCATATTTCCAAGGAGTAGTTGGGATGTGCGTAGGAAACACTGCCCGACTGCTCAGAAGCAGTTCAAGGTTCCCTTCTTCTTCTTCTTGTTGATAGCGTTCATACGCTCCTCCAGGTGGGCACGCACAATCTCGGCATCGCGACGCTTTTCCCGCTCTTCTTCAACTTGATGCAGACTCCAGCGGTTCTCTTGAGCTGGATGCTCTTTGAGCTCCTTGAGCTCGGTCTCCAGATCCGCGCAGCGACGACGCCAAGCGTCGCAGTCGGACTTCATCTTGTTGAACTGTTCCTCGAGATCGGTCAACGCCTCCTCCAACGTCTGCGTCAGCTGCTTCTCTGCATCCAAGTGCTTCTCGATCGTGTGGATCCGCGCCTCCTGGTCTTGATGGATTTGATGGAGCGCAATGTCCTTGCTGGGCGGCCGTACGCCGTTCGCTGGCGGTGGGGAGCTTGAGTCAGGTAGGGGCGGAAGGGGAATGACAAGTGGTGGCAGTGATGACACCGAATTGCTCCTGTGAAGCTGTGAGTTTGTCGAGTTGGAGCGGTGCGGCATGCCCTCGCTCAACATGAAGTCATCGTACCGAGCCTGCATATCGTCAGTCTGTGTTCTCCATGAAAAAAAGCGAAACAGCTCACCTGCAGAGCAGAATGCTCTTCCTTCAGAATGTCCAGCTCGGGTTGTAACCGAATCTTGGCGGCGTTGGCGTCCTCTAACATCTGGCTGCGCTCCGTCTGCAACGTCGGCAGGCGGCTGCTCGTGATTTGAACCTGGTGGAAAGTGTTCTGTAGCTGCTCATCCAGTTCGTTCACCATACGAGAACTCTTGTTGTTCTTGTTCTCCAGTTCCAATACACGCTTCTGTAGAACAGCAAGATGGCCGGCAGCAGTGGCGCCGGTCTTTCTCGCTTGCTCGGCGTCAGCACCGAGCATGGCTATGACACCTGAATGAACAGCCTCCAGGTCCCGCACAAGCGAGTCGTCGATACTTGTCAGCTCGCCTGCAGTCTCCCGCAGTTCATCTATCTTCTTCTGCTCAGTCAAGAATGCCTTTTGGTCGGCAAGGAGATCCTCGATCCGCTCATAGATCTTCTCGACAACGTCGAGACCAAGGGCGAAGGCGACCTATGTAGCAGCCTTCGTCAGATCCTCGCGGGCCTCGGTCAGGTCGTTGGGTCCTCCCGTATAGACCCTCTTGTGGCGGTGTGTATTTTAGATGGCAGAAGTACCAAAGTAACGCCTCCCCGCACGCCTCCATCAACATGGGCAACACTAAAACTAAAAAGGAAGGCAGCGATACATCTAGACCTGCCAAATCAGGGTACGCCATGGGGGGAGGGGGGCTTTTATCACTTAACATAGTTAGTATCTTTCGGTTGGAATGAATTCAAGACATTGCTTTATACTAGTTAGTCAGACAACAACAAACACAGCCACAGCCACAGAAAACAGAAACAGGGTTTCCGAAAAAGTGTGGTATCCAACGTCCAGTTATACTAGTGCTGTTCCTAGCTAGACTTGCCACATCCATTTTAGGAATACGAGGACGGCGAGATCATCTTTCGATTACGAACGCCTTACTATAACTGGCGAACAGACCTGACACATGGTTAACGCCTTCCATACGTCAACCAGACTGAACGCCCATGCTGGATTTGTGACCACCTTAGCGGCCCTTACGCTTTTAATCTCCAAGCAGACACACCCCTTTAAAAACGTGTTTTGTTTGATTACAGGCTTTTCTCGGGCCACTTCGTCTGGATTGGTTCGTTTGCCATTGCTTCCCACGCCGTATATGATTCGTATGCACAAAAAATGGGACATGATAGTTTGTCACTGTTGTGGATCGTAGCTTTTCTTTAGCTCCCACTTTCTGTTCTCTTATCAGAGCCTCCCCATAGCGCTGAAGTGTGGTTTCGTGAGTGAATGCCGCTCACGTTCCCCTACTGGCTGTTCCGACGGTAAGTTTGCAACGTTTCTGTTCTGTTCCATTCATGCCTTTTCGTGTTTAATCTTTTTCAATTAGCCAATCCTGACTAACGTCTATGCGTACTCTAGTCTAGAAAATCTGCAGGCGAAGAAAAACCTCCCTGAAAAAACACCCGAACACTGTTTTTGCCTCTGTTTTTTGCGGATGCATTTTTATGCAATGGAAGCAGTGATTGTGAGGGGCAGTATGTGCTATAGCATGGCTGCCGTGTGGAATCAGCTGTGTTCTGTCTTTGTAGGTGCTGAAACGGTTGTGCTGGCAGTCTGCGAAAACCACGTTCCTTACAGCCTGTACGGTTCATGGACATTCTGCGTGCACCGGGGTTATACCAACGCGGTCGTCGGCGACTTTGGCCTTGGCAAAGACTACCGTAACCCGCCCCAGGAGCTGGCTGTGGTCTGAGGTCTGTCTGCGCGACTCAGACCTGCGCGATTTTCACCTCCTCTCCCCTCCTTACGAACATCGACATCTTCCGATGGGGGTTTCCAACGATGAGGCGCGTCCCAACTTGCCTATGGTAGCTTGGATTTACATTATTGTAGCGGATAGATTAGGACGAGTCTGGAACAGGTCGAGTGTGTTTAAACCCCTCAAAAACAAGGACGTGGATGGTAACTGCAGAAAATGCCGATCACGCCGGCCGCCTCTGCCAATAGAGTCTGACCGCTTTGTCTAAGGGTGGGTGACGATCAGGACACCGAAAGGAAACACGCAACCCCCCCTCCTCCCCTTGTCAATATTTACATGTTAGTTTCATTTCTTACTCCATCTCCGCCAGAGCCTTCTCCTGCTCGTTCTCCATGGCTGCCTTCAAAGCATCCCATGGCGTCATGGTGCCCAGCGCATTACGCGCATGCGACCGGATGATCTGGAGACCGTAGACGTAGCTAGCATTAACCCAGCCGAATCTAGCCCGTTAGCATGTCTGGAGGCAGACCCTCTAAGAGTCAAAAGAAGAAACTCACCCTTCTTTGGCAACGCCCTTAAAGCCCGTCCCTTGGTTGCCGTACTCGGCGTCGACTCTGTGTGGGTCGACAGGGCGCGTCACGTCGTACTTTTCGACCACGACGCCGTTGAAGTCGTAGTACGCCTTGGTGATCATGAACAGCCACTTGTACGCCAGCCGCTCGGCCTCCTCAATGTAGCTGTACCAGCACAGGCCCGTCCAGGCCAGCATCTGCTGTGGCGCCCAGCCGTACGGGTAGTCCCACTGCCGGCTCGGTCGCTGCAGCGACACCTCGCCTCGCGACTTCTCCGTGCCTGACAGGAGACCGCCGCGGGCCTCGAACTTGGGCAGTGCGTGTGCCACCATGGCGGCGGCCTGCTTGGGGCTAGCCACACCCGCCCACATGGCCCAGAAGGTCGTGCAGCTCTCGTACGTGCGCTGCTCGCGCCTGGCCGTGTCGTAGTCAAAGTACATGCCCTCCTTCTCGTTCCACAGGTACTTGTCGATGGCGAGCTTCCGCCGCTTCGACCGCCGGTCCCAGATGGCCGACGTCTCCACCTGGCCGGGTTGCATGGAGCCTGCGCAGTATTCGGCAGGTACCTCGAGCTTGTCGTTGAACAGGGTGCGGATCGTCCGCGCAATGTCGATCTCGTACTTGTAGAGGAGCGAGTTGAGGTCAATGGTGGCCAGGTTCGCGCACTCGTGTTCCAGGCGGTAAGACGTGTCGTGACCGGACTCGCGCACGGCGCGGTCATGTAAGAAGTACTCGTCCAGCTCCGGCTCCTTAATCTCGCCGTAGTTGTGCGCACGCACAAACTCGGAAAAGGCCATGCCGTGCTTCTTCGCATACGGCTCGAGCACGTGCATAAAATGCGTCGCCTCCGTCTCTAGCGGCACACCGAGACCTTCGGGATGGTAGCGCGAAAGGCCGGTAACTGGGTCCAGCCGTGGCTCCGTCATCCATACGCTGTGGTACTCCTTGATGGCAGCCAAGATGGCGGTACGCAGGAACTCCTTGGCCCCGGGCTCGTCGCGGATGTGGTCGAACACGCGCAGGGCCATGTCCGTCAGAAAAGGCGGCTGCGAGCGGCACAGGTAGTACGATCGCGTGGCATTGAGGATCTTGCCATAGTGACAAATGCAGAAGCAAAAGTTTTGCACCATGCTCTTGGCCAGACGGACCTTGTTGTTGATCAGGAGACCAAGCGACTCCATGTAGCTGTCCCACCCATACACCTCTTTGAAGCGGCCGCCGGGGACCACGAAGGGCAGTCCCCGAAGCGTCTTCTCGCCGGTCGCTGGGTCATCCACCTCCTCTCACAGTCGTACCTGCCTAACTCAGCTACTTTGTCAGGTGGCCAAACACAACACGCCGTTATTGGCACGAGAATTCATCGGCTAGCTCAGTAATTATCCTCGAATACAGGCCTGTTTCGGATAGTGTTCCTGCATTGCTTTGCGAATAGCCTCCAAGCAATCAGACTTGCGATAGGCATCCAAATCGGGCCAACCGTGTTCTTTGTAAATATCCCTAAGCATGGAAACCATGCCGTTAGGACAACCACCACGTTCCGCACTAATAACAGTGTATGAACTGATGGGGATCTAGTGTAGCTGAAGGTACTGTGCTTTGAGAACTCGAAAAAATCCTGAATAGGCCAAGCATAGGCATTGTAACGCCAGTTAATCTCTTCTTAGGACATATCGTTGTCGTCGTTATCCAAGTCTAGTTTAAGATTAAGTGCTTTTGCTTTAAATTCCTAACAGATTTTATTTAAACAATCCTTATAAAACACAATGCCTAAACGTGTGTTAAAAACCATGGCTAGTTTATTATAATTAACAATCTTAAGTCTTATAACGTGTAGTGGAACGCTTTTCCCTTTGTAATTGTGCGTAGCTTTTCTACAGTTGTGTTGCTTGTTAGATCGTAAAGATTTCCAATATCGTGATTCTAATTAGCAAAGAGTGATTAAGGGGCTGTATCCGCCTTTAGGTACTAGTTGTATAACATGTACACATAAGGTAAGTGTACTAACAATTTAAGAACTTTAACCAACTTTCTTAAAGTTTGTAATACTACACGGTCAGCGTTTATAATAAAGGGTTATCCTTGTTTAGGTAACGTATAACCTATGCGAGCGGGCCACCCAAGCAAGTGGGCCACCCAACCCCCTTTACACAACTTCTTTCTTAAACAACAACACTACAACACTGTCAATTAATTCAAATCATTTAGAACTATATACATCCGACATTTCTCTATCTTCCTAACATGTCTGTGTATTATGTCCTAACTTGCTATACACGCTACAGTACTATACGGTCGCCGCCTTTGTCCTTCTTTCACTACGACTTACTAGCATTTCTACCGTTAACTATGCTTTTATGTCCTTGTTGTTTAGTAGACCTGTTGTGGTTTGTAGACTAAGTGATTCTCTTTCTTATAAACAGCTTTTTTTAGCCCTTTAGCGTTTGCTTATTATATAATTAGCCGCTTTTAGTTCTTTAACCTGTTTTTGTATTAACACTATCTTATACATTACGGTTTATGTAAACTTAACTAGCTAATCTATTACGCTAAGAATTATAGTTAAAAAGCTGTTTTAATGTTAGACGATTTTGTTTTTAATAAAATTAGACTGTAAAGTGGCTTTATACAAGTTTTGTAGTGTTTTAAAGGTTTAAAGGTTGGTTATTAAAAGGGAGGACACAAACAGTAATGGCGTACAAAACTTAACATCTAGTTTAAAAATTACAGTTTTTAGGTTAAAGGGGACTAGCCCTACTCTTTAAAAGCCTTCTTATACATTTCCTTTACTAAAAGTCTTAAAAAATGTAGTGTAAAATGTAAAAAAGAAGTTAAGTTTTATAATGTAGTAAATATAAGCCTACATTAATTTCTTGATTTGTCGGCTGTACAACCGCTTTAAAGGCGTAAAACACCTAACATTAAGTAGCTAAAGTAGATAAAAGGAATACAAAGGTATGTAAAGAGTAATAATGTTCTTCTCTTTATAGTACCGCTTAAATTCTATTAAGTAATAGCTTTTATAGCTGTCTAACATTAACAGTCGTTTTTAGCTTATTGTACAAAGACTACTATATTAATTAAAGTGTTAAAGCTATTAAAGACTAAGTTTATTCGTTGTCTACCTGTTTTCACTTACTACAATCACTTATTTAAGTGGAAATAGGTTGTTATAGTACTAATCTTTAAGATAATTTTAGCCTTTTACTATAACAAACAGTAGTATAGCCTAGCTGTACAACTAGACGGCCTAGATTACAGTAACCCATTCTTAGTTTCCAAGCTGTATTACTTTAGCTTTTACACGTCTTTTAAACAAGGTAACAACTAAAAATGCTGTAATCTAGCCTATTAAAAAGCTAGTCTTATTAAAATTCCAAATGTTTGACTTAACAATACTATATTATATAACTATAGTTTAAAAAAGCTTAAACCATACGCTAATAAGCTTTAGATCTTTACATAAGGCTCTTTAGTAATTATATAAACGCAACAGTCGCGTCTAAAGCTGTAGTTATCACTTAACAAAGTTGGCCGCTTAATAGTGTCTAACGCGTAATGTATAACGTGTTGTTTAAAGTAAATTAGCTATATCTTCCACATTACTAAGCTAACAAGGAAATTCTTACGTATTTAAGTCAAGCACCTTTTGTATAACAACCTCTTCTTTTAACAAAGTTAGATTTGAAGAATTAGGTATACTGTTAATACAAGTAGTCTTACTATAACGTTGTTAGGTTAGAGTTGTACAAAGAACTAAGAAAATTTTGAAAGCTACACGAATGCTAAGTTTTTGGTTATTCTAAAGAGCTTAGAGGGCAAGCTGTATCTACGCTTCCTTTTGTTACGCGGTTATGATTGTTTGTTAAGGAATTAATGTTTAAAGGTGGAAAGTTGTGTGAAGGAGGTTGGGTGGCCTACTCGCTTGGCTGGCCCGCTTGTATGGGTTATACGTTAAGTAGATAATATAATCCTTATTTATATACATTCTTGTTAAAAATGTGTAATAATCGTTAACCGTGGTAATAGTCTTCTCTTAAGAGTAGACAACATTCTTAAGGTTTGGCATTGTTAGTTTTTGTTTTTTAGTGAATAAAGCTGTTAAAGCGTAGGGTAGTGAAAAAAAAAAGAAGAGTACTACTTTATAAGTACTTATACTTGATTTAATACTAAAAGCTTAGTCGTATAATGCTAAGCTTAAAATAAACTTAACTAGTGTTAGATACAATAATGTTTATAAATAAACGTAATATAACATTATTAAGCGTTTGTTATAGTATGAACAACTATTACTTTTTTAATTTTCAGCTTTGTATCCCTTAAATGACCTAAACTCGGATATTTTTATTCGGACCTGTTTTTTAACTATTAAAACCGCTGTTTTTAAGGATAAAACTATCCTTTATACAACGTCCTTTACAATCGAAAATCCCTTAAAAAACAGTGATGGTATAGTTTAAAGCAGTCTTAAGACCTTGCCGGCATGTATTATTAATAGTATAAAGGTTAATAGTAAACTTACACTTACAACTTCTATTAAGGTACACGGTTTTAATAAAATTAACGGTAAGAACATATAAGATATTCTAGATAGCCTAGGTCTTTATTTTAGCATAAAGGATAATTGTAATAAAACATTTGCCTTTACGTACTACAAAGGTGTTATTGTAAGCATTTATGTTGGCCTTAGTTTAGGTAAGCCAACTATATCGTTTATGCTTTAAACTGTTAGTAGTTAAAGTCTATCCGTTAAACACACTATTACCGAAATATGTAGTAATGGGAAAGGGCTTAAAAGTGTGTTTAGGCTTACTATTTTAACTACTAATGCTTACTTACTTACGGATGTTTAAAAGATGGCTGTTAGTTGGAGTTATGAAAACTGTGTTGCGACGAATACAAGTTGTTTGTAGTTTAAGACGTTACTTTATATAAAGGTGTTTTAAATTATTATGGATAGTAGTTTATAGGGTAGTAATAAGACTTATAACACTAATAGTACTACTAGTATTACTAGTGTTAACTTTAATACTAGGCTGTATGCTCTTTATAAAATGTCTACTAAGTATAAGCGCGTTACATGTAAGTACATTTAAGTTTTTTTAGGTAATGGTTGTGGCTCTCTTACTGTAAGTGTGGTATTAGTAGTGTAGATTTAAAGAAATACAATATTAAGAAAAATCTTTGCTTAACCCTTATAGTAAGAGATTATATTTACTATAGTTAAGGTAATCCTTACACGGAACCTAAGCCTAATCCTTTTAAGTAAAACAAAGACGAGAGTTGTGTAATATATTATATTGTATTTGGAGACACTTGTTTAGCATTGGCGAAGACCTACAGGCTTACTGTGAAAGAGATTAAATTATTTAACAAAGGTAAGACTTAGGGATATACATTATGTGACAATCTTATACTTAAGTATAACATGTGCTTTAATCCTAGTACACTACCTTTACCGCCGTTATAGTAAGGTGTAGAATGTAGCCCTTTAACTTTAGGGACTGTGGTATTAAGCATTACCCTTATGTAAGATTTTAATCCGTGTCCTTTAAATGTGTGTTATAATAACTAAGGCTTTTATAGTCTTTTCCTTGCCTACTATGACATTTATACTTTAAAGGACGGTGGCCTTAAGTTTAAGTTGTTAGGATTTAACAACATTTACGTTTTTAACTATAGAAACGAAATTAAATAGAACTTAGGACCTCCTTTAGCCTTTAGCTGTATTAGGTACTATAAGTTATGAAATTTTAACCGTGATTGCCTTTGGCTTAAGGCCGAGGACGTTAATACAAACGGGAGCTATATATACACTAGTCCTTTGTTAACATTAATTTATAAGACTAAGCTGTAGTTTTTAACGATCCTTATAAGTAATAGGATGGATTTAAAGGCTTTACAAATGTTAAGAAGATTATATCCTTTAAAGGCTAAGCATATTTAACAAAAGCGGTAACTTACAACATTATACGCAAAGCCATTATTACCTACGCTAACACATTCGTTAACAATATTGCTAAGTTTTTAATAGACGAAAACTTAGACAGAGTTAATATTGATTGAGAATACCTAAGAGTAGGTTTTTTTTAACTTAGTGTAGTATTAATTTCTCGTTGTTAAATATAATAACATACAGGCCTTTAACATTATGGTTAACGGTAAACCGATTGGTTAAAAAGGCGATAGTGTAGCCTATTTAAAGTTCTTAAAGATTGTAAAAAAAAAGATTAGGAAGAAGTCGGTGTTAATTGTAGTGTTAGCATTTTACTAGTATTTAAAAGCGTTTCCTATTAACTAAATTAGTGTAACTAGTGATTAATTATATTGTTTATAACGTATAACCCATACAAGCAGGCCAGCCAAGCAAGTAGGCCACTCAACCTCCTTCACACAACTTTCCACCTTCAAACATCAATTCCTCAACGAACAATCATGACCGCACAACAAAAGGAAGCGTAAATACAGCTTGCCCTCCAAGCTCTTTAAAATAACCAAAAACTCAACATTTATGTAGCTTTTAAAATTTTCTTAGTTCTTTATACAACCTTAACCTAACAACGTTATAGTAAAACTACTTACATTAACAATATACCTAATTCTTTAAATCTAACTTTGTTAAAAGAAAAGGTTATTATACAAAAGGTGCTTAACTTAAATACGTAAAGATTTCCTTATCGGCTTAGCAATATAGAAGATATAGCTAATTTACTTTAAACGACGCGTTATACATTACACGTTAGACACCATTAGGCGGCCAACTTTGTTAAACGACAACCACAGCTTTAAACGCAACTGTCGTGTTTATACAATTACTAAAGAGCTTTGTGTAAAGATCTAAAGCTTATTAGCGTATAGTTTAAGCTTTTTTAAACTATAGTTGTACAACATAGCATTGTTAAGTTAGACATTTGGAATTTTAATAAAACTAGCTTTTTAATAGGCTAGATTATAGTATTCTTAGTTATTACTTTGTTTAAAAAACGTGTAAAAGCTAAAGCAATACAGCCTAAAAACTAAGAATAGGTTACTGTAATTTAAGCCGTTTAGTTGTACGGCTAGGCTATACTACTATTTGTTATAGTAAAAGGCTAAAATTATTTTAAAGATTAGTACTATAACAACCTATTTCTACCTAAATAAGTAATTGTAGTAAGTAAAAACAGGTAGACAACAAACAAACTTGGTTTTTAATAGCTTTAACACTTTAATTAATACAATAGTCTTTATACAACAGGCTAAAAACGACTATTAATGTTAGACGGCTATAAAAGCTATTACTTAATGGAATTTAAGCGGTACTATAAAGAAAAAAACATTATTACTCTTTACATACCTTTACATTCCTTTTACCTACTTTAGCTACTTAATGTTAAGTGTTTTGCGCCTTTAAAGCGGTTGTACAGCTAACAAATTAAGAAATTAATATAAGCTTATATTTACTATATTACAAAACCCAACTTCTTTTTTACATTTTACACTACATTTTTTAAGACTTTTAGTAAAGGAAATATATAAGAAGGCTTTTAAAGAGTAGGGCTAGTCCCCTTTAACCTAAAAACTATGATTTTTAAACTGGATGTTAAGTTTCGTACGCTATTACTCTTTATGTCCCTCCTTTTAACAACCAACCTTTAGACCTTTAAGACACTACAAAACTTGTACAAAGCCACTTTACAGTCTAATTTTATTAAAAACAAAATCGTTTAACATTAAAACAGCTCTCCAACCACAATTCTTAACGCAATAGATTAGCTAGTCAAGTTTACACAAACTGTAATGTACAAGATAGTGTTAATACAAAAACGGGTTAAAGAACTAAAAGCAGCTAATTATATAATAAGTAAACGTTAAAGGGCTAAAAAAAGCCGTCTACAAAAAGGAGGATTACTTAGTCTACAAACTACAACAAGTCTACTAGACAACAAGGATATAAAAGCATAGTTAACAGCAGAAATACTAGCAAGTCGTAGTGAAAGAAGGACAAAGGCAGCGACCGTATAGTACTGTAGCGCGTGTAGCAAGTTAGGACATAATACGCAGACATGTTAGGAAGATAGAGAAATGTCGGATGTATATAGTTTTAAATGATTTGAATTAATTAACAGTGTTGTAGTGTTGTTGTTTAAGAAAGAAGTTGTGTGAAGGGGGTTGGGTGGCCCACTCGCTTAAGTGGCCCGCTCGTATGGGTTATACGTTATGTAATTTTTTCCTATTTTTAAATTTTTAAAATTTTTATTGTCGTTAAGTGTCTCTTTTTTATTAAGACGTATGATTTTTATGGTTAATAGGATTACGGTAATTTAAACGCTTTTAACTTATACGAATTAGGGAAATACATTAAAAGTTATAGTAATTTACATTATTTAAAGCTATTAATTTCTTTTATTCTTTTGTTATTTTGTTCTTTTGCCCTTGTTTTTTTTACTATTATTTTACTAACATATTTTAGTGAATCTAACGGAAACTAAAAATTCTCTTGCTCTTAGTAAGTTTAAAGTTAACGAAGAAGTAAAAAAAAAAAAAAAAAAGTTAGAATACTAACAAGACCGTAGTTACGAAAGTAGGCGTGTTAAACAACAAGATCTTTGTTAGGGAGTTTAGTTATGGTAAATCTTTTTATATGGCTGTTAACGGATGTTAGGGCTTAAATTGTTAATTTACTGGTAGCTGGGAAAAGTCTAATGCGAAACTAGGTTGTTGTATAAGTATAGTTGGATACATTTTTAATGTAGAGATTAACGAGTTGATTAATAAGGGAAATGGTCGGCTTTTTTATGATATTGGCTTTAATACTGATGTTATAGTATACGAAGGTAATTATTTATTCTTTCTTTTCTGATTTCTTTAATCTTTTTATTTAAACACTTTATGTAAACTCTGTTAATAATAATATACATAGACAACTATATTAGCTACATGACATTTGAAACTAAAGACACCCGTTGGGTAAATTGGAAAAAACTTAATTTTATTAGTATAATTAACTAGGCTATTGATTTACAAGCTTTTAGGAAAGTTGATATAGACGTGGTTGTTAAACTGCCTTTGGTAGGAGAAGAAGGCTGTGTGTTTAAGGAGAGTTTTGACTTGAATGCTAACGAGCTGTGTTAGTTTTTATGTAATTACGGATTTTGCTTAGAAAGCATTTGTACTTGTAACTTGTGTGGGCGAGTGCCTACACTTTTAAGGGCGGCCTTAAATGAAGAGTACGCGGCTTATAATTTATTTAATGTGGACCTTTAACGACTTTGTAAATTTACTTGTAAATACGGCTTTTACCTTAATGAAACATGTGAAAAGGTGGTGGTTAATAAGTGGGAGGATAGCTTTGTTAACTTTAATGACTATTAATAATACGGGTGGTTTATAGGATAAGGAGAAAAATTTTAAGGAAAATAGATAGTAGTGTATAATCTTTAAAACAAGTAAGAATAAAGACGTTAGCGTAGTATAGTGTTATAACACTGTTTGTAAAGACATTGTTAATAAAGTTAAAGTAAAAGGCTGTACGACTAATTATAGTTGTGTTAGCTATTTCTTATTAGATAAGCCTACCTTGTAGATAAGCTATTTAAGTACAAGTAGCTTAGATATAGTTTACGTTACTAGAAAATGCTCTTATAATAATGCTTTAGTGAATACTATTGCTAATACAATTATTAAAGCTCTTCCTATTATTGCCTAGGTTAGTAATAAAAAAAAGAAAAATATTTGCTATTTATTTTAATACCTATGACAGATTGGTTGTTATTTAGTTATGTTTACGTTGAAACTTGTCGTAGACATGGGGCTGGATGCCATTCCTGTTATCGGTAAAATTCTCGACGGTGGCTTAGGTATTTTCTTTCATCTGCTCTGTTTTCGCCTGTAGTATGCTAACGTAAATAACTAGATGCCGTAACGACAGCGGCTTAAGTGATTGTATACGTATATCTAGGAGACTAAGATCTAGTTAGTGCTTTCGAGTGGTGGCTTAGCCCCTATAGTGGCAGTAACCTTGTTCCAAAAGATATTAAGCGGGCCTTTGGCATCCTAAGCACGGTGGTAGACGGTGTCTTAAGTTTTAAGAAGCTTAACTTTAATAAAGGGAGTAGTAGAAAGGGCGATAATGCTAACTTAATAAACCGGTTTAAGCCGAAGAAAGGTATAGGTAGTGGCCTTAATAGTACTAGGAGTAATAGTACTATAAAGAAGCGTAAGTGTAACATAAACCCTATACAATTAAGTGTAGTAATAAGAGCGCCGAAAAACACATTACGTTTAAGATCCTACGCTGCTGTTGTAAACGGTGTTAGCACAACGGATACAAATAATCTCGTTATTACGTTAGTTAAATTCGGCTTAAAACTAACAACCGTATTTAAAGTGTGTAGCTAAAAGTAGTTGTAAGTATACTATTATTACAGTTCCGTTATTATACAAAACCTATTGTGGAAAACGTTGCCGTGCGTGTATAGTAGTGTAAAGAATGACGATAATAACAAACTAAGACTTAAAGAGTGGTATAGCCAACATAGTAAAAGCTAGATTACACCTAAAGATCTAGTTGAAAATGTATACTAAGTTAACGAGTACCCGCCATAATACCTACTTACACAACAAAGTCCTGAAATATTAAACACTAGAAAGCCTAGTGGTTAACTAATACGCTTCGTGCTTTGTGTTTACAATGGGGGTGGTGGTAGTATGTGGAAAGGTGTTTGTTTTACGCTACATATAGCAGGCATGGCTCCTGTTAAGTTTAATAAAAGGTGGCTAGCTGGAAGAAACAAGGACACATTTATTGGTAAGGGGATTAAGAGAATAACAGTAGAGGTTGATGTTAATGTGAAACTATACTTTGAGATCTCCTTGTTTGAACATGCCGCTAACCCCTTAACAAACGATAGTATGTACGATAACACATGCTAGCCTAAAATAAAGGCTGTTAACGATCCTAAGTTTATTTACTCTTTTTAATTTAGACAACTAGTATAACAGTTACCCTTATCTCTATGGCTTTGTAAAGGACTACGAAAAGGGCACTAATAGAGCTTAATTGACCGGGTTCTTCGAGTTAGCGATGTACTTGTTACATGTTGTTGGATAATGAAAAAAAAAAAAAAATTTTTGAAAAATGATAAGCTGTAGTGTTGGATACAGTAACGTTTATATATAGAAGTAGTATAATAGTGGTAATTGGGGATATTACGTATTAAGAAAGTAGCGAAGCATTTTTTTTATAAGGGTAGTAGTGGACTAATAGGAGAAAAGTAAACGTTAAGAGAAATTGTAAATCCCTTACACTATTGAGATGTATTTAGCTGTAGGGTTTAGACGGCAAGGTAATGCATATGCTTACTTTGGCTTATAAGGCCTCCTTTAGTAGTAGTTATTATATTAGTTAGTTAACTAGTGTTGTAATAGTATATTAGTAATTTAACAGCTTAACTATTGTTAGAATAGTTAACAATAACAAACAAGTCGCCAACCCCTAACTCCTAAGCAATAAATAATGCTAACGGATCGTAGTCATCCACGTATACCAACCATCGTAATGCCTATAGCATAAGCAAGCCGGTTATATCGTACTTGTTTAAGACCACCAAAACATTGTATAACTGTTTTGTAGACAAGCGTCCTAGAACATGCTGGAATCTAGTATAAGCAATGTCTAAGAGAATAGAGAACGGTTCTAGTTCGTCTTCTGGTAGCTCTACAACCCAGCTTCCGTTGTATAGTTGGCCTTCGCGCCAGCCGCTAAAAAGCATAGCGTAAAAAACGGACGACGTCCGTGACATGACAGCTGGGTAGTGGACACGCCTAAGGTTAGGGAGACGTTCTTTAGGTTTGTTTTATGTGACATTACATGTTACAGCCGTTACGCTATAAGGAGGAATGAATCTAAGCTTACGTCTCCTTAGCTTTTAGCTTGCCCCCTTTACTCCCCCTTTCCTTTACTTTTGTAGAAACGAGAGTCGTTATTCTTACACCCCTTTAAGGCCTTTGGTTGCCGTTGTGTAATAGGATCGGTTATGTAGTATTGTGTAAAAGGTAGAATAGGGCTTAGTTTAAGCCCGGAACTTTCGTGATCCTTTTTTACATTGACACGACGTAGACACCTTGGCCTTATAAGAGACCTCCATCTTGCTTGCCAGAAACCCTTCTGTTAATAACACACTTTTCCTTAGAAAATCATATTCTTGTGCAAGCACGGCGCAGCTAGCCTGTATGTAAGTAGTTATGTAAGGAGATAGTCTTATACATAAGCCGATTAAGGCTAAAGCGTTATTTTGATTAACCGCTTACAAGTCTTTATTTAAGTGTGTTAGCTAAAAAAAGCAAAATGAGTTCTTTTAATAACTAGCTTTTCTATAGTCTCTTATCTTAAGCTAATATCGGCCACCAGTCATACTCTTACACTTACACACACTTAGCGCTAAAAATACAAGTAAACCAACTACAGCCACCTAGCAAGTAATTTTGTTATAAAAGCTATCACACTACCTTGTTTTAACTAATAATGCTTGTACGTTTTTTATTAACCTTTCCTTAAAAGCTAGAAAGTATACACACCGTTATATTAAGGCAAAGAAGGAGTGTAATAGCCTCTTATAAAAACCACTTTTTATACAGTTGTTACAGTTGTAATAAGTAGATTGTAAGGCAGACTTTGACAAAGCCACTAGTAAGGCCGAAAACAGGCAAATGATTCTTCTGTTGTTTAGTATATATAACTCTCCCTCCTTTAAGTTCACTCCCTCTAAACGTGTCCGTGTTTTCACCCAATTCTCATTATTCTCTTTTCCTTAGCTTGCTTGTCCGACATAGAACACGATTCCTCTCTTGCATTATAACGGAATGGTCCTCCGAACGGAACTATCTTCCGCCTAATTTGTATTAATCCTAGTACGTATACCCTAGGAAAAGGTCTTAATTACTTTACTTACAATGAATTATAGATGATGAAAGAGATAAGGCTTTGTCTACTAGGCTTAACTTGCCGTTTCCTAAGCTTAACTCTTCGTCTGCCGTGCTTAGCTCTTAGACTACTAAGCCTAACTCCCCGTCTCCCAATCTTAAATCCCAGTTTAGCAATGGCAATACATTAGCCAGAAAGCGTAAGTCCTTAACTAGTAAGGTTAACAAGCCTAGCTTACATAGAAAAGCCATCCTTTATACGTATACCCCTTACAAAGATTGTACACGCCGCTTACAATAAAAGGAACACGTTGTTATAAGGTAGAGAAGTTACTTTGTATAAAGCCGTAAAAGATGCTAAATAGGACTTTGGATTAGTGCGTTAAGATTTAGTGGAAGGGCTATAAAAAGACAACATAAGAACCACTTAAAAATATTAATTATAGTAAAGCTATTCAGAAAGTCATTAATTTATATAAGGAAAAATAGGAAACCTAATACACAAGAGTTTGTCCTTTACAATACTACACTTAATCAACGGATTTTCCCTAAATACAACCGGGTATTGTAAAGGCGATTGTAATAAAGCTAGGTGGTATTACGCCTAGCCTAATCTTACCGCCTAACTATTAACAGGATGAATTTCAGAATTATTTTAACTAACTATAACTACTAAACAGTTGTAAAAGTAAGCAAACTCGTAGTTTATTCCAATACAACTAGCTTACACTACAATTCGTAGCCTAACAACTCCTAACCCGGACAGTTCGAGAACCAGCCGCTTAATCAACCTCGAACAGGCGCATAACGACATCCCCGTAGCTCCCCATTCACCATTGTCGTCACCCTTTACGCACAAGAATTCCAGGGACGCTACAGCACTACGAACATCGCCCACCTTGCCTAGCCGCCTGAGAACCTGGGGTCCTAGGGTGCACCGTCTGCCCGACTTTCTCGCCTCCTTTCGCACCACAAGCTTGAGAGCCTTGGTCAAGAGCGACGTGGCGATAGCGTTGAACCCGATCACCCTAGTACCAGGGTGTCGCAGAATTTAGGGTCCAAGAAGGTGGCGGGCCGCGAAGCTGTCTGCGGAAGTTGATGTCGTCATGAGCAGCGTCTCCGAGGCGATCATTACGACCGGCGAGATATCTGTAAACACTTAAGAAGGTGAGATGACTGTGTTAAAACATTAAACTTTTGCTCCAATATCTAGTAGTTATGCTATTTATTTTGTGGTATTAAACCTTTGGCTGACCCGAAATCAGCTGGCTGACCTAGCGCTGCCCCCTTTGGCGGTTACTAGCGCGTGTGTTATTTGGTGTTTGACAATGTGGACGACATTAGTTTATGGGAAGAGCGAGGCTTGATTAGCTGCCTTCCTTAAAATAAGTTTGGTACCATCCTTTTCACCTTACGTAGTAACAAGATAGCCGTTCGACTTACTCGCTCAAACGTGATTAACTTATTAAACATGGACGAAGAGAGCAGCCGACACCTTCTGCACAACTATCTCATCTACAAAGACTTTTTAGACTGTATGTAAGACACTAGGACGTTGTTAGACGAACTAACTTCTCTTCCGCTCGCTTTAGTGTAGGCAGCCACGTACATTAATATAAACACCATTACAATACGTGAATACGTTAAACTTTTGAGCGAGTAGGAGAAGGATGTAGTTGAGTTGTTAAGCGAGGGCTTTGATGATGCTTGGCGGTACGATGACGTGCCTACGCCGGTAGCTACCATATGGTTGATCTCCTTTACACAAATCTAATAGCACTATCCTTTTACGGCGGATTATCTGTCGTTTATAGCATGCGTGGACTTTAAAGACATTCCACGCTTTCTTCTTCCCGTTGGATTATCGTGTAAGGCGGAGATAGATGCTATTAGGACATTAACGGCCTACTTATTTATTAGTAGATAAGTACTAAACAACATGTTTACTATGCATTGGCTAGTTTACATTGCTACACGGAATTGGCTTTGAAAGAATAAAACGTTAACCGTTTGGACGGATTAGACTATTGAAAAGCTAGTAAAGACCTTATAGGAGGCAGATGTGTAGGACTAGAGCGTGTGGCGCTCGTATATGCCGTATGTATATTACGAACTTAAGCTTTATAGCGGTTTTGTTAAATATATAAGTTTACTTTTTTATTTATAATAGGGTTAACGTAGTTGATAAGCGAGCGGCGTAGACAAGCGAGCGGCGCACTTTCCACGCAAATATTTATCTTCTACTTTCAATACAACATTCCTCCATAATAAACTATAGCATTAACTTTAAAAGAAAGCCAATTACTCTTAGCTATCCAAGCTATCTAGAAAGACAAAAATCTAAGCCGCCAAGCCGCTGCAAAAATCTACGGTATTGCTAAAACTAGCTTACGCTACAAAATGAATGGCCGACGCGCTTGACAAGACACCTACGCCAACTCTTTAAAATTAAAAGAGCTAGAGGAGAAAGCTCTTCTTTAATACATTCTCGACTTAGATGCACGAGGATTTGCGCTTAGGTTGGCGGATGTGGAAGATATGGCTAATGTTTTGCTGGTAAAGCGCAATGTAGGACGTGTTGGAAAGCGTTAGGCAAGCAACTTTGTTAAGCGACAACTAGACCTTTAGACGCGTTTTAATCGTTCCTATAACTACTAGAGAGCCCTTTGTAAAGATCTAGAAAAAATAAACGCGTGGTTTACACTTGTATAGAATTTACGTACTAAGTACGGCATTGTCAACGTAGATTTGTACAACTTTAACGAGACTGGCTTTACAATCAGTATTATTACTTTATTTATAGTAGTAACACGCGTTAAACAACGTAGAAAAGCAAAGGCAGTTTAATTAAGAAATTAAGAATAGGCTACAGTTATTTAAAGCGTAAATACAAACGGCTAATGTGTCCCGCTATATGTTATAGTAAAGGAAGCCGTCCACCTTTCCGATTAATACATAAAGTGTAACCTTTTAAACGATTAGGTGATTAAACCTACTAGTAATGGATAAACCGACAATAAGACAGGCTTAGACTAAATTCGGCATTTTAATCAACATACAACTTATTATAAAGTTGGCCGATATTGAATGTTAGTAATCGACGGCTATAAAAGTTATTTATTAGCCGAGTTTAACCAGTTTTGCTAAGATTAAGACATTATACCAGTGTTTATGCCTCTACACTCGTTATATTTACTTTAACCCCTTAACGTTAGATGCTTTAATCCATTAAAACAAGCGTATAGTTATAAGATTAAAGGGTTAATAAAGTCTTACATTAACTATGTAACTAAAGTAGAATTCTTTATTACCTTTCAAGCCGCCTTTTGTGCTGTTTTTACATAAGAAAATGTTAAGGCTAGATTTAAAGAAGCTAGCTTAGTGCTATTAAATCCAAAGACCGTCTTATTAAAGCTAGATGTAAAGTTACAGACACTAACACCTTTAGGCTTTCGTCTAACAAGCGCCAACCCTTAGGTTTCCCAAACACCACACAACCTAACAAAGGCAGTCTTACAGTCTAAATTCATTAAAAGTCGTATTGCCGGTTACCAAGGAAGCTCTCCAACTCTAATTTTTAGTGCTGTTAACCAAATTGTAAAGAGTACACAAGCAATAATGCACTTATACGCCTTGTTAACAGTCGAGGTTCGAGCACTTCAACAAGCCAATACGGCACTAAGCAAACGCCGGAGAGCCAAAAAGACACGCGTACGACTTGGAGGATCTCTTACAGTTTAAGAAGGACAAGATTTACTAGATGAAAAGGTTATAGAGGAGTAAATACAGCAAGAAATACAAGTAAGGGGTGGTTGGCAGAGGAGGACTAAGCTAGGCGGACGGCGCTGTGGCACATGCGGTAAGAGAGGACACAATGCGCGCACTTGTCAGAAGGAAGTAGAAATGCCTAATGTATACAGTTTCAAGTAATTTTAATTGATTTTACTTGTTGTGGTTGCGTAACGGCTCTTTTCGTTGTAAAGGTTATGAAAAGTGCGCCGCTCGCTTGTCTGCGCCGCTCGCTTATCAACTACGTTATTAAAAGTGCTTTGATTACGACGGATACGATAAAGCCGAATAAGTGTAAATAAAGCTTTTCAAGCTAACAAAAGAAAGCCTTAGCCTTAATTATCCTAATATACTCGCTAGTATAACTAACCTAGCATTAACATTTTAAAACTAAGGCTGGTGGGATAAGGCCGAAAAGCTGGAGGTGTAGGTGATAGAGACTTGTAAGACGAAACTTAGGCCTAATTATCCCCGTATACTTACTAGTATAAATAATCTTGCTTGTACTTAAAAACGTTAGGGCTAACATATTAAGGCCTTAAAACTTATAAGTGACTGTGTTAAGTTTTAACAACGAGTTATTAGTTCGAATTATCTAGATACATTATCTTTAATTTAACATTTAAATAAATAGGGTTAACAGTACGGTAGGTGTAAATAAGTAAGTAAGGTTTAATATAAAGGAGTTAAAAATAAAGTACTAGTTAAAGTTAAAGAGAACGTTTTTACTAATAAATTTAAAAAAAAATAAAGTACTGTTTTTTTTATAACAATTTTTATGTAGTAGTGTAAGTAAATGTTGTATAGTGTATTCGCTAACAATTAATTCCTATTCTTCCTATAGTATAAACACAGGAGTGCTTTGTTTTACTATACTATTGTAAGGGGCTTACCCGCGATGACTACTGCTCAAGGGGGCCTGAAGGAGATAACATTGATCGTATAGAACAAGAGGGAGAGATCTAGATACAGGTAGAGGTCCTTATCCTTATATAGTCCCCCATGCCGGTGGCGGTGAGGTCCAATTGGGCATGCGTGCAGGCCCCGCCCATCCGCAGAGTTGCCGGGAAGTTGCCGTGAAGTTATCGGACACCGGTCACGTGTCCGCTCATGATGATCTGCCTTAAGGCTCAGGCAAAGCCTGAGCCCTTCACAGAGAGAGAGATGTAGTACGGTAAAGCTACCGTGGGATTGTAAACTGTCAAGAGTCAAGATTGGCCAAAAGGTCTTTCACTGTGAAATCTGGTGAGGAGAGCAAACAGAACTTTGGGAAGCAGCGGGCACAACGGGGTTCTTGAAGGCATCTTTGACGCAATCGAGGACCGGACCGCTTGTACTTTCCGAAACGGGCCACCATCGTTCTGCCGCTTCCATATCTCCGATGCTCGCACCTTCCCCATAAATTCGAGCCTACTTTTAGACCCTGGACTTTCTGTTGATTTTCGATGGGTCGATATCCAGCCAATCAGCGCCGGATCATTCATAGGCCAACCCTTATCTTGGGTTCCTTTTACACCATGGCTCTGACAAAGGATCTTACATGCCCGCCACAGGCCTCCCCCCGGACATTCTGGGACTTCTCCGCACGCCAGTAGTAGACTTGACAAATGGAAACCAGAAATGGACAGGCGAGCAATACGACGTCAGATAGAGCGAGAGGGGGGCGCGGCAGTGCCATGGCAGTTTGGCTTTGCGCACATGGCATTTGGGTGCATTTTGATTTTGGTGTTTTTCAGCGTTGGGTCCAGTTTTGATAAAGGGGGCTTACGATAATCCCTCAGGGATTCAGGACCCCAAAGCGAGCTTTGAGCATTGGAGACATCAATAACACGATGAGAAAATTTAGAATAAAACGGGCAAGGGACTCTCCATCTCCCCTCGAGTCCGGCTGTCTGGTCCTTCTTCTCCCTCTTCTTTCCTCTGCCCTCTCTCCGTCTTATGGACCGACCCGCCAGGAAAGTCATCCGCTACCTGAAAGGTACCTGAAAGTTAGCTCTCTGCTGCGGTCGTCCGGACTTCATCGCAACAGTAGGAGCCTGGCGATCTAGAGCCACGCCTTGTGTGCCGACGAAAAAATCTTGGCCTTGAAGAATTTTGGACCGGTAGGCAACCGTACAACAGAAGGGGATTGGTGTTGAGTGCGGTTGGTTTCTTGACTGTAGCGCCTGTGGAAAGTCGGGACATAATACGCGGGCATGTCGGGGAGATAAGAGAAATGCCGGGTGTATATGGTTCTTGGTGATTTGAATTGATTGACGGTGTTGTGGTGTTGTTATTTAAGAAAGAAGTTGTGTGAAGGGGGTTGGGTGGCCCACTCGCTTGGGATCGGCCTGATTGCCGCTGTGTAGGATCCACAAATTATAAACAGTGCGCGCACTTTACAAATACGATAACTGAGTAGGGTTGACTTGGGGAATATCACCACGTGACAAAGAACTAGACTAGTTATTGTAAAACTTCGCACAACACTTTTTAAAATCGTCCAGGCGCTCACACTGATGTCGCAACAACCCACAACGTCAATCATCTAACAATGGCAACTTCGCAATCAGGCCAGACGGGAGAGCCTCCTTACCGCTCGTACAAAGAACTTCGAAGCGATCAGGTACATGTTCTCTTCTCTCCTGCCGCCAAGCGTCTCTTCTGGTCTCTCGGTGGTGTCTTTCCCGCGTCAATTTCCGTTATGAGGACCCCCCGTAGTCCGCATGATCTCGAACCCTACTTCCAACCGAGCGCCGAAGGCAGTGGCAGCGGGACGTGGCATGAGATATCGCAGCTGCCTCTCACAGAACCAAAGGTTTCCTCTATTGAGGCTTCAGTCTCTGACCTCGACCAGTGGGAGTTTGATTGGATCGCATGGCACAAGGATCACACCGGAGACGAGTTTGACCCCGAGTATGTTACATATGGAGATCTCAGTGACGAGGACCGGCCTTACGCGAATGAGCCGAAGGAGGACGGCAGCTGGGAAGAGGACTCGGACACGGAGTTTCTTGTGAGATGCTGTGGAGAAGACAGACCGCTTCGGAAGAGAGGGCTCAAATTGGTGGTCACGCCTTCTTTAGGGAATGGCCACTTTGTCACAGTACACGACTACGTTAGCGGTAAGTGCGGCTTCTTTAACTCGTCGACTTTTCCTAATCGTCATGTCAGCTGTCCATCCTTGGCTTATGAGTTTGTACGGGAATATTTTAAAAGCCAAGATGGTTGCACGCCCTCAGCCTTATTCTCCGCTGACGCCAACAGCATGGGTGGTGAGCGAAGGGCCGGAACATAAAATAGAAGAAAGGGAGAGCTGGATTGAGGGGCATGGTGGTGGCCCTTCTCGTCCAGTGCCTTCCTCAACTGCGGCAATTCTTAGCAGAATACATGCGAGCAGGAACAGGTAAATTCAGTGTCCATTTTATCGTTTGGTCCATCAGTCAGGTCGACTCGAAACGGAGTTCGTCAGCCAAGGTGAAGTTTTTAAAGGCGACTTTAGATGTCTAAAGCATCAACACAGTTTTCATCTATACATCATTGCAATATATGAGGATTTCTATAAGCACCCCGATAGACAGCAGTGTTATCCCTCGTTACCCAGCACTATGAACTAAGGAGCCGCAGTTGCAGACGCACAATACGAGCTTCCATAAGCAATAACCGCCGTGCCATAGGCGCCATTAGAACAATCCCGCAGACCGTGTCCAAAGTTGATATTCTCACAGAGGCAAGAGGGCTCGGGACTGGCGCAACCCAGAGCCGAGTGGGTCACCATGTTGTTGAAGCAAGTCTGGTCACCAGAAGGCAGAGTAGCTAGGCCGTTGTGTTGTGCATTGCGCTTGCGGTGGAGCAGTACGCACTTCCATACGCGATTGCACTGCTGCCAACAGCCGTGCCACATGCCCCACTAGAGCAATCACGGAGGCCGTTGCTGAAGTCGGCGTTGCTGCATAGGCAGTAAGAATCATCAGGACTGCCACAACCCAAGGACGAGTATTGGGCAAGCATATTGTTGAAGCAGGTCTGGCCGCAAGAGGGGAGAGCAGCCAGGCCGGTAGTCGTGGCCGTGTGCGTAGCAAATGCGGTGGAGCAATACGCACTTCCGAAGGCTATCGCGGTGCTGCCAACAGCGGTGCCGCAGGCTTCATTTGCACAGTCGCGAAGGCCGTTGCTAAAGGCGACATTGTTGCATAGGCAGTAGGAGATGCCACAGAGCCGCGCGCCCATCTTATGCCGCTTGGATGGCCCCCCCTCCACAACTTCATCACGTCCATCCTCCAGGTACAGGAAGATGACAGCGGTTCCTTTCTCGACCACGGAAAGTAGGAAACACTAGGGTTAAACTATAGTTGTGTTTGTTGCGTTGGTCAAGCGGCCTACCGCGAGGCCAGCTCGGAGGGGGAGGGGCGTCAAGGGGAATGGAAGGTGAAGGTGGAGACTTACTAATGCACGTAACCTATTCCCGCCTAATTGAATTCAGGGGTATATGAGGACCCAGTGCCCTTTAGGCTTAGTGCCTTTTGGACGGAATAAATTGATTCATTCTTACCGACATTTGTCGCACCTGGCGGGGAAGCGTTTGTCTCTTCCCTTCCCTTCTCTGTTTTATTGCAGCCTGCTACACGACTTTCTTTACATATCTTTAACATGGCTACAATCATGGCAACGGGAAAGCCGAGCCAGGAGATTTCACCGGTGTTAACGAAGCTTTAAGCGTATAAGCCTTCTAAGCTAAAGATAGCTAAAATCGAACCCTTGCCTAAAGGATTACAATTCTTTATCCTTAATCACTTACCTAAAGCGTACATCCTCTTTAGAACATAGTTTAGCGTTGTATACACCTTAAATAACTGTTTAAGCTAAGTGTGTAAAGTACTAGTACCGCTACCCTTATTAATAAAGGCACACATAGTTAAGCAGCGTATCTACAAACGCCTAGGTCCTCTTTAGCTGCCTAATCTTGTGGTTATCCTTAACATGGATAATTACAGTATTTGGATGCTATGTGTTAAGTATAACTATCTACACGCCTTAGATAAGGATAGCAAAAGAGCCGCTACGATTAAACGAAAGACACGGTTGTAGTAGTGTAAGGATATTACGCGTGTAGTCGCGTTTGTGTATGCCTAGGGTGTTTAACACTTAGATTTGTCTAGTTGCAATCTTCTTATTAATAAAGACATACAGATTCTTCTTTACAACTTTTTCAAGTCTGCTATTAACAACACTAAAGCGACAATCTACGCTAAGGCTAGCTATTAGCACCCTGACACTAAAGAAAACATCTTTCCTACAATACGTTGTAAGGTGTACAAGCTAAGCTTAACTATATAGTAGATTATTACAGCCTACAAGGTGTATAATAATGTACCTAAGGAGAAGGTAGATAAACGTATTATAGTAAAAGAGTACTTAAACGTAACAGACGTCTTACTAAGCGACATTATTTAAAAGTGCTAAACGAAAGAGTTTTCCTCTACAATGGAGGTTGCAGATGCCGTAGCGCTAGCCTGCCACAACAACATTTTAAGACCTAAATTTTCTTAGGTAATTATAATTTATTACTCTTTTTTTTCAATATAAAAGTGTAAACTATACAGTGTTTTACGTGTTTACTAACGACAACGCCTACCCCTTGCTATAAGCAAGACATGTCGTAAGCGTATAATCGTACTAGTCTTCTTATTAGTCTTTAAACGACTAAACCATCTACACATAGTCTTAACGCTCTTACCACCGTTGTCGCTTGTCGTCGTCTAGTAGCTATCCGTCCTTATTATAGCGTTCTAACGCGCTAAAAAGACTAGGTAAGGCGGCTAAGAATTAAGGGAACTAAACGAGCTCTTAAGGCAAGGTATAGGCTCCTTCCTAGTCGATAATGTTAAAGGCATTAAAATCGTCATTAACAATCATATTACTATGTAGGAAGTCGTAGTAACAAAGTGGAAACAGTCCATAGTCGTAGCATACCAGCCAAGAAGCTACTTTCTAAGACTAGCGGGGAAAGACGTTAATGGCATGTACAATCTGCTGTACAAGGGGACCTCCGCGCATAATCTCACGTATTTCGTTAAGTGTGCGTAGAAACTATACGTACTTGGCCTATACCTTTAAGTAAGCCGTTACAGTACTAAACAGCCCGCCTCTTCTACTAGGAGGGTGGCTTATATCGCAGTTTCTAAATAACGCGTTGCCGACAATTAACAAAGAAGACTAGACAGGTCTTTTACAGCAGTGTGTAGGCGCTGCTCTAATAGGTCTACGTAATTGTTCAACCTTATCTCCCACCCCACCCTAATAAGCAGTCTAACATTGTTTTTAAAAGGAAGTAGTAGAAATGTAGTAACTAAAGTGTACTTTTGTTTGGCTTCTATTCATTTGCCTTGTTACTACGCCGTTAACAAGTCTTGTTTGCTTTTAAACAAGGCGGTACTAAAAAGGTTGTACTGTTTATCAGCCATAGCTTCTACTTTTAAAAATAGTGTAATTAGCATATAAATAAAGGCCTTTGTTGCTTTCCGTGTTATTGTTAAGCATTTTTCCTAGTTTTTACAAACTAAGCTTTGCTTTCACCGAGTCTTCTATAGAGTAATCCTTAACTTAGTTAAGTACTACAAAGGTGTATATGTCGCTTATATCGTTATCTTTTAGTCTCTCTAGGTATTATTTTAATTAAACGACCCTTAATTACAAAGTAACTATTTCCTTTCTTACTTTTTTTGTTTATTTTAGTTTACACGTATATTCTACATATAGTAAGAGTGCTTCCCCCTTAAATATTACTTGTAGGCAATTAACAACATACAGGACAACACAATAAGGTACGATTACACCTAATACTACCAAGACGTTAAAGCGGCTGGTTGTAAGGCTGTACCACTACACATTAAAGAGGAAATCATTATTAGTCGTCAATACAGCAATACTCCCCCCAGCAGTGTCTATAACACTGCTACAAAGGATAGTAAACCTTTGTAGGCTGTTACAAACACAGGTTTACAAAAGTACAAAGAATACAAGTAAAATCTCCTGTTTATTTACATGGAAAGCGTAGGAAAAACAAAGCGAAGGCAGACTTTTAAAAGGATTGTAAACCTGCTCGAGATGGAGTGGCTTCTACTATACTAGGGACAGTTCGTTGTCGTTAGCCACTTAGTTGTAACACAACAAAATATGTAGTTAACAATAGAACGAGGGCGTTTTTATAAATATTTTTAAATTGTAGAATTGTCGTTTCTAGACACTACACAGTCTTGCTAGTATAAAGGTTTGGTACTAGAATAGTGGATTAGTGGATTAGTTACACACAACAACCCTCTCATGCCTAAAGATCCTATCTACGTATACGCCGCATCTTAGGCGTAGTAGAAGGTGAGCGTTACACATGTGCTCCTATCAAGGGCCCGCAAGGGGGTGCGAGATATGTTTTGCAAAAGACAAAGGGGGGGAGCACTTTAAATTCCGGCAAGTGCTTGTAAGTATGCCTTTCTCGGAAGATTATTTTCCTAGACTTGTATTTACAGCCTTAATACAGTTTGAATACAATATACACTGTAACTTTTTATACTGTTTAGGCATATTTTTATGCCTAACCAATAGTAAACAACCTTTAAAAATCGTTGCCATTTCAAGACTACCAGACCCAACTAACTACAAATATTAACACTAGTTGTCCATAACTTCGTAAAAGTGCCATGATCTAAGACTTTTCAACATTAACGGAGACCTCGTAACACGCGACAATGGATATTTTACAACTGTTGGACGACAAACTGGAACACAGTGAGGAGCTTAAAAGCCTGGTTGGAAATGCAGGACAGTGCCAAGATCCCTAAGAACTAAATAAGCGTGCAGTTCCGGGGGAGCTGTATGAATGCCCACTAACTGAATTGCACTTACGCATCATCGAGGCATTCAAACTACCATATGTACGTGAACATGCCCACTGATTTAAGAGTTGCCACTAATAGGAACAAAGGTGGTTATAATACGCCAATTTCTAAGAAGTCAAAACCTTAGCATTATCCGAGCTAGACGGCGGAATGCCGTCTGGCTGAAGGAAGGTTCTATCTTGATCTCTGGTAAAAAGTTCACTGCAGCCATCCCTCTGCTGTCCAAAGATGGCGGGGATGGCAAGGTCTAGTATTAGAAAGACGGGAACGACGCAAGGACGAGACTAGACTTTACATGGGGTTACCTTGTCCTCTTTTTAGGGGGTAGCGCTTTTGTTTTAGTGGAGGGCTTGGGCTTGATTAAATTCATTATGATTGACATGGAAGTTGAGGAAGTTTCCAAACATAGCTTTAAAGACAGTGAAATGCATTTTAAGGAAGAGGTTGGCCAAGACTAAGGCTAAGGCTAAGATTAAGATTATGTTTAAGATTAAGATTAAGATCAAGGGTCTTATAAAATACAGGATTAAGCAGAAAACCTAAACCTATCTCTACATTATTAATGTGTACAGCACGTAGCACAGCCTCCTCCGTGTTATCCCAGTGTAAATCGTGAGCACCCATCCAGCTGTGTTGGTCCTTGCTGCCTGGGTTTAGCCTTAGAGAGAAAGTACGTGTAACTGGAAGGCTTGCGTCGGTTGGGCTTTGCTAAGAGAGGTTAGTAACAAGGAACTAGAGCGTAAGTATATTGAGAATTCGTTTTTATTGTACTTACGGCTGCTTGGTCGGTAAGAGACTGGATGGGTAAGGACGGTCCATCTAGAAGATGGATGTTGTTACAAGTGTTGGAGCAGCCAATTGCCGGTTGATGCAGTGTAGTCGAACCTCCGGTTGGTGGAGGTTAAGGCGTTGGCTGATGTGTTTTCTGTCTCTTCGCGGGGTAATGCAATACTGTTTCTTCGGCCTGCCAACGTTCACCGTAGTGGCCTAGCTCCAATTGCATTTGTTCTAGATGTTGTATTCTTTGTTCGTATGATTGTTGGCTGAGGGTTATTCCCAAGGCGGCGTTTACTTGCTCTTGGCTGGCTTCTCTGTCAGTATCTGTTTGCGACGAACGTAAGCCAAAACGGGTAAACTCACTGCCATTGACCGCTAGCTAGGCTAATACGGGTAACCAAAACAGACAGGGAGAAGTATAAGGTGTCCACTCCCAGCTTTTTAATCTTCTCCTTAAGGTAGGTGACAAGGTGAGTCTTACTGCTTAATTGTTTTGTAAACCTCCGGTATTTGGACATAGTCAGGCCGCCTGTTGCTGTTTAGCTAGTGCTTTGTCGGGGTGGAGTTTGGGGGACTTGCCGATTAAAAATATGAGAGAGGCGGAAAAGACATGATCGGCCTCCAACTGATCGATCACACAAGCTACCAACTTGGCGGCGGCACGGAACCTGGTCAAATAGATAGAGCCATATTCGGTACTGGGTAGTGACTTCTAGGCAAGCTCATCGACAAGGTCGACCGGCATGCCGACATGTCGGGCAACTCGGTAGATGTAATGGAAAAGGAGGAGGCAGTAATGATTAAGCTGAATGGAATGGCTTGCGTGTTGTTAAAGGTCGGTTTGCAGTTGTTGGTACTTTTCAACGACGGTAGATGTAGACTCGGAAGGTCTAATGTAAGGAAGGGCAAAGTGAATGGAAGTAGAGCTTATAGTAAGGACGTAAAAGGCATTCGTAATCTGTTCTAGCGTAGAGAGGTGTGTGGATTGTCTCTGCTTAGCCAATGTTTGCATTAAAGTCGGTACGGTGGAAAGAAATTGGGCCACCTCAGTCGACACGCCGGAAAGAAGCCGGCGTGTTTTCGATTTCTTGACAGTGGTCTCTAGGTGTTCCATGTGGATGACGAGGTCCGAAACATGGCTGGACTCTAATGGCATGGAAAGATTGGGCGTTGCCAACTGTGGCGGTGTTTGTGTTAGTCGTCCGTCTAACTGGGCAGCATGCTTGGCGAGTGAGACGAGGCTTTCTTCCAAGTAGTAAATGTATTTGGACAGGGAGCCATTGAATGGGAACCGGCGTTCGTATCCGGGCTCTGAAGCAGACATGGTGATGAAGCGTGTATGTTTAGTGAAGAGAATGGGGAGGCCACTCTGTTGTAAAGCGTGCTTGGTTCTTTTGCTCGAATTGGGTTGCCCTTATATATTGGAGTTCTATTTAAAGGCGTACCCCTACAGGCTAGGGATCGATTCTACTAGACCAGTTTTTCATGAAATACAGGCACCTAGATCCAGATTTGCAGTGCTCCTGTTATCTCACAGGGCAAACAGGTCTTTCTTACATGCCAGCTTCCATATAGGGAAGGTGGCGACTGGCTTGGGATAGGAATTAAACACGAATAGGGTTGGTTGTCGTCTTAGTCAGGAGGAAAGAAGCATCTCCACTGCCTTCTAAGGCAGACTTGTTGCAAGCGGCCGCAGCTAGTCTGGCTATCACAATCCGGTCACATTTGCCACGTCCTTGACACGCGTGGGTGGGACATTTATGCATCTCTGGTGGAGAGACGATTCTTTTTGTATTGATAAGTAGGGAAGGGGGGGCGCTACGAATACATATATGGGGTTCGCACACAGCAAGAATGGCACTGCCCATACGTCCGGCCGCCTTTTCTGCCTTTCTACAAGCTCTCTGCCATATGCACATTTCTACTGACCCGTTTTTTCAGCTGGCTTAAACAGCATGCTTGTTCTAATCTTATCATGTCTCCCAGCTTATTGACCTGCTCGTCCCCTCGCCCCCTTTTGTCTTTGTCTCCCAGCACTTTTGGATACGGTAGACAGCCGTCTCGGTCTTGCCCCCCATCTCCAGACATCCAGGCTAGCACCGATGCTCGAGCCTGTGCCGGCAGGGTTCTGCGCAGACGCCTTCTCCAGCAGGTACGCCGCATCTAGTGAAATCGTGCCAAGCATGGACTTACCAACGTAGGCCAGCGAATGTGTCCCGTTTACACGGCCGGCCCTAGAAGGGTGGGAGGGTTGCTTTGTGTTGGAAGAGTACATTATGCCAGAGGACACTCTATTGGCATGTCATCTAAAACCGCCTTTCGTCCTTTGTCTCGGTCCGTCCTATGACGGAATATGGACGGTTTCGGTTGCTTCTTCTTACCTTCCATGTCTGGCCAGCCTCTTTGTGCCATTCGTGCGTAAACCCGCGGTTGGCTGCAACTATGCCGTTCGAGCGGGTGATGAAGAAATACGAGTGTTCGGTGAAGCGGAAGTGACGCGACGGTCTCGGGTCCGGTTTGCTGAGAATACGGCCAAACATGTCACGGATTACGTAGAGGGAGCCGCTCAGTTCTACCGGGATGCAGTTGACGAGGAGGACAAGTGGCTGCTGCTGAAGATAGAATGGAAAATCACGATACATAGGATCCAAGTACGCTTCCACCTGCCGGCTTCTTGAGACAGATCAAGCTAACAATGGACAGACGCTTTCTAAAGAGAAGAAGCATCGTTTTTTCGACGTCTGTGGGTTTCTTGGCCGGTGTTCACTCGACGGCGAACACAGCACGCCCCACAAGCCGGCCGCCGAGGTTCGCCAGCGAACACCAGAAGTATGGATGGGCATCTTCACAAAGCTGTACCGGGGAAAAGCCGCCACAGAGCTCGTGTTTGGGCTGAGCGTAGAAGACGTGAAGAGGGACTTTCAGGCGATAGCATTGATCTGTCGAATGTTGGCATATGTGATGGGAAGTAGAACTGACCTTGGCTAGTGTCTGCTTGATAACAACAAATCGGTCGGTGAGAATCAAGGTTTCATCGGCCAACTGCTCAGTGTTGATTTGGAGTCCTGGCCGGTATCATTCGGCCCCTCCAAGCACGCGGGGTGGAGTGAGGAGGACGCAGTGAAGCTAGAGCACATCTGCCACTGGGTGCCTATCGGGTTCCCAAGCACAGTTTAAGCGGGGTTGCCGGCAAATCTGATCAACAAACTCTTAGTAGGGATGGTGTGGGAAGCTTATTCTTTGAGGTAAGGCATTTTGGGCACTGGTCTCTAGGCCCAGACTAACACCGAATAGGGTCGAGTTGCGTTGGGAAGCGCTCTGGCTACAGAACCTAGACTACACCTTGCTGGTCTTTATTCTCCATTGCACAACCAGGCGGGGTTATAACAGATCTTCTTTAAAGATGTGGATGTCCTTGGATGAAGGGAAGTGTGTGGAAGCTCGAGTAAAAGAGAAGCTATGTCAATCACCAGCCATAGATTGCAATACTGTGTGTTTGGCTGTCTTAGCCTGCTTCCAGTCGGTTTTCAAGGGACTTAAAAGCAAAAACGATGTCTAGAGACCTTACCACGGCTCCTACTTTAACGATTTTCTGTGCTAGTTAGCCGGCCTAAAGGTGGAAAGCCGGGCGATGGAGTATATAGTCTACGTTGCTCACTATTTTGTTGCTATTAACTGTAGCCTTCTTTCTTTACCAATACGCTTTTTGTTGGATAAGGTAGTTGTTATTATAGCCGCTAATACTAGATTGTGTTACCTGTAAAATATAAGCAATATTGCAACAACTTAATACCTACAATATCAAGTGGAAGGGAGCTATACGGTTGCTTATTATAAGTTACAAAAGGAACTTACCGCAACTAAGCTACTATATTCTTACTTAAAAATAAAGCGGGATAAAGACTAAGACGTAGTATAAAAGACAAAGGTTGTTAAACTGTAGTTAAGTTTACTTTTACATAGTTAGTCTTATATATTTTTAGTTTTAACTATATTTTTATTCTTTACACTATTAAAAAAACTCTTTACTTTTTTATTTTTAGTAAGTTAATTACTTACCGTTATTTAGTTCCTTGCCAACAAACAACATGTCTGTAAGGAGGGCTATACTAAAGACAGCAAAATTAAATTAACGTAATAGAAAATGTTACTACAACAAAGGTGGTCATAATCATAGCGCTACTACTACCTACTTGCAACAACATACGTTAGATAAAACCTAATCCATTACGGAAAAGCTAGCTTTTCAAACGTAAGACTAAACAAGTAGAAAGAAAGAGGTTAAGCCGCCTACAGTTTCCCTTTTTCCGTCGCTCCCTCTTCCTCTACTCTACCACACATCACCGTTTAATTCTTTTAAGCTTCCTTTACACCGCTACTATACAGCCTACACATCGTTTTCTTTCTTTACTTACTTTTTTCCTACCTTTTACTTACCTTACTTTTAATTACTTACCCTACATAAGTCTTCCATCTACCATTCTGTATATAACGGACGGTACATTCGTTTTCCATCCACACACCCGTGCTACACGAGAATACATCGTTAAGCACAGCTAAAATGCCGAAGACAAGCTTAAGCAGCTTTATCTTCTACCAAACTAGTGGCTTACAACTTACATTACGGTTTTGTAACAACGCTTAGCCTACGATTAACAACGGAGACTAGCTGGAGGACTACGGTTCAATCCTAATTACGTTCTCCAAAAACACCTCTTTTGTATCACACGTCAAGGTACACGCGTTTCTCCCACAACCAGACAATGTAAGGGGACGGTTTTACACAAATACTACCGGCCGCCGTTATTAAGTTAATTTACCATACGTTACGGTTAAGGACCCACAGTTGTACTTAGACACTCTCCGCAAGACAATCCCCTAAAAAGTTAGTAACTAAGCGGCGAGCCAAAGTACAGCGTACCGTAAAGCGCTCCGCCTTATGAACTCCGGACAGGTGTGTAGCTTTCCCCAGACAAGTGGTAGATAGCGTGTAAAAAAGGCGTGGAATGTAGCTAACGGTAACAGGCGCTCGAGTTACAGACACTCTTGTGTTATGATTTAGGACAAGGTAAGCGAGGACGGGCGTTTTAGGTTAGCTTGGATGGTCGATGGAACCGTTTGCTCACCAAGACTTGTACAGACTAGAAGACGGGTTCGGCGTACCTTGTGGGCGAGAACGGACTTGGGATCGATCGTTTACCGATAAACTCTCGGACATGTCCCGGCCAGCGTCCTTTGCCTCGGATGGTGACAGCCTAGTGCGACCAGATTATGTCGATGTATTTAGGGGCGTTGCTAGAGCCGCTCTTTACGGAAAGAAATGGTGTGCTACGCTAGAGGCTTCTCTCGGCCACGCCTATAAACACCTATATCGGCTACGTAGCACTCTATGTAATTGTATAAGGTATGGTGAAGGTGTTACGCGATAAGGAACGGCGGGATTAGTAGAATAATACCTATATACATAACCCTATTCGCCCTTCCTTCTCTCTACTATTGTTATACTTACAAAGGTTAGTAGGATAGCTCCCTAAAAAGAAAGCTAAAAGACAACCTTAACTACATTTTAAGACAGTTCTACACGGCGTACGGAGACATCCGTTACAATGCTATTACAGCGGCGCTTCTAGAAGAAGGGCTTACTTTCTATCAGGAAATGGAAGTGGAGAGAAGCATGGATGGCGTGTTGGAAGCGACATTGCCTTTGAGCGTAAAGTTCTGGCTTCCAACGCTAACGGAATTGTTAAAGACGCCTTACAAAGCCAAGAGGGCCTTTGCCTGACTTGGATGGCGATCTGGCGGTGCTTAGTGTCGTTTCTGTGGTTGTGTTTCTACGAGGCACTGTTGTTTTGTGTCTTTTTTTGTCTACGGCGGATGACGAAGGATGACGAGGGGGCGGGAATCCAAGGGTGGCCATGATGGTCTGTTTTGACAGTGGGAGCCGGATTTATGACACCACCTTGCCCCTCTTACATGCCCATAACAACAGGCCGTGCTTGCTTGTGCGCCCTTTGGTAGGAAGCACGGAACCGGCCAGGAAGACACGGCTCTGCGTTGGTCTCCGTCGGGTGGTGTATGGGACCCTGCGAGCCTGGGACGCTTACGGGTAGGGGCCCTCCTGTCATCACGCTGCGTCCAACTGCATCCAGCTGCATCCAACTGCATCCATCTGCATCCAACGCGCGGTTAAGGATGTAAGTCAGATGCGCCCCATCTGGGCCACCCCCCCTTTCGGGCCAAAATTTACGGAGATTCAGGCAACCCAACTGCACTTTCTGAATTAATCCAAAGGCACCGCATCACCAGTTATATAGTTGAAATTATACATGAAATCGTTCGGCGCGCCTGCCGCCACCACTCTAGAAGTGTCCCGAGGCCGTAGCTCCCTCTCCAAGCGTTGCCTCGTTGCGAGAAGGTCCTCGATCCCGACGAAGGTGTCGTTGGGGTTCGGCCGGACTGCCCTCTGCTTAGAGGCGTTTTTATCTGGGATTTGCGCCTCTAGAGACGTAATTCGACGTTGAAGAAACGCGATATCACTTTTTTTTTGGTCAATTGCGTCTCCAGCCTTCGCAAATAGCCTCCTTGCCGTAGTGTTGATTGCCCCTATCTTTTCCACCGAAATAACCTCTCGCCGCACCTCCTTGCCAGTAGTAGGAGTCCGAAAAAAGCGTTCTCCTGACCGTATCCTCCTTAGAGTTGCTTCTAGTGGCGTTTCTGTACTCTCAGGGACTGTAGTTGGATCGTGGAGGACAAATTTGTTTAACAAGACTTGACGGAGCGATACAGGCCAAAGGCCCGTAGTTTTCCAACCACTTTTAATATTTGACTCCGTCAGGGCGTCTTTTCTTGCTTTTGAATAACAACGAAGAAAGTTATGCTTGCTTTTCGTGCCCGTGTCGTCCAAATTGGCCAAGTTTCGAAGGTGGTGGCGATACCGCGATTTCAACGGCGAAAAAACGCTTACGTCGAGAGGCTGGGTGACGTGGGAGGAGTGTGCCGGTAAAATAAGAAGCCAGACCTTATTCTTCATACACAAAAGCATGAATTCGTCTGTAAGATGACTTCCATGGCCGTCAAGTACGAGTAAACGCCACTGATCCGCCGTTGAGGGCGTAGTTTGAGGAAGGAAGATGAATTTCAGCCATCTAACTACCAATTCGTTATTTGTCCATCCGCTAAAAGTTGCCGTAAACTTCCAATCGTCGAAATCTTCGTCAAAAGAGGTAGGAAAGTGTTGTTGTTGAACCGAATTGCCGGTAAAGATCACGCAAGGAGGAAGACTTTCGCCAGTCGCAGAGATACACTCGAAGATCGTCACCTAAACGCGCGAGTTTGAACCTCTGACAACTTCTGAACGTTTTCCAGTCCTTCCAACGATTAATCCGTTCACTCCCATACCCTCAGATAACCCAGTTTCATCCATATTATATCGGTATTGTAGAGGAATATCGCAAACTTCAGGAAGTTGAAGGCGTGGGAAGAAGGCTTGAATATTCGCTTTCGAAGCACCGTTAACTCGCTGGTTTTCGACTGTTGTACCCTTCATAGTCTTAATCTCTGGATGACGAGTAAAAAACTTCATTAGCCAAGTTTTTCCAAGCTTCTTTAACGTTTTTTGTAAGCCCTCTGTAGTTAAAAGGCATTCAGCAACTTCACGGAGTTGTTAATGGGTAGGGGCATGGCCCAACTGCGCTTAGACGAAGACCCAGTGCACCAGGCTCCCCTCTAGTCGTGGAGAGAGAGTTTGTTGAAGCTCAGCGGCCTTTCGGTGCGTCTGGGCGCCGTTCAATCGATTTCGGAGAGTTTGGTATGCAACGGCATGAAGTCTAGCGGCTCTCCGTATTCCCATACCGCGTTCAACGTCCTTTTTCGCGTTTTCCACGTCTTCTTCCGTGTATTTTGCCATGACGGTATTAAAGTGAAAAAATTGATCGATTTGGTGCTTTTTTCGTCCAAATATCACGCGTTTTTACTGTTGTGGTAAGTAGGAGGAAGTGCGTGGCGGGATTAATTAATTTGGCCCGAAAGGGGGGGTGGCCCAGATGGGGCGCATCTGACTTACGCAACATGCAATGAATACTAGTCGGCTATCCTGTCCTACGCCACCGGCCCACCCACCCACACAGGCTGTCCAAGGGACAAGGGTGGTCCAAGAGCGAGAACGATACGGAGCTAGCCTGGGCCGCACTGGGCTGATCATTCTAGGGTGTACAGGCGCATAAATCGCTTGCGGGGCCGCTCTGATTTGTCTCGTACATACACGGACCTGCATGCAGGTTGGTCTGTTTTTCCGCGCGCGGTCGACAGATTTTCCTCTTTCTTTGTGCCTCTTGCGGTAGCCGTGGTCGAGCGAAGTGACGCTTGGCATGGGTTCGCACGGTTCGCCTTGCGTATGCATGCGTATGCATGCGTGTTTCTACAACATTGGTGGGCATGGCCTCGTCGACGCGACCGCACGGGGTTGGCATGCAGACACAGCGGAGGCAGCGGTCCTGGAAGGAGACTTCGGGTCGGCTGCGTTCAATATGCTGTACACGCTTGACGTAGTCTGCTGCGGCTACACAAAAACGGGGCGTAGGTGTCTTGGTGGTTGACAAGCCGGCCAGGGCTGTGGCTTATATCCTTCACGAAACATTCCCCAAGAGTGCTCAGCGACGGTTCTTGAAATATGGACCAGGCAAATCCGGATGTTTTGCAGCCTGAGACCACCTTTGAGTCGGGGTTGAGAGAGTAAGACAGATGCTTACCGATAAGCAATGGCAAGTACCCATAGTTTCTCAAGCTTTCTGTTTTGTAACTCGTTGGCTCATTCTCTTCCTGGAGCTTCTTGCTTTCGGTCCGCCAATCTGGATGCGCAGCTGTAGTACTTTGCCACAGCCATGGTTATTTTCGAGGCAGTTAGATCAGCACAGTTGTCTGACCCAGAGCTTGCTTTCCCCATATAGATTCTCACGAATTTGCTAGGCAAAATCCAGTAATCAGATCTCATCGTATCAGTTATTTAGAGCCCCCAGTACAACTATCTAGAGGTCTTGCGGCCGCTCCCAAAGTTGGACGCCCCTACATATTCCGTCTGAGAACTGGTCATACTGACGCTGATCATCAAAAAGAGCCCTTCGAAGTCCATTTGGCATGTTCGCAACCCAGGCCTCCTGATTGTTGTCAATGTATAAGCTTAACTGTTCCGTGAAACTGTGTCGTAGCCAGATTCCATAAAATGCTTCCACATCTTCGATGTTGTAAATAGAGGGTCGTGTAGCGGATTGTTCGGATTCAGATAACCCCATAGCCGCAAAAGTCATATCCAATGTCCGTGACAGACAGCTTACGGCTCCGGCGACTCCCGATCGGACGTCGCTGTCCTTGTCCTTCAGCAGCGCCACGAGGCCTCTGACGGCCTCCTGCGGCAACTGCGACTGGTCCTGTAACGCTGAAGCAGCCCTCCGTCGGACGTCGCTGTCCTCGTCCTTCAACAGCGCCACGACGCCTCTGACGGCCACAAACCCTGCAGTGCGATCCCGTTTCTGCGTACGAGTCAACCACCACGCCACCTTCTGCCACGCAGACTGCTCATTGGAAGGACAATCTGTGGTAGGCTGTGATTTGCGGATGGGCCTATATCGTTCGGGCACATGCGAGATGGATCATTTACGCCCCCCTTTCATTGCTCCTTGTTGCTGGCTTGCCACTCCAGGGCAGGCTAGGAGGGGAGCTACAGCTCGATCATCCTGTCATACGCCACCGGCCCACCCACCCACACAGGCCGTCCAAGGGGCAAGGGTGGTCCAAGAGCGAGAATGGCGCGGAGCTGGCTGGGCCGTTCTAGGCTGGTCATTCTACCATGTAGGGCGCGCAGGCGCATAAATTGCGTATGCAGATGGTCTGCGGCCGCCCTGATTTGTATCGTACACACGGACTTACGTGCAGGCAGCTCTGTTTTTCCGAGCGCGATCGACGAATCCGGGCTTTCCTCTTTCCCAGTACCTCTTGCGGTAGGCGTGGGCGAGCGGCGTCGCGCCTGGCGTAGTCGGCTGCGGCTACACAGTACAACAAAAACGGGGCGTAGGTGCCTCGGTGGTTGGTTGTCGGTGGTTGGTTGGCAAGCCGGCCAGGGAAGTGGCAAGCATGACAGGCTCCCCCCATGCTGCTACACTACGGCCGTGCCATCCGCTGACACGCAGTCTCGGCTGACTGGCCTAGTGCCTCGCATCGTCGTGTTCTAGCGAGTGCCATGCCCCTTTCTTGCCTTCGGATGCGAGGAGAGACAAGCAGGGGTCTGCGCGTCTGCTGGTTTGCCTGCCAGCCTGCCCGTACAAATACCACACTTGCCGACATGCAGCTTTTTGTGGGCTGGTCGCCTTGTTTTCTTGCTGCATGCATGATCTCACGCCCGCGTGTTAGAGACACAACACACGCCACCCACTCACCGCAGGTCGTCGTCACTCTTTGCTTCCCTTGACTAGTATGACTGAACCCCGAAGCCTGGCGCCCTCAAGTGGGATACGCAACGCTAGCCGTCGCTGCTGTCAATTACCTGCCGGGCTTTCTGCAGCTGCTCTGGTCCAGTCATCGGAGTGCTCCGACGGCTCCAAGACCCAAACCTACAACTACAGCTTGCATGATATCCCTTGCTTAGGTAGGCTTGCCGCATCCATTTTAGGAATACGAGGAACAGGCCTGGTTAATAAAACGGAACGCCTTCCACACGTCAACCAGACTGAACGCCCATACTGGGTTTGTGACCACCTTAACGGCGCCCCTTTAAAAGCGTGTTTTGTTTGATTACAGGCTTTCCCTTTTCTCAGGCCACTTCGTCTGGATTGGTTCGTTTGCCATTGCTTCCCTGTATATGTATGGTGATGGATTTGTGTTGTCTTTCCACTTGGTTGGCATACAGCGAAAATGCAGGACAGGAGAAACAGAGTGGCTTGAGGAAAACCAGGACAGTAAGATAATTCGCTAGCACACTGTCCCGAACACTGGCCCGTAGGCCAGTGTATTAGTAAACCCAACAGATTGTCCAGAAAGGGAATACGAGGTGCTCGGTTAAACCAAGCTAGGCTCTAAACCTTGTGCGGTGCCCTGTATTTTTCCAGCAATCCTTTTGAGACCACGGAACCAGGGTCAGTTGGAAACATAAGCAGGGATCGCATGTACCTATACTTCAATGGAAAATATAATTATTTCCCCGCAGACAGCCAGTAAAAAAAGTGCACGACGGCTGACCGGTATTAGCGTAACCAGGGTTGTCATAGTCATCACGTAATTTGGTTTCTGTTGGCCAGCAAGCACGAGGCCATGATGGGAAGGTGTATCATCCTACCTATACGGCTACGAGATTCTGTGCCATGTTTGAGATCACGGACGGCCTGGTCTCGGGCTCTCTCTCCGAGTGGCTGAAAGAAGGGAGCTTTCTTCTGAAAATTTTCCCCAAGAAATACAACAAAACCTCTCCAAGTCAGTCCTACACCAGTGTCTTTCTTCGTCGCTGCTCCGTTACCTTTGCTTAATTGTCATCTTCATCCCTAAGTACATTCGTTGTCCAACTCCCATCTCCAACCATGCATATCCCCTTACTCGCCACTAGGGCTGCCTTGTTAGGACTCATCCATGCACTGCCACAGCCGCAGCCCGTCGCTGTGCCGGTTCCGGCCCCGGCTGCGGCCCTAGAGTGTGGTGCCGTCGAGCTACGGCATACCTCTCCCAGCCAGTACAACCCCCTCCTAGCCCGCGGTGTCTGCCGCCGCGATGATGTCTCCGTCGCTAAGGCCCTCGTCGGCTACTACACCGGCAACGCCAAGATAGGGTACGCTATTGACGGCGGTGCCGTTGCCTTCTCCGTATGCAAGATCGTCAACCACAACACCGGCTCTACGCAGCTGTGTAGTACCTACGCCCTTGGCGTTGCGGCCGTCATTAATGCCATTCTCCGCCTAGCGGCCAAGGCGAACACCGGCGCCACCGGCGTGGCTACACAAGGACGATGTAAAGAACACGCCCAGGCCTTGCTCAAGGCTATGTCGTCTAGTCTGCTAAATGGCGGTTTCCAGTTGGGTGCCACTAAGATCCTGCCCGTAGTTGCCCGCCGAGACGACGACGACGACGCCGTTACGTCGCCCACCGTAGCCGTAGCGTTCGTCATCCGTAACGTTATCCACCCCGATAACAACGTCACCAACGCCGATTTCACCCTCACGGCGTTTAAGGACGGCACTAGCACACTGTAGGTAAAGCACGTCCTAGCAGCCTATGCTACGGCTAATAATGCAGCTACTAACACAAACGCTACGCTAACCCGCCGCTACAGCGCCGCCGGCTTTAAGTATAACTACTGCGTCGACTACCTTAACAACGCGGCTTGTACAGCCAACATCTTAGGCGTGTCCGTTGCCATTAGTGGCCGCATCGCGTAGCAGTGGGCCTAGGCGAAGAACACAGCGCTAGACTAGTACTTTAGCGCTGTAGGCATTGACTACATTTTGCTAAAGCTTCTTGGCGTTGGCATCTGCATTATTGCCAAGCTCTCCGGCTTTGGCAAGGAGTACAAGGACATTGGCATCTACGGCGACATGACCAGGCCCATCCACAATAAGCTGCGGTAAGGATTAGTGAGGACGAGCCAAGACGTAGGTGCGTTGTTTAGAACGTAAAGCAGTTTGGCAGGTTAGAGAAGGATACAGTATCTTTAAGGTTTTAGACAAAACTCCTTCCGGTTCTGCAACAAATAAGGGTGGAGGCATATGGGAGAAAAAATGTAGTCTAGAACGAATAACACCTTCCCTTATGGGTGTTATTTTCTGCCTATTAGGCAACAAAGCCTTTATAATGCATACTTCTAGGTTAGGCGCCAGGTTAGGCGCTAGGTTAGGCGCCAGGTTAGGAGTCAGGTTAGGAGGGACACAGAGCGCCACTCCCCAAACATCAGCGAAAGAGACATCAATAGCAACACGGCAACGCTGCCTTCATTCCACGAGGTGAGTGTGAGGGGCTCGCCCGCGATGACTACTGCTCGAGGGGGCCTGGGTTAGGCGCCAGGTTAGGAGTCAGGTTAGGAGGGACACAGAGCGCCACTCCCCAAACATCAGCGAAAGAGACATCAATAGCAACACGGCAACGCTGCCTTCATTCCACGAGGTGAGTGTGAGGGGCTCGCCCGCGATGACTACTGCTCGAGGGGGCCTGAAGGAGATAACATTGATCGTACAGAACAAGAGGGAGAGATCTAGATACAGGTAGAGTTCCTCATCCTTATATAGTCCCCCATGCCGGTGGCGGTAAGGTCCAATTGGGCATGCGTGCAGGCCCCGCCCATCCGCAGAGTTGCCGGGAAGTTGCCGTGAAGTTATCGGACACCGGTCACGTGTCCGCTCATGATGATCTGCCTTAAGGCTCAGGCAAAGCCTGAGCCCTTCACATGTAGCACTCTAGAATTGTTGTGTCGGTGGCTAGCGGATTGTAATCGTCAGCACACCTGATTTTGGTGATCCCTAGCACCTCCCCAAGCTCT